>CM076570.1:1180442689-1180789477 GCA_034641835.2 Pinus albicaulis
GCATTAGCCACGGGAGTCCCAAAGGATAGACAAGTCACACATTAAAACTTTGTATCAAATGACAAATATTCCAAGGATGGGCCGTAAGCAAACGAGGTGGTGAAATCCGCATGTATGAAAGCCCATAGAAGAAGTGAAGCAACGGGTGGAGTGTATAAATTGCAAACAAAAAAGAGATATAAACGTTAAAGGGGACGCCAGCCAAACACATGAACGATGTATTTAAAAGGGCCGCGGGTTATATACGATAGCGTATGGAGTAAGTCCGAGGGGGTCGAGCTGCGGGGAAAGGACGAGACCCATACCCCCGCGGACTTACGACACGTGGCATGGTAAGGTCTCACAGCGGAGAAGGGATGGTAAGGATGGGCCACGGGAGGTGATCGCGTGGCAGAGTAAAGACGGACCCGCATAGTAGAGAAAGACAAGTGTTAGTCCGACGAAGGAAATCATGCGCGGTAAAGGTTGGACAGCATACGTGGATAAAAGGTAAGGTAAGTCCATTAGGTCAGCTGGTACTAAGACCCGTACCAGCTTTTAACCCGACACGAGGCGCTCACCTACACCTTGATATACCCAATCCCCACGCGCCACGTGTCCCATTGTCAGTGTCCTTACGACACTTGCCTTCTGTCATCTTACTTATCCACCTTTTTAACCCAAACAGTCCACCCCAATGGTAACAAACTCCCGTATTTCTCTCTGGTAAAACGTCATAGGTAGTTTTCTACGGCGAATACTGAGTGGGGAAGAACGCCGGGTATATCCAGATCACTGTCACGGTTCCCCGCGTCGCTTTCCTGAGCATTGTCACCCTCTGTTCAGGTATTCCATTCTCCGTTTTCCCTCTTTTCCCTTTTCTCTTTTCGAAATTGTTAAAATGTCTGCCATGGGAAGAGGAACGCCCAAGAAAAACGAACCTGAAACCCCCCAAATCCGCGAGTCCAGAAACCCCCTGGTTTTGAACCCCTCTACGACTTGCAGTCGGGTATCTGCAACCCGAAATATCCTTTTGACATACGCAGTATCAAGCCCCTGCTTTTTGGTCGCCACTGCAAAGATGCCGACCGTTTCCGAGTTATCGCGTCTGGTTTCTATCACCATATCACCCCCCAGGTCCATTCCTGTGTCGATTTCATCATCTGGCTCAGAGAATCCTATGATGTACATCGGGAGGCTTTCGTTTCCCCTCAAGGGAACGTAATCTTTTCCCTTTCCCCCGATGTCATTAAACAGGCCATCCGTTTCCCTTCCAGTGATACATACTTCAGTTTCAAAGATGAAACCTTGCTCGCTCAGTTCAATAAGCAGTCGAGAGAATCCCGTCGTGCCTTCATATCCTCCATAACCATCGACCAGGCCACTGCCCTGCCTTCATTGGAGCCTTTTTCACTAAGTTTGTTTGCCGAAGAAGTTCGACCTGTTCTGTCTCTCATCGCCGGCCTTTTGGGGGTAGGAAGCCCGGAAGACATTTCTTCAGTATGCATTCGCTTTTTGTGGCTCATGTCACAGAATGGGGTTACATTGGACATTCCAGGCTTCCTCTCCTCGACCATCCTGGCCCAATTTCAGGGGCTCGCCCAAGTCCGAAAGTTTCGCTTCTGCTCATTGGTGTTCTACCTCTTCTTGTTCCAGCATGCAGATAAGTTCGACCATTTGGGGTTAGATAGGATGTACTCTGAGAATTCCCAGCCCAGACCAGTCTTCGATTGGAATTGCTCTGTCCGCCAGTTACCTAGGGGAGAGGGTTATGCCACTTTCGTGAATACCTTCATGTCTATCGCCTACACCATCATTCACGATGCCCCTTCCCCTAGGGTTTTCCCAGAGATGAAACGCTGGCTGCAGGCTGGGAAATACCAGTGTACTGGTGATTGGTTTCTGTCTGAAGATTATACTGAAATTCGGGTCTATGGAGCCGAAGTTGCCCCATACCGGCTACCAGCTTTCCCCGTCCGACGAGTTTACACCCTCGAGTACATCCGGCAAGCCCTCAAAGCCGACCAGATCCACTTTGTTCCTGCTAAGAAAGTCTACATCTTAAGGCTTCCTGTCCAAATTGGCCCCTTTGTGGTAAACTCTAGGTATGCCCTCCAAATTTCCGAAAAAATGTTGCAGAACATGGACCTGAAGTTAGGGGAAAGCTGAGCTTATGACCCATGGGAGATCATTTCAAATAAAAGAAAACGAAACAGGTCTACTCCCTACATTCATGAGTCCAGGCCATTTCTGGAGTGGAGGGCTAACATTGAAGTTTGGCCTACGTTTTCGCAGATGGAGACAGACTCGTCTGCTACAGGAGGAGAGGAAGAAGTGAACAAGGGCACAGATGAGCAAGAGGCAGGTACTTCAGGAGCAGCACCACCACCACCCAAGAGGCAGAAGGTCGCCACTAGCGAAGCGGAAGTCATCGGAGAAGGGATAATACTGGAGCCCTTCACGAAATTTGGTAAATTCGATAAGGGCAAGGCGGGTATAACAGTGTTGAGGGACAGTGTCGCCTCCTCCGATTACACTGAAGTCACGCAAGCCATTTTCGATCCCACTCCATCCAGGACGAGTGAAAGGGAGCGGACAAATAAAACTGTCTGAGACAAGTACAGGGCCGAATTAGGGGGATTCGTTGAAAAATACCATACCAGGCTCTCCGCTTCTGTCAATGCTGACACTGAAAGCCTGGTACTGTCTATAGCGGAGGCCATCCTGGACCCCAATTCGGATGTTCCGAGTTATAAAGTGTTCGAATTGGCTATTGATATGCAGAAGGTACCAGTACAGGATATGAATGACCTGTTCCAAACAGTCTGTGACATGATGAAAGACAAGCTATCCCAGATTACCCTCGCATTGAGGAAGACAGAACAGAAATATGAAAATCTGAGGGATTCCTTTACAGCAGAACAGAATGCTTGTCGTGCCAACGCACATCAGGTGCGCGTTCTTCAGGACCAAATTAAAAATACAGATGATGGAGGGAAAGGTTCACAAGCAGCCCTTATAGCTAAGTTGCAGAAAGATATCTCAGCTGCTAAGAAACAGGCTCATATACCGGGTTCACATCCTGTACAAACTGCTGAATTGGTGCGGGTAGAGGAAGAGAAAAATGAACTGTCCGCTAGGCTTTTCAGGGAAAGAGAAGAGAAAGAAAAGATAGCTAAAAGGATCGACGAGCTAGAAAGCAGAGCCACGGAGCTACAGACCCGGTGGGATACACACAGTTGTCACGCAGCCAAAACATCAAGCGGAACTGGTTCAGCGACAGCACGACTATCCACGGCTATGGCTGAGATCGAAGTGTTAGAAAAACAAACATCCACTGCCAAGCAAAGGGTCTTAGAGTTGGAGGGCGCCCTGGCTGAAAAGGCCAGAACAATTGAAGGGCTACAAAGTGAAGTCGAGGAAGGAAAAAGGGTCACGGCTGAGCAACATCAAACCATTGCCGAGATGAAGAGCCGAGCAAAGGGGAATCTCACCCTGCTCGAGGCCAGAAGTTTAATATGGTCGGACATAATTACGGCAGTAACCGAGCAGTGGGAATTCTTGACGATGATGGGGGAGCTCAAGTCCACCCTTCCCTATCTAAATAGAAGGATGCAGGAGGCCGGGAGTAATCTGTCTAATAGAGCTCAACACGTCGGCGACTATATCTCTTTTCTTTATGCGCTAAGGGTGAACGACTTGGGGAAACATGGCATCCCCAGTCGATTTATGGAAATCAACGAGTGTCAAAAGATTATCGATAAGGAGGAAGCCCGAGTAGCAGCTTCAGAGGTCCTTCAACAGGTGGCTGATAGTGTTGAACAATTCGACAAGGTTTGGGATGAGATCATCTTAGCCGGACTCCCTTCCTGTTGGGAACCAAATGCCCCTGCCGTGCTTATGCTCCCATATCAATACACAACACGTTTGCAAACGGAGAGGGATCGGTCAGACCTCCAAATGGGGAAAGCAACTCAGCTCAAGGCTACTACCATTGCCACAGTCCTCAGGAAGGAGTTTAGTCTCCTTCACATGATCAGATATCGGCTCCCAACTGAGGCAAACATTCACACCCTCGGCGAAGCGTTTATCAGAGTGGAGAAGCTCTCAGCAATTCCAGAACCTACCCCCGATAGCCAACAGAGACTGACACAATTCATGAGTCAGCATACCAGTTCCTCTGCCAACGTGCCTCCTCCAGCATCTGCAACGGCTTCTACTCAGTTGTGCCCATGACATTTCAGTTTACTCATGATATGGCCTAAACGGCCTTTTTACTTTCATTTAATTTTATGTTTTTCAAATTTCCGAGTGGGTTGTTTTTCCCCCACTCTTGCATTTTCACTTTTTACATCAAACATTGGTCTCAGTTTCGGTTTTGAAATTGGCCCGGGGCCTGTTTATGCATGATGGGAGGGCTGTTTCCCAATAATGATATTTTGTTGTTATGATAATGACTTGTAACAAATTTTGTTCATGCGAAGAAGATATTTCCCCGAAATATCTTCTCGCTGAAAGGTAAAGGAATCATATATAAGACAGAGAAAAGAAGAAAGAAAGGTTCCAATTCTTCAGAAGAAACTGACTGTGTAAAGATTTTCTGTGTGTGTTTTGTAATGACTCAAATGCTAATGTGAAGAGCCCGTCGGGTTTCAATGATAAGGAGTTACACTTTAAAGAGGATTCTGGACTTGTTTTATGGTAGTGTGTGATTTTCTCCTGCTTATTGCAATGTCGTTGTTCATTTCATTTACATCCATGTCTCTGGTGTTATATTTTGGAATGCGAGTGTCCCGTTGTTTTTGATATAAATTTATCTCTCTGATACTTATATCATTAGCTTCCTGGTACTTTAAAATAGCTCAGATATAATACAGTGTTTCATCTTCCATTCATACATATTTCTGCTATATTGGCTATTACGAAGTGCTATTGATGAAAGTTGCCTGCATATATGGATTCTTAGTCGAATAAGCCCATCATATGCTATGAAACTCTTCTTGGTGTTGTCTTCCTGATAGTTAATATCTCCTTTTTCTATACAGCTCATTATTCATCGTTATATATACCTCTTTTCTGCCATATACCATGAATCTGGCCCTGTTTACTGTGGATTGTCTTAAATTTGTCTGATACTGCAGTGTTTGAGTACAACATTACATTCGTTCAGTATTACTCTTTTATGCTTCAAACTATCTGAAGTTTTGGTCCCACTCAAGTGTCATTCTCTGTTTGTAAAGAAGCAGTATGAGAGTTTTGTCTTGTTGAATTGCTAAAACGTTGTTTTAGATCCTATGCTCTCTATACATTACAAGATGTCCTAGGCACTGGTCTATAGCAACTCTAGGCTGTCTCTAGGAGTTACAACATGATGAATGAATAATGAAATGATCTAAGTTAAGAATTAAATGCATAATTAGATCACTAGATATACGCGAGTTCTATAAAGGAAATCCACGTATATACGCGAGTTGGCTTCAAGAAAGTAGTGTATGGGTTTTTAGAAAAGAAAAGGAAAAGGTTTTATTGTCTACACTAAATACTTATTCACCCCCCCCCCCCCCCTCTTAGTATTTTTCTCAACACCACCCCATTCTCTAATCCTTTTTAATAACTAAATGAGAAAAGCTACTAAAAAAATAGAGAAGAATTTTCTTAGCAAAAGGATAGGAGGTCTCATTACGAGATGACCTACCATGATCATAGGACTTAATAAGGTGACATTACCATTCTAGTCACCAAGCCAGGGTAATGTCCTTTGACACTTTATTCAAAGGAAAAAAGGTGTCATCATGAGATGACTTGTTGACCTCGTTAAGTTATGGTGAATGGAATTGTTATTATCTGGTAACCATGCCAGAACAATGGCCTTTTGAAAAAATATTAGTAAAATTAAGTTGTGAATCCTTTTTAGTAGAATGGGATATTAGCATATCAACGAGATAAAAGGAAACCATGTCGAGTCTATGGATGCATGGTGGCACTAGAGGCTATGCTTGTGGTATTGAAGTATATTTGAAATCACCCTACAAATAGTTTTCTAATTTTTCTTCCCTTTCTAATAAAAAGTAAGAATCATCAAACTATTATGGAAATATATCACATCGTGAAGGTGGTAATTCAAGTATGTATGAATAGTTACTTATTATAATATATCAGGAAAGAAAATTTACAATTTTCTGCAAAATATATCTTTAATTTATTTCTCTTTAATGGTAATCCTTTGGTGAAAATTCACCTTAGCCATGATTGGAGTCTTTTCTATGCTTTGATTTTTCAACAGATTCTGTTTCGTAAGCATATCACGACATTTAACACACCTTATCATCACACTGCATACCCTCGATTGATACTTTTATGATCTGACTATTACCCATTATGGTAATTAATTGTTGATTATGTTGTCGTTCACCACATTACTGAAGGTCGTGGCTGAACTTTAATATTATCAGGGGGGTGAAAATTCACACACGTGACAATATGCTTGCACATATGACAAGACGCTTGATTATCACTATAACTATGCCTGCAGATGCTTGTATTTATTTCCTAGTAATTTCTAAATGTTGTTACCTTTTTCAGTTGTTATCAGCTAAACTTTGTTGAAAAAAACTTCAGATTACTCCTTGAGAAACAATAGAGATGCGTGGTTAATCAATTTGCAACGAACCAACCCAATTAAGCATCTCTAAACAAGCACGTAGTATCTTGGAGCGAGTGGGTTGGATAAAGTATTTTTCTTGATTATAAGGATTTGATAGTGTAGACTCATTTGAATTTCAATAAAATTTAAGCAATGGGGCAAATACAGTGAAGGGAAGGCATGTGCAAGTTAAGGAAGAAATATTTTCAGAGGTGACAAGCCTTCCTATGGAAGGAAGAAAATGGTTTGATAAGAATACCCTGTTTTAGAGAGTAACACTGTTCACATACCTCAGAGAAGAATTGATTCAAAAAGGGAAGGGATGCAATCTTGCTTCATTTCCATAACCTTGTAAGTAATTGGCAGAAGTAGTGCAAAGTTATATCACCTATTATGGCCGATACAATGTGGTCAAGCCTCAACATTTGAAGTTAATGGTGACACTTAAGCACAAGGTAACTTTAAATGTCCCTTACTTTTTGAATTCAATTCTGCATGAGACTGCTATAATATTTGGTAAATATAAAGATCGCACTTTAGTGGTAAGAACCCATTTTCTTATAAAATTAATATTTGTCATAGAATTGAACCGAGTTCATTAATTTGGAATGAATTAGTGGGAAACATTGAGCTTCCATTGCGAATTGAAATGCCTACCATAGAAACTAAGATACCAACATAAAATGAAGAAGCCAACATGGCAAGGGAAGGAATTATGTAGGGAAAGGGCCAGACCCCAGCTCCACAAAATATTACGAGGGCTTAAAAGAGAATAGCTTCCCTTCTAGTCTCCCTACCTGCTAAACGAAGAAGGTCGTCCAGACTGACCAGAAGAAGATATCTCAAAAATTTTAGTGTGCAACCGATAGAAGAAAGTGCATCCTAAAGGTTTCCTGATATACAAAAAACTCATCAAGAAAGTTCACCCCAAGTTCATGAAGAATAAATATCCCAAGTATTGGAAGAGTTGGGAACCTTTTTAGCTCTAAGAATTTTGATGAAGATGCGGGTTGTTTAGGAAATCCATCAAAATGAACCCCAACACCCAACTCTCTTATCTCCCCTTATAATTCAATAGATACTGTTATTTTGGAATCCTCAGAAGACCTTGGAGACACTTCTCTCCAAGACCATTCAATAGATTCCATTGCAAGTGTTATGGAACCGTGTTCACCTCCTGAAGAAACAACTTTATGATCTCCTATGCGACAAGAGACTAATGATGATATTTTTGTTGGGAAAAATATTGAGAGGGGGGGGGGTGAATCAGTATTTAGGGCATACTCAAGACTTTTTACTTTTTCTTACTTGAAGACACATACGCGACTTTCATGTAGCCAACTCACGTATACACGCGGATATACTAAATAAAACATGCGTATGTCCAGCAATCTTATTATGCAGATAATTCTTCACTTATATCATTCCATCATTCATTCATTATATGTTCAATAAACAGTAAGCATGAACAGTAATAATAGAATAAACCATCACACATAAGCAACACACATGAACACCAGGATTTTAGGTGCAAACCCAAGTCGGGAGAAAACCACTGTTGCCGTTGTCTCAGCCTTCAATATTTTATTATAGAGAAAACATCTTACAACCATGTACTGGCATAGACTCATACCAGCACACAGGCGCCCACCTGCAAAAGGCTACAACCTTCTCTCGTTTACCAGCCTCTCCTGGAAGGGAGCTACAACCCCCTGCTCTCGTTTACCAGCCTCTCCTGGAAGGGAGCTACGACCCCCCGCTCTCGTTTACCAGCCTCACCTGGAAGGGAGCTACAACCCCCTGACTAAAGGCTACAACCCTCAGCACCACCATGGACCACGTTTCATCAATTTTCACACTGGATCCAACAACTTCAATAGAACACCACTTGCAGGCCACATTTCATCATATTTTCAAACTGAACCCTTTCCATACTTTCAAGCACAAACATACATCAAACCGAAAGTTCATAACCCCATCAATTCATTTATTGAATCATCAACCAATCAACCAACAACTTGATCTTCAATTGGGATATAATCGCCAAGATATTCATCATTCAAACAACCCATTTCCGTATGAATACATCATCAATAGAGAAAGTAGCAGAACAATAACGTACGTATATTTCATACCACATAATTTATTAAAACCCTAGATTCCATACGTGCTTTTACTTCACCGAACCCGCATATGTAAAGACCCGCATATGTACGCGCTTTCATATAGACCACCCCAGATACTTCAGCGTTGCATTCTTCGAAAAATCCTTTCTCATTTCCATACGCACTTTCTCTCTGCGTACCCGCGTATACAAGCGATTTCGCTGAAGCGAACCTCGTGTATACATCTCAGAATCCTTTTTCGTGGACTTCCGTGCGCCCTTCGCATCGATAAACAACTCAGATTTCATCCCTTACTTTAGAAAGTATTTCGCCTCATCTCAGATCTAAACAATCCATAATCAGATCTAGAAAATACATATACATTTCAAATCTAGAGATCCCTCGTCATCATTTTCCTCATAGGTGCATCATAGATTCAGATCTATCAATCAAGAACAAAGTTCATCCACGCAGATATTTCTTAGAGAGATTTATTCATTCACAACCCTTACTCATGCACCCCCTTGCACTATGGTTTTCTTCTCCTTAAATAGATTTGGTCTTTATCAATACCATGAGCCAAAATCACACAACTTCCGATGGTATTCCTGGACGAGATCAAATAGATAATCTAATACAATGGGTCAATACCATGGTAATGCCCCTAGGTATCATAGTTTCTAGAGCGCAAGAGGCATACGCAACTTTGAGCGTGCGTATTCGCGTGTATACGCAATTTTTCCTCATAAAAAATGCGTATATGCTGACCCTGAATGTATATGCGGGTTCCCTTCACAAAAGTAGAGTATATATGCGATTTCCTTGACAAAAGTAGCGTATACATTGTGACATATTATATTTATCATTTTTCTGGCACTTACTGGAAATTTTTTCTCTGTCACATATTAACTGATCTGTAGATAGATCATTCTTACATCTTTAGCACATAGGTTGCTTAGCATAGGCAACTCATCAAGTAGGTTTCCATCAAGGACAACTTCATTAAGCAGATTCCATCAAAGACAATTTCATCAAGTAGGTTGCCATTAAGGACAACATATTGCATCATATTGCCAACAATCTCCCCCTTTGGACTTGATGGCAACCACGATGGTGTTTGATCACAACAGATAGATATATTAAGCATAATGATATTCTCCCCCTATGCAAACACCATGTCACTCTCCCCCTTTGACATCAAGGGGTAAGGGCGGATCAAAAACCAACACAAGGTTTTTTTTCTCATGTAGAAAGAAGAACGTTGTAGATCTGATGTGCACTGAAGTTACCATGCTCCCCCCTGAGTTCATGCTGAATGTTCAAACATATTTTTCAATGAAGTACATGACTCTATGACCTTTCCTATCACCAAGGACTCATACTTACATCAATTATCCAACCAAGTGGATTTACATAAGAGACGCAAGTACCCAACCAAGAGGGTTTACACATTTTGACTCAACTTCCCAACCAAGTGGGTTTACACATTTTGACTCAAGTACCCAACCAAGTGGGTTTACAAAATGAAAAAGTCCTTACATGACTGAATATTACAATTTTACATCATAGATCTCATCATGACCTTTTCATCAAATTACAAATATGACCTTTTATGACCACTACCAAGCAGACCTCAAAAGAGATCATGTTTCAGAACCATCATAGTGCCAACAATGCATTATACTCAGTAAGTCTAATGCTCCCCCTGAAAAATGTACATCCAAGCATCTTTTCCATATGACCAAGGCTCCTCCTTAGCTTGTGCATCCTGAACACTTTCAACAGCAAGTCATCAACAAAAATCTCTGCATGATCTGTCCTTATCTCTGAATCATAAGACTTCTATCTCATCCATGTGTGAAAGCAAGGAATACTCTTCAAAAAAAATCAAATAGGGCTCATTCATATTATCATCATAAGAAACCATGTATCATTTCATCATCATTTAGAACTGAATAATAAGTAGATACAGTGACAATAATACAATCATTAATAGTCATACTGATGCTCTCCCTGAACCTGTGCTCCTGATCTTCAACTGTCATACAATTTTTCTTGTCATAATTGCATACGCGACTGTCTCCACTGTAACTCGTGTGTATATGCGGATTTAGTTCACTGAACCCGCGTATGGTAAGTAAAACATTGAAAACTTCACATTCCTTCATCTCCCCATGAAGTTGTACCACCTGTACCTGTCTTCTTCACATCAGATTCTCTATCAGAAATAAATACAACTAGAATAATGAGAATCATCATACATTGCTCCCCCTGTGATGATACATTACTAATCTCTATAATGTATCTCACATCATTCATGCAGTCATTATGAAAAATAAGCTTTAGAAGCGGATGACTGCAGTAGGGTCAATATTCCCTACGTTTCTGACTGGTCTTCCTTCCTTTTCCAGCTTTGCTTGAAGTTTCTTATTGTGTGCTGGTAATTGTTCAATTTCTCAGATCTTTTCATCCTGCATTCTTTTTCTACATGTCCATACTTGTTACAGGCATAACATCTTACATGACCAGAAAAGTAAGCATATGGATCATAATGTGTTTTACTATACTTTCTTCTATTGCAATCAGCTGCTTTATGACCATACTTGTTGCATGAAAAAAAATATCCCTTAAAGAACCTAGAGTACCTTTCTGTATAAAATCTGTTTGTTTGTGACTGAAACAATCTGCTTCTGCAATTTGCTGCAACATGCCCATAATTATGACATTTAAAGCATTCAACATCATTGATGCTTCTATAGTTAGGAGGAAATGATTTCTTTTGAGAGTTCATGATTGTCTCTGTTGACCTTCTTCTTCTTCAACACTGTGCTTTGCATTGTTAATTTTGAATCTTTAGCACTTCCTTGTGAACTAGATTCTCCTTTAACAGTTTCATGAAAACCAAGACCAAGTTTAATAGAAGGATACCTTTGACTACTAAGAATATTGTCTAGAATCTTAGTACTATCTTGAAACCTCAAGAGTTTATATTTTTCTTCCAATTTACCTTTTAGAATATTTACCTCAACCTCCAATCTTTGGCACTATTTCTTCATACTTTCTTCAACCCTTCTTCCTTCTTCTACTTGATCATTCAAATTTAAAATCTCTTATTTTAACCCATTTTCTTACTTTTCAAAGATTTGTAAAAGTTCTTCATTCTTCTTATTTGATTTTTCCAGATCTGTTTTGAGCGAGATGATTTCTGATTCACATCCTTCCTTTTCAAATGATTGTAGAAGTTCTTCATTCTTCTTATTTGATGCTTCAAGGTCTGCTTTCAGAGAGATGATTTCTGCTTCAAGTCCTTCACTGTGATTGGTTACCTTGTCCTGCAGTCTTTGATACATTTCTATATGTCCCTTCATTGATTCTATCTGTTCATTCAATCTAGAGATCACATCCTTGAGGATATATTCCCTCATTTTAAATTGATCCCAAAAATTACTTTCATCATTGATCTTGAGATTTTCTTCTAGACTTATACTGTTACTTTTACTATCTTCATCATTGCATGCACAAGTGAGTGGATTACAAGAACAACAATCAATACATGTTTCTTCTTCTTCATTTTCTGTTGCACATGTTTTCTGAGATATCTTCTTTCCTTGAGTAGCCTTCTTCTTTTGCTTCTTTTCCATGAGCAGTAGCAGATTTTGGTCAGAATCTTCTTCATCTTCACTTGACATTTCATTATTATCTTCATTTGCATAATAACTCTTTCCCTTTACAAATTGTTTATAAGGAAATTTAGCAAGATAATGACCCACTTTCAACAATCAAAACATTTGAAGGGAAGCTTTCCTCTCAATCTTCCAAGATTCGGTTGTTCTTCTACAAAATTTGCTTCTTCTTCTTTCCGATATATAACTTGATTCCTTGACAACTTTTTCTTTTCCTTTTGCACACGCCTCAAAAGCATTCTTTGATTTCGCAGGGACCTCCTTGTCTCATTTCATAAGCAGTCAGAATACCATGTAGCTGAACAATAGTAAGAGTTTGCAGATCTTTCCTTTCTTCAATAGCTGATACTTTTGACTCAAATTTTGAAGTCGGAGATCTTAAGACTTTTTCCACCAGAGTAGTGTCGGTAATGGTTTCATCCAAACTTCTCATACGATTTACAATATCATCTAGATGTAAAAAGAAACTGGAAATACTCTCATCACTATGCATCCTGAAATTTTCATATTCAATTCTGAGAGTTTGGAGTTTTTCACTTTTTACCTTTGTATCTCCTTCATAGCTCAGAATGATTTTGTCCCATATTTATTTTGCTGAATTTAGCTGCATCACTTTAACAAATTCTGGTTCAGAAAGGCTTCCTAATAGGACATTGACGACTTTGGCATTGATTTCATATTTTTTACTTTCTGCTGCATCAGTAGGAATACTTTCCGGATAGTGATAACCTCCTTCCACGATTGCCCATACTTCTGCACCAAGACTTTGTAGATATGCTTTTGCTCGTATCTTCCAGAATAACAGATTATTTCCATTGAATAGAGGTGGCCTTATAGACATTAACCCTTCATGACTTCCCATTTCAACTGATTCTCCTTCAAGTGATCAAGCTTCTCGCGGTATGACCCGCTTTCTCCGATTCCAAATCGGTCGGAAAATACCGAGAGGGGGGGGGGTGAACTCGCATTTAGGCATACTCAAGACTTTTAATTTTTCTCTACTTGAAGACACATACGCGACTATGTGAAGCCAACTGGCGTATACACGCTGACATACTTAATAAAACATGCGATGTCCGGGAAGCACCTCATTATGATAATTCTTCACTTATATCATTCCATCATTCATTCATTAGATGTTCAATAAACAGTAAGCATGTGCAGTAATAACACAATAAACCATCACACATAAGCAACACACATGAACACCAGGATTTTACGTGGAAACCCAAGTCGGGAGAAAACCACCACTGCCGTTGTCTCAGCCTTCAATATTTTATTATAGAGAAAATATCTTACAACCATGTACTGGCACAAACTCATACCAGCACGTAGGCACCCACCGTGTATACATCGTTATAGCATCATTTCTCACCTTGACATGATTCATGATTGTCTTTATGGCTTTGGGCACCCATTCCCATAGACTTGAACAAAATTCACTAAAAAACAGTGTTAAAATTCCCATACGCGGGTATGCCCAGACTTTTCCGCGTGTATACACGAGTCCACATGTACTTTTCCGCGTATGCCATTAAAACCATTAAAAAATATATAAATTCCCTATTTTCGGACTGGGTTGATGGTTACTCCAGTAGTTCAACTACCCCAGCACGTGGCCAACTGTTTCCAACTGTTGAAACTACTTTGAGGGAGTATAAAAGCCCCTCATGTGCATGGCCTAAGGGAGAGAGAGAATTATTGATATTATACTCCGTTGGTATTCCCTATCCAAGTCTGATTCCCCGTGCCTCCTGCACTTCCCAGTTCATTACAAGAAACCTTTGTTTCTTGGAGATGCTCATTCCTTTATATGTCATCTCGTATGCACCAGTTTGGAAGGAATCTTAGTGAGGCAAGGGCCGGACGTATCCCGACGTACCGTCTACGAAGGCCTTGGAAGGACTGTGTGATCTCTCCTCTCGTTACTTTTGTAGATGCTATTTATAATGTGAAGTACCATGTCGTTCCCGAAATAAACGTGTTAGTGTGTATGCTTTTATGTATGAAAATATTTGTTATACAAGCATTCATTATGATTTATTTAATGTTTTATATGAATCTCACCAACATTTCCAGAGTAGATATATGCGTCGTACAACCCGTCCTTCGTGGCCGGTTTCTTCTTGTTTTTCAGGTTAAGAAGGAAGGACGGTTGCTGGGGGTTTGGACCCCACGTGGATCTACTTCAACCGTAGGACCTACGGGTAACTTTCTCATTCTGCTCTATTTAGTTTTTCTGAACGTGCATGGCTGTGTGAGTCTCTGTTAAGTAGCATGCCCCTGCTCTGTGGAGGTTGTATCCCAACCAACCTCTAGGGTGATATTTCCCCGAAATAGAACTGGCGACTCCGCTGGGGATCACATTCTTGTGATTCTCCTGTTGGGTTGTTTCAGCTGTTTGGTAGGTTGCCAACATTTTTATCTTTCATTTGCAGTCTAGTTTATTTTCTTGCAGTCAGTCTGAAGTCTTGGTGTCTTTTCCAGGCTTGTTCTTTTTGTTTTTTTCATTATTTACCTTTGCATACGCGCCTTATTGGCTGTTCTGCTTTATTAGAACAGAGAGCTTCTGCTCACTGACTCGCTCCTATCTTTGTGTTGTGCTTCGCATTCCGATTTTTGCTTCGTTTTTGATTGGTTTTCTTTAGTTCCATAGGCTAGGGTTTTGTTGCAACTTTTGAAGGGATTTTTTTGCTTCTTTGGAGTCTTTGTTTGCAACGCGTTTTGCACTATTTGTCTAGACTGAGTGGTTGAGTTTTTGGTCTTCTTTTGCTCTTATTGATCTTGCTACGAGTTAGCTTTATAAGGTTTGGGAGCATTGTTGAAGTTTGTGCTTCAAATTCGGTCCCGTTTTGGTTTGGATTGTGATAGTTGTGCTTAGTCTTTTCGAGCTCTTTCCCTATAAAACAAAAAAGCTCAAAAAAAAAAAAACCATTTGCTTTGCTTTTTGTTTTTGCATTTCAAAGGCTTAAAAAACATTTTCACTTTTTATTTGCTTTTGTTGTTGCATTTTCATTTTCGTTTGCTACAACTTTTGAAGCTTTTGTGAAGTTTCTTGCTTTAGTTTTAGGCTTGATTTTGAGGAGGAGTTGTCGTTTGATTTCTTCTTCTTGTTTTTAAGTGTTTTGGTGTCCTTATTTTAAGAGTTCTTGATTTCAAGGATTAGCTTTCTGGACAACAAAAGATGAGTTAAAACTGAAGGAATTTTAGGGAATTTCACTCTGCTTTAAGAGATTTGCATCTTAGGATTTACATGCTTGTAATGATTTGCATTAGGTGCATTGAATCATTGAGTCAATTTCTTAGTTTTTGTGAGTGTGAGTTTGCTTTTTGAAAAGGAAAAAATACAATTTTTAGTCTCGTAGAACCTGTATAGAGATTACTCTTCATCGAAAGATAAAGAACTGCATTTGCATGTAGTTAAGTTTTTATTAATTTCTTTTGCGACAAAACACCATAAGTTTCATCTCCATATCCTTGTGACTTAACATAATAGCCCATTAAAATAAGCGATTTAATCTAAAATCAACTAGAAAGTTTTCTAAGTGTCATACACCAACTAGCTAGGTTGTAGGGCCTTGGATTAGGTGAGTGGAGAGTTAATCTCCTCCAAGGTCAAGCCAAACAAACATAGAAGTTGATTAATTGAGCGAAATCCAACTCCGGTAGGTGGACCGGGAAAGCTCTCCTCCAAAGAGTCAAGCACGAGGAGAAGTGAAGGCCGAGAAGAGAGATACCCCCTCTCTGATTTGCTGAATCTAACCTCAATACTGTTCTGCCTGTCTTCTGACACGGATTGGTGCCCATAGTTGCCACTCCTAGGTTCCACATAGGTGACTGCGGGGGAGAATACCCGTGGTACCTGAGGCAGATGTCGTATCACTTCCAGCAGTACTTCTGGGGGGTGCCCTTGCGAAGCTTGGGTGCTTGGAGCCACAAAGGCCGGCCGTTAGGAGGTCGGCGTAACTTTTTCTGATACTCTCGCTAGCGGCCTCCGGGCCCTAATCATCCCAGACTGCTTTCGGGAGGTCCTATACTTCGCTTTCCTGTATTTTGGTGTCCGGTCCTCATCACCCGGAGCGGAAATACTTGGAGGCTATTTTCTTGACTGTATCTCAGGGATTTTTATTTTTAGTGAGTGCTCTTTGCTCCTAGCTTGCCTAGCTTTTCACTTTTTTGGGTCTAATTTATAAAATCTATAAAAGTGGCTGATCAAGCACCTCGACGTTCGAGGAGAATCCAGGGGTTATCTCCCGAGAGTCCAGAGCCTTCTTCGAGAAGGCGTAGGAGCGATTTAGCAGGTGGTTACCACCCTGTGGTGTCTGACGCTGTGGAGAGAGATCCTCCACCAAGGTCTGAAGGTTTCGTAGCTGATTCTGGTGTCGGTCCCGAGAGGAGCATTCCGCTCACCTCGCGAGTTTTATTTCCTCAGGAAGAATATTTTCAGATTGAGGACATACCTGAGCCTCCTGCTACAGGTCCATCTCCTCTTCCTCCTGATTATCCGTTTGTTGTTCAGTACATCGGAACGGAGTCAGAGAGACCGCCGGATCTTCCGTATCATTCTTATCTTTCAATGGCCACGACTGGGAATGCGGCTTCTACCGTGAGTGCTGCAGGCATTCAGACCCCTGCTTCTGTCGAGGCAAACGCCCGATCTTCGATTGCTTCTAGTGCCGCGGTCATTCGTTCACCGCGCATATGCACCATTCTCGTCCTTCTGCTCGTGGGATGTCCATTAGTGGGAAATCCCTCTTTTTCCTTTTTCCTCACGGCAGCAAATGATCTACGCCATGTCTACCATGGCCAGTGGATCAGCCGTTTCGTGGTTTCCTTGGGATCGGACACATTCCTAGTTCCAATCCTTCTTAGGGTCGTTTCCTTGGCCCTAATTCGCAGTTTCAAACCCCTTGGGCTGGGGGGGCAAATTTCGACTACTTTTACGGGATGGAATCCTGTGTTTACTACGGCTGGGGCAGGGAACCAGTTCTTCGCAGGTCATCAAGGGAATGCTTCTTTCCCTTCGTCGAGTGCATATTAGACCTTTTCTCCTCTGTCTAATGCTTGGAACCCCTATCAGGGGCTCTCTTCTTCATTTAACACTTCAGCGGGGGGAACTGGTCCGGGCTTTGGTAACTCGGCGTGGGGAGGAGGTTCTTCTCCATTTTCTACGAGTCCTTTCTGGAAGCCTGGTGCCTTATCAAATCCAGGCTATTCTTTTTAGAATGTTGGGAATCCATCCCCTCAAGGATGGAATTCTCAAGCTCCGCCTCGCTTACCGTTTCTGGCAACGTTAAACTTGCCAGATTTGTCGAAGTTGACTAATGACCCGATTCGTTATAGTCCGGGGTGGCCTCCGGTCTCGACCAAGCTTCCTTCAGACATTCCTAAGTTTGAAGGTAAGAATGGAGAGGATTCGGCGGACCACATCACCACTTTCCACTTATGGTGTTCTTCAAACTCCCTGATCGATGATTCGATTAGGTTGAGATTATTTCAAGGCACCCTAACTGGAAATGCTGCCAAATGGTATATGAGCCCACTGGGCAAGCCACGACATTTGCAGTAATCCGTCGCTCACATTTCTAAACCATTTTCGCTGCTCCGTCGCATATGATGCCGGGGACCGAACTCCCCGGCTAACTTTAAGGTGGATACAACCACATTTTTGACTGGCTATTCAGGAATGGAGGAGAAGGAAGAGGCTTATCAAAGCTCATATTCCAGGTGAGTTCCTTCTCAAGTGGTTTTTGAAATCTCTGCAGTCAGATATTTCAAAAGGTGTATCCCTATCTGGGGTATTTTCCGAGGAGCAAGCCATCTTTAGGGCCCAGCAGTTAGAATTGATCTATTCTCAGTCTGGGATGATTTATAAGTATTTTCCCAATGCTCCTCGCTCCAAATTGGATTTATCGAAACCTAAACCTGGTCCGCATGGTGACGGGCTTGTTTCTTGGAGTCTAATAGTAGTGGCAACAAATTTCGGCTTTCACGACACCCCTAGGATTTACACCGCTTCCTTCGGTCGGTCGTGCTCGTTGATTCATCACCTTCCCAGTCTTTGTCCATAAATGTTGTCCAAACTTCTGATCCCAAAGGAAATCAACAATCCGATGGGAAGAAGAAAGGACGAAATAACAAGAAGAAGGGAAAGAACGGGAAGGGAAATGCAAATAAAACCAACGAGCGTGTTGGTGAGGGTCAAAAGGAGAAAAAGAAAGTGAAGTTTCCGTGCAAACTTTGTACTGGAGACCATCTCACACACCTTTGCCCGAAAATTCAGGATGCTCAGCACCTGTTATCTCAGCAGGGTTCTTCTAGTTCCTAGGCTGTGCTAACAAACCCTTTTCCCCAAGGGCAGCAAGTAGTTGTTGGCGCGAACCAAAATCCTGGGGCTTCCTCTGGAGATGCCCAAGAAGGGGAAATTCCATCGAACATCTTTATGATGAGTGCTCACGTGGATGTCGCTACGAGATCCCGTGATTATGGGCGGTGAGGGAGGAATTCTTCGAAAGCTTCTCAAGGAAGTTCCCGATGCTACTGGGTGTTCCCGATGCTACCGAGCCGCTTCCCCCACATCACGAAGCCAACTGTTGAGTCTATGCCCTCTAATGCCAAAGCATCTTCTAAGCGGTCAACGATTAACTGGTCGCCGAGGGTCGCCGTAATCATCGGGACAGAGAAGATCTGGCGCACAGTCCTTGTGCTATGTCAGCTTTAGAGGTACTCCAGTCTTGTCCAGCTCAGCGCAGTGCTTTGCTCACTGCCATTGGGGCTTTTGATCCGAAAAATTCTCTTCTGATTACTTTTGATATGAATAATTTTAAGAAGAGACTTCCTCATCACATGGCTTTTCACATTAAATCGTCGTATCGTAAGACTAATATCTTTCGAACGGTGGTCGATGAGCGTGCTTCTACATGCGTGATGTCTCTCACATGTTGGAAGACACTTGGATCTCCCAAAGTTGTTCCATCTAGCACTATTCTTACTGCATTCGATGGTCATTCTCACAGACCCCATGGTATTGTCCCGGCTTTGCCCATCTGTGTTGGGGGCAAAACAGTTAACATAGAGGTTGAGGTAGTGGATGCATCCTTGGACTACAACCTTCTGTTGGGGAGGAACTGGATTTATGAGATGATGCCATTGCATCCTCACTATTTTGAATCGTATGTTTCCCCCACGAAGGGAGGATCGTTACAATGGATCAACCGGACTGTCCCTCCGTAACGGATGCGCCTTCTCCGACCCAACTGCTCCTGCTGGATAATACTAAGGCGCCCGTTGAGAATCTAGTTGAGAATCTCAGAGTTGGAATGTATTCTTCCTTGATGGGTACTTTCGATCTTCCTCCTCCTACGATGCATATAAATGCTATTTCATCCTCCAAGGCTCCTTTTCGAAGAGAGTTCTTCAGAAATCATTATTTTTCGGACCCTTGGACCTTGCCTTCCCCTACCGCCACATTAGCAGAAGGTCAAGTGGGTGGGATGGCATTTCTGATGTCTGCAGCTGAGATTGCTTATCAGTCGATTGTTAACTCTGCAGAATCCACTCCAGCTCCTCTTTCACCGGAAGAGTTGGATGGAGATGTGGCTCTGGCTTGGACACTTAGTTCTTCTTCTGCCCAGGATTGTCTTGATACCACTCTTCCATCTGAAGAGGCCATCCTGGAAGCGATGATAGGTATAGATAGACCGTGGGATGATTTGCATCATCGGTCCTACTTCCTACCTGACTTGAGCGAAGTCGAAACAAGTTTTCCAAGTCCTCAGTCTCCTGGACCTGTTCACCCAGTCTTGAGCCCGTTAGCACCAGCACAGGTTTATGCTGAAGGGAACATGGCTGTGATCTCTCCTACTATCCCAGTGAACATTTCCAGGAATCCCAATATTTTCGAGAATGTCTTCATTGGAGCTGAATGCTTCCATGAAGAGGTTCAAATCTATACCAAACTCTTCAAAGAGTATAGGGACGTATTTGCTTGGTCTTATGATGAAATTCCTGGCATAGACCCATCTATAGTCCAACATGAGATCAAGACGTATGAAAACGCTAAGCCGGTCAGGCAAAAACTTCGTCCGGTTAATCCTAGGAAGGCAACAGCTATCCAAGCTGAAGTTGAAAAGCTGCTTAAGGCGGGATTCATTTTCCCAGTTCCTCTGACTGAATGGGTTTCAAACCCCATTCCGGTAGATAAAAAGCAAGGAACGATTCGAGTGTGCATCGATTTCAGAGACCTAAATAAGGCATGTCCTAAAGAAAATTACCCCACACCATTCATCGATCAGATCATTGACGAGTGTGCCGGTAACGAGATTTTCTCCTTCATGGACGGTTTCTCCGGATATAATCAAATTACTATCCGTCCCGAAGATCAACATAAGACTGCATTTATTTGTCCCTGGGGTACGTTTGCATACAAGAAGATGCCTTTTGGTCTTAAAAATGCTGGGGCTACCTTTCAGCGGGCCATGTCTTACGCCTTCCATGACATCAAGAAGATTATTGAGGCATACTTAGATGATCTAGCTGCTCATTCTCGAAAGAGAATGGATCATCCTGGTCACCTCCGGCAAATATTTGAAAGATGTCGTTTTTATAAAATTCAATTGAATCCGAACAAGTGCGTTTTCGTGGTTACATCTGGTCGGCTGTTGGGATTTATTGTGTCTAGGGAAGGGATAAGGGTAGATCCCTTCAAGGTTGAGGTAATACTTCGGTTGCCTCCCCCGTCTTCCATCCGTCAGCTTCAAAGTCTCCAAGGAAAGTCTAATTTTCTTCGGAGGTTTATCGTTAACTATGCTGAGATTACAAAGGGATATATGAGACTGTTGAAGAAAGGAGTTCCTTTTCTTTGGGACGATTACGCTCAACGCTCATTCGATGCCTTGAAAAAGGCATTGACCTCTGCTCCTTTACTGAGTCCACCCGATTATAGCAGAGATTTTCTTTTGTATCTGGCTACAGCAGAATCTACCATTGGTATGGTCCTGGTTCAGGAGGATGATGCTCTTGCTGAGCATGTTATTTACTACCTTAGTCGAGGACTGGTAGGACCTGAACTGCGATACACTTCGATAGAAGAGTTAGCCTTAGCAGCAGTTCATGCTGTGCAGCGACTCCGGCATTACATTATTCTTCGCAAAACTTATGTCTTGGCAGTTGCCAATCTATTTCAGTTTGTCCTCAGCAGGCGAGTGATTGGGGGAAAATATAATAGATGGATTGTGATTTTACAAGAATTTGATCTCGAGTTCATGTCTGCCAAATCCAAGAAGTCATTAGTCTTTGCGGAATTGATCTCTGAGTTGCCTTGTGGAGAGGAGATGATCTATGATGAGTCCTTTCCAGATGTACACTTGTTTCTAATCTCTCCACAAGATCCTTGGTATGGGGATATCATTGTGTATCTCCAGACTGCGAAGTTTCCCTCTACTTTTTCGAAAGAGGAGCGTCGTAAACTGCGTCACTTGGCCAAGAATTATCTGATTATTGGTGATGCTTTGTACCGTCGAGGGGTTGATTAAATCCTAAGACGTTGCTTAACTTTCGAAGAAGCTGAGGCTGTGCTCAATGATTCTCACAGTGGAGCTTGTGGGGGTCATTTATCTGGGCTTGCTACAGCCCAAAAGATTTTGCCTGCTGGATAATTTTGGCCCTCGATTTTCAAAGATTGTATTGAATCGGTCAAGAAGTGTCATCCGTGTCAGATATATACTCGAAAAATGCGCGCTCATCCAGCTCTGCTTTTTCCAGTCGTTACTGTCGGACCCTTTACAAAGTGGGGTATGGATTATACTACTTGTAACCCGCCTTCGGCAAAAGTTCACAAGTACATTATCGTAGCAGTAGACTACTTTACGAAGTGGGTCGAGGCTATGCCTACTTTTGGGAACGATGGTGAGACTGCAGCTTTGTTCCTTTTCAACCAAGTTATCGCTCGTTTTGGTATACCTAGAGAGATTGTCACTGACCATGGCAGTCATTTTCAGAATATTATGATGGCTGAGTTGGCTCTCAAATTGGGTTTCCGGCAGGAGCATTCATCTCCATATTATCCTCAGGCCAATGGGCAAGTGGAAGCCATGAATAAATCCTTGAAGACAATTCTTCAAAGGACAATTGATAAACATAGATCCAACTGGCATATTATGCTATATCTTGCACTTTGGGCATACAGGACGTCAGTTAAAACTGCAACTGGCTTTACTCCATTTCAGTTAGTCCATGGGGTGGAATCCGTATTTCCCATTGAATACGAGATTCCTTCCCTTAAATTAGCTGTTGAGCTTCTTCCTGACACTTCTAGTCTGGCAGAACGGCTTCTTCATCTGGAACATCTCGATGAGCAGCGTCGAGATGTCGCCACGATGAATGAAGTGCATAAAAACCGAGTCAAAGTTTAGTACGATAAGGCGGTTAAGCCTAGGGTCTTTTCCGAAGGTGACCTTGTTTTGGTCTATGCCCAAGAAAAAATGCCTTGGGGGCAGGAAAGTTTAAGTCGATGTGGTATGGCCCCTATATCGTTAAAAAATTCCTTAAGAAAGGAGCATATACTTGGTTGACTTCGAAGGAAACGAGTTGTCGGAGCCTCGAAATGGGCTCTATTTGAAGAAGTATTATGCCTAGGCTTTGGCCTGGCATGTTGCTTTTGTATATAGTAGTTTTTTCTTTTGTACATATCTGATTGATTTTCGATTTTTGATGAGGTGGTGATGTTTTTGATCTGCTTTGGCAGGTTGTGTTGGATGTCATGAGTCATTTTGGTTTCGTCGATGGTGCTAGTAGACACACCCGGAACTTAGCTTCCGCGGCTTGGGTGCTTCATTATCCTTCCGGTCAGCTGTTGGTATCAAGAGGGGTCTGCATTGGTCCTGCTTCCAATAATGTAGCAGAATACACTGCAATCATTCATCTACTCTCGGAGGCAATATCTTTGGGTGTTGATTCGTTGGTAGTGTTCTTGGACTCTCAGCTGGTGGTGTCGCAGTTGAACAACACTTATCGGGTACGAGATCCATTTTTATTACGATTTTTCTTGAGGGTACGTTTGTTACAAAGGTCATTTCAATTTTTAACATTCATTCATATTCCTCGAGTTGACAATTGGTTTGCTGACTCATTGGCTAATCAAGCTTTAGATTGGCATATTAATCATTCAATACAATAAATTTTAATCATCAAAAACATCATACATTTGATACATTTATCACATCACATCAAATATCGTTGTATATATATCATCGGAGTGTCAAAAAACTTTACAAAATTTGGATCCATAATCTTGTACAAAACTTGGGCTTATGCCCCATCATGTTCAGTCTCAAAAAAGAATATACAGTCATCTAATATATAAAATCTGTCTACTCCTGAGGACCCTGCCCAGAAGTCGTGTTCCTATAGAACATAACTGCAGTGGCCACTCGGTGGAATAATCTAACCCAGTCCCGGGGTACTCCTACAACCCGTCTCTGGACGGCTTCCGGCAAGTCCTCCACGGCAGCCATAGGAATTTGGCGGGTCAGTCCCTCCAAGTTTCTCTGCACGGCCTGGAGAGTCTTGTCGGAATCCACTGTCTCTGCCTCACCTCTGCGGCGCTTATGGCGCAGTAGGCCCTCAGGACGAACTGGTCCAACATCTGAAACATGATCATTTTTAATTTTCAGTCATTATGAATCCAATCAAAAACATGTTTGTTTTCATTTTTTCATACATATTTGAAAAAATCCAAAAAAATCACATAAGTCAAAAAATCTTGCAAAACTTACCGACTACTCCCCATGCTGTGCCAGGTGGAAGAACTAGATCTGGATCTCCACGGAAATCCATCCCGGCATTGGGATAGTCGTCCACTGCGATGATCTGTTCTCCCCACCACAGGAAGAACTCATCGTCCCACGTGGTCCGGGGTACCTCACTACCCCCCAGTCTCTTCATCATGTCTACCCAACGGGCAATTCTTGGGTCCTGCGGGCTACTGATAGTCGAGATGCCTCTGGGTCTCAAAGCTGGAATCCTCTCAAAGAAGAATGTTGTCAAAATGGTACCATAGCCAAAGTGTTTAGTTTTTACTTGGCGAATAGAGGTCAGCTGTTGTTTCATGTTCAGTAGCAGGGCTGTGCACCAATCGTAAACATGAGTCAAACACTCTACAGCTATACTCATTTGCGTCCTGGACGCCTGATGTAGTGAGGCAGATCCTGCCACTCTGCTGATGGTAAAAAGGAGGATCTTCATGTGCAAATCCCTGATATGTCTAATTTCAATCTGCGTTCCAACCTTTTTGGAATTATCTACGCAATATACGTGGACATAATCTTCCACGGTTAACCCTCCCAGGGGTTTTCCGTGCAGGTCTACTGGTTCTCCCCTCCTGGAGAGTCCAGTGATGAAATATATATCCTCCACTTCAATGCGTAGTGGCATCTGATCAATTATGAAGCAATCCTAATCTAGTTCCCAGTAATTTATGAGCATTTCAAGCAACCGCACATTGCTTTTCATATTGGTCATTTTAAATAATTTCAACAATCCGCAATTTCGGAGGATGTTTTGCGATGCGCGGTCCTGCATGACCTCTTGGTCTACTGCACTATGCTCACGTTCCCTCCATGAGATGGTCATCTTGAGAAATTTCATCAAATTTTGCATTAGCCACGCTTTTTTGCAATCGGACCTGCGCATACGCGACTTTTCCTGTGCACAGTCACGTGTATACGCGACTTGCCTTCATTAAACCCGCGTATGCGCAGATACGCAATTTTTAGCAAGGGTTTTAAAGCAAAAAATCACTTAATTTTAATTTCCAAATGGACAAAATGAATAAACAGGATGATTAAGGAGCCTACCTGAAGTTTCGCTGAATTCCGACGGTCGGTTGTTCCTGATTTGACGAAAGAAGTTTTTAGCTCCAGAGCACTTTCTCCAAATCAGCTATGCAATAATGAACCAAATGAGAGGTAATTTGTCTATTTATGGCTAAAAAGTTGAAAATTTTCGCAAAAATTCCTTATGCTTATTTTTTCGATCTATCTTATGCTGTATAACTCGATTGCTTGGAAGTGCCTAGTTTGGTATGTTTTCAGGTACATTTTGACGATTTTGAGATTTTTCTCGGTTTTTTGATCCATGATTTCCGACTCGTCGCGGCAGGTATATGATCTTCACTGGCATATAGGTTAGGGAATCACTTTCCATTGCATCTTGCATACTAGCCTCCATACTGATCACTTGCCTTAGGGTCGATCCCATCAGGTCATGAGTATTACACCCATTTCACTCGCCGATTATTCAATCATGACTTGATGGTAGAGCCTTCCTTTACATGGGCTTCCTAGTTAGTTCCTCGCTATCACTTGTTGCCCATGCTGCTTTTTATGTAGGCTCGGGAGTCCTCTTTGGTCCCGCCATGTCTTTTGTGTTGAAGCTTCATTCTTCTCCTTCATCACTTATCATTTTTCTGGCTTATACCCTAGAGGCTCCCTGGTGTCGTTAAGTTGTATTACCGCATTGCATATTGGCTACTTGTTTATCCTGGCCTTTAGCCGGCTTCATTTGGACTCGATGTTTAAGCCAACTTTTGACCTTGACTTTTTGTACAAGTTAACCATTGCATGCACTTAGCTATCACGACTTGACACCTTTTTACCCATGGATGGAACGTTCCTCTGAGTATCACTGACCAGTTTTCGCCACCTTGCATTGAGCATAGGATTGTTCCAATCCCAGGAACTAGTGCATCTGCTTTCTTGATACTCGTTCTATCCATTGTACTATAGCATTCTTTTATTCTTTTTCAGGCTTATTATATGAAAAAGACAAAAAAATCAAATATAACAAAAAGAGCGGGAACGGGATGTATCTTCGTTATTTTGATGGCAGTACAGAGTCAGTTTGTCGCCCTTGAACAAAGCACATATACTTATATATATTTCCTTCATTTGGGATGGTTATAGTTTTGACCTAGGTTCAGCCTTTACCATGTTTCACTTGTCAGTTCTCCCCCGGTTGGTTATCTCTTCCAATCATATGGAGAGTTTGTTTTGCCTCCTGCAGGACAGACTTATACAGTGTCACTTTTACTGCCATGGTCATCACAGAGCCGTGCTTTTGTTCAAGGGAAGTTTAGCCTGAGTCGGCCATTCTACGGTGTCTCTTGACTCATTATTCAGTCGGCCTTCCCGGTCTTGTCAGTATCATGTTCTATCACATCAGATGTTTTGGTCTTCTGCTCGTGCTGGTTTGAGAAGGTCCCCATTGACTTCTTGCCGGCGGGTTTGTCTCCTATCGACTACGACACATTGCTCTGAGAGAAAACCTAGAGCCGCACCTTGGGCCTATTTCCATTATTGATAGGTGACCTCGTGCTCGGCATTTGATCATCATCATGGGTCTTTGACTGAGTGGTTTCCCCTGTGTTCGACGTCAGCACACATTATCACACTTGGGATTCGTGCAGTACCTTGATTTCCATTTGACCCTATCGGTGGATTTCTCGCCTCTGTGTCAGCTTTCATTATTGGTTGGTTCAGAGGGTTTCTTCCATGCGCTAGCTTCATCTTGTGCACGTCGGAAACGTACTTTGGTTTTGGTTCCATCACTCTACTTCGTCCGATTCCTTCCAAATCTTGGCCTGCGGGTTACACTCGCGCTGGACTGATGTGGGATGCCTTAATGCCTTCCTTCCGGCAGATCTTTTCCCATCGACTCCGACTCATTGCTCTGGGAATAAGGTCTAGAGTCTTTTTGTCAGTACCTTAGGGTTTGCAGTCATCAGTGGCAGACTCTTCGCTATCGACGGTGGGGATTCATCATTGCCTCCTGATTGGTAGATTATTTCAAGTGTTCGACTTCAACTCATTCATTCGCACTTGTCAGATTGTACTGGGGCACCTTGACACTCATTATCATTATCGGTGGGTTGTCTCGCGTTGGTTAACGGGATACATCATTGCCCGGTAATCCAGCGATTTCTCACATGGTCAACTTCAGCTCATTTATTCCCATTGTGTAGAATTGTGCCATAGTGATCGGTGAAGACCTCGGGTTGCATCAGCATTTTTCGGTTCACTTTTGACAGTCCTTTCAGTATCTGCCAGTGATGCCGTCCACCCTTATATGTTGCAGTTCAGTACAACAGCATCCTATATGTTGGTCCCCGAGTTGCGTGATTGTACCGTTTGATCCACCTCTTATGATCCGGTACTTGGAGATTCAGTTACTTATTTGATCATACATCCAGTTGCACCATCTTTGATCAGCTTTCTATATGTGATACTTGGACATTGATTCAGACTTGTATTTCCGGGCCATGCTCAGATGATTCATTGTGTACTTATAGTTCAGCTATACTTGTATACATGTTGGATCTATTTCAATACTTTCCATATGATGTATTTTTGACTGAGCATGGGTATGCCCGCCTCAGCATGAGTTGACTCTCTGGTTTCTTTCATTGGTTTTTGGCAGGCTGAAATCTGGTGAAGTCCTCTCTTGTCCTTGCGAAGTTCTTTCTATATGCATAATACATTTCGGCCATCATGTACCCCTTCTGACCTCATATATTAGGGGGCATCTGTTATAGCATCATTTCTCACCTTGACATGATTCATGATTGCTACATGGCTTTATGGGCACCCATTCCTACAGACTTGGACAAATTCATTTAAAAACAGTGGAAAATCCTTCATACGCGACTATGCCCGTGTTTTTCCGCGTGTATACGCGAGTACAGCTAGACTTTTCCGCGTATGCCATTTTAATGATTAAAAATATATATAAAAATCCCTAATTTCGCGCTGGGTTGATGGTTACTCAGGTAGTTCAACCACCCCAGCCCGTGGCCAACTATTTCCAACTGCTGAAACTACTTGGAGGGACTATAAAAAGACCTCATGTGTATGGCCTAAGGGAGAGAGAGAATTATTGATATTATACTCTGTTGGTATTCCCCATCCAAGTCTGATTCCCCGTGCCTCCTGCACTTTCCTAGTTCATTACAGGAAACCCTTGTTTCCTTGAGATACACATCCCTTTATATGTTATCTCGTATGCACCAGTTTGGAAGGAGTCTTAGCGAGGCAAGGGCTGGACGGATCCGGACGACGGTTTGCGAAGGCCTTGGAAGGATCAGGTGATCTCTCCACTTGTTACTTTTGTACATGCTATTTATAATACAGAAGTATCATGTTGTTCCCGAAATAAACGTGTTAGTGTATGCTTTTATGTATGAAAATATTTGTTACACAAGAATTCATTATGATTTATTTAATGTTTTATATGAATCTCACTAACATTTAGAGTAGATATATGCTATACAACCTGTCCTTTGTGCTGGTTTCTTCTTGTTTTTCAGGTTAATAAGGAAGGACGGTTGCTGGGGGTTTGGACCCCACGTGGATCTAATTCAACCGTAGGACCTATGGGTAACTTTCTCATTCTACTCTATTTAGTTTTTCTGAACGTGCATGGTTGTGTGAGTCTCTGTTAAGTAGCATGCCCCTGCTCTATGGAGGTTGTATCCCAACCAACCTCTAGGGTGTTAATTCCTCGAAACAGCTACAACCTTCTCTCGTTTACCAGCCTCTCCTGGAAGGGAGCTACAACCCCCTACTCTTGTTTACCAGCCTCTCCTGGAAGGGAGCTACGACCCCCTGCACTCGTTTACCAGCCTCACCTGCAAGGGAGCTAGGACCGCCTGCTCTCGTTTACCAGCCTCACCTGGAAGGGAGCTACAACCCCCTGACTGAAGGCTACAACCCTCAGCACCACCATGGACCACGTTTCATCAATTTTCACACTGGATCCAACAGCTTCCATACAACATATCTTGTAGGACACTTTTCATCAGATTTTCAGACTGGACCCACTCCACACATTTAAGCTCAACATTCATCAAACTGAAACTTATAACCCCATCAATTCATTTATTGAATCATCAACCAATCAGCCAACAACTTGATCTTCAATTGACATAATCAATAGCATATTCATCATTCAAACAACCCAGTTCTGTATGAATACATCATTGACAGATAGCAGTAAAACAACAGAACAGATCAGATATTTCATACCACATACTTCAGTAAAACCCTAGATTCCATACGCGCTTTTACTTCACTGAACCTGCGTATGTACGCGCTTTCATATAGACCAACCCGTGTATACTTCAGTGCATTCTTCAGAAAATCCTTTCTGCCCATACGCGCTTTTCCTTAAGCAGACCCGCGTATACACACGCTTTTGCTGAAGCGAACCTGCGTATACATCTGTAACTTTTCAGGACTGTGCAGCTCTTCAGATCAGATAAACAACTCATATTTTATCCCTTACTTCAGAGAGTATTTCGTATCATCTCAGATCTAAACAATCCATAATCAGATCTAGAAAATACATATACATTTCAGATCTAGAGATCCCTCTTCATCATTTTCTTCATAGGTGCATCATAGATTCAGATCTATCAATCAAGAATAGAGTTCATCCATGCAGATATTCTTTAGAGAGATTTATTCATTCACAACCCTTAATCATGCACACACTTGCACTATGGTTTTCTTCTCCTTAAATAGATTTGGTCTTTATCAATACCATGAGCCAAAACCACACAACTTCCGATGGTATTCCTGGATGGGATCAAATAGATAATCCAACACTCAATACAATGGGTCAATACCATGGTAATTCCCCTAGGTATCATAGTTTTTAGAGCGCAAAAGGCATACGCAACTTTGAGCGTGCGTATTCACGTGTATACGCAAATTTTCCTCATAAAAACTACGTATATGATAACCCTGAATGTATACGCAGGTTCCCTTCACAAAAGTAGCGTATATACGCGGGTTGCCTTCACAAAAGTAGCGTATACATTGTGACATATTATATTTATCATTTTTCTGGCACTTACTGGAAATGTTTTCTCTGTCACATCTGAACTGATCTGTAGATACATCACTCTTACATCTTTAGCACATAGGTTGCTTATCATAGGAAACTCATCAAGTAGGTTTCCATCAAGGACAACTTCATTAAGAAGATTGCCATTATCTTCATCAAGTGGGTTGCCATCAAGGACAACACTCTGCATCATATTGCCAACAATTTTTAGCATGCTCAAGTCTAATGAGGGCCTTGTAGGACTTGTAACCATCACCACAACCAAAGAAATTGTAATTTAAAGACCTGAGAGTATCCTTGCTACTCCTTCTACTTTGGTCGTTCAGATTGAAAAACTTGTTGAAAAGAGAAGAAGAAAAATTGGTCATGAAATAGAGTTTATTAAAAGAGAAAATCAGAAACTACAAATAAAATTAAAGGAGCTTAGAAAATCGTTAATAAGTAGCAAGAGGAATTACAAAGGAAAGTGAGAAACTCGAACATCTAAGGCCCAAACTGAGAACTTTGTTGCCTCCGTAAAAAATCAGACGGAAGAAACCCTTGTTGTTACTATAGGAACATAGACTGACTTATCTGTATTAGACATCAATGTGATGACTGTTGAAGCAACTACTCAAACATAATTGTCAGTTCTTATCGACAAGACTACTCAGACAGAGCCTATACCACCTTATACCCCCTTAATTGTATATGTTATCATTCAAGTGTTAAATACGAAATTGGAAGAAAAAATGGAAACCCTAACATTATATGGAGGAGAAGTGGTGCCCCAAAAGGATAATTGGGAATTGTTGCAAAAATTTAAGGCATTGACAACCACTGAGGATGAGACTTATGCTAAATCGAGGTCGGCTTGAAAATTCCCTAGAGAAGACAAAGGAAGTGTGTTCCATCTATTTTGATGTTCTATCTTGCATATGCCCAACTAATAATTATGATTTTATTATTATTATTAGAGCTATACCTTTTTCCAAAGATTAAGGTCGTTCGATCTGGACAGTCTTATGAATTTAATACTTTTTTCTGATTTTATTAAGTTTTTTCAGTAATAGGATGATCGCACAAAATATGTATTATGTGAATTATATATGCACATATTACTTTTGGAAGAGAAAAGAGATGAAACCATAGTCCCTTCATCAGTGATGTGCAATTTTAGGCATTCATCTCTTTTACCAAAAACCAAATAAAATTGTCTAAATCTCATGACATATTCCAATGTAGAGAGAATGGCCTTAACCTTTGGGTCAGGGGAGAGCTGAAAAGTCCTATGTGCACGCTTATTAAACACGAGAAGCTTATGGAGCATCCTGGCATTGTTACTTCCCTAGCACCTATTCATAATGTTGTCTATAGAATGAACTAGAGTATTTATTAGAAATTAAAGTGGAATCCCTATGATGTACTAAGCAAAGAGTGAATATGTCCACTAATGAAGTTAAAAACATGGAACCTTTTAGTTTCAAGAACTTCTAAGAAGCAGTAAGAAAAATGCGGGATTATGCTCATTTGGTCATCGCTAATAGCCCCAATTGTCTTATATGCAGGTATAAATGTCCTATAATCTGGTAACCTCTGGATGATTAAAAATCCAAGTATGAGTTATCAGAAGCATGTAATTCCATAGCATTTTGAGAAATCAAAAGTAGTAACAGATCCAGACATTATGGTGAGCACCATTACCTGACCTGCTCCTTAAACCTATTGCATGTCAACCATCTATTTGCATGAGGTGATGCAAAAAGGTAAGGTGGGGGGTGATGTTGGGCCTTGGAATTGGTATAATTATTCACCTTATTTCCTTAGTTGATAGTTAGTTTTTCAATATGTTTGAGCTTATATTATAATAATTGGAACGATAAGGAGTTATAGAAAGGATTTAATAATTGTTTTGATATTTTACCTTATTAATGAATCAATTTGAATATTGAAGATGTCATTAACTCGTGATTTGGGTTAATATATGGGCAAGAAATATTTGATATTGATTTTTGTTCCTTGAATCACTAAGGAAACCCGATCCATAAGGAAATTATTTGGGCTATTTGCGACGTGCTGACTAACGATTCACAGCTCATATGCATGATACAATCAGAGAAGGGGAATAATTTGTTATTTTGGGAGGGATGTTGAATATTTTATAGCTTGAATCAAGAATCTTAAGAATATTTCAATTCTTAGGATAGATTTACTATTTTAAATTTAGAATTATGTTGTAATATAAAATCATGATTAAACTCTAGTAAAAGAAGTTAATAATTCTTGTCAATTGTAAAAGGTGACGGAGGAAACAGACTATCTTAAGTTTTCACATATTTTATTGTAACTTATTGTTGCATATTAATGAATATTTTTTCGATTTGGTTTTAATCTAGTACATTGATTTAAATTCAAGACGGTTAGATTCCAGAGACCGTGGGCCCAATCCTAGAACAATTATTGCCTTTTATGTATCATTATTTCTTCTTACTTTGATATTTTGAATGATTTATTATTACTTTATGTGAATTACTATTTTGTAGACTTATTATTAGTATTTGCAAATAATTGCAATAAATAGCGATTAGACAAAATTTCCTTTACATCATTATATTTCGTTATTGTTTCCCGCAACAAAGAAAGGATTGTTAGCTTTAGATAATTTAATTCTTTCTCGATAGATGCATTTCAATTCATTTATCATAGTTATCTTTTCTTGAGAAACATCATGAATAGCTTTATGATTTTTGCATAGGAATGCAACGATTTTTTTATGTTTTCATTTTGGTCATGATTTAAAGATAGAAGTGAGTATTCCTTCAGTAGAGATTTTGTTGTTCCCTTTATCTTTCATTATTTGATTCCTATTATTTTTACTTATATTCAAATTAATTTTAACATTATCCTTGCACCAATTATATCGAAACCTTGCAATTAAAATACAAAAACACAGGTTTACAATTTAATGTATATAGGTTTGAGTTGATTCTTTAAGAACAAATTAGCGACCAACAGTTGGATTGAGGTGAAATAAACATCATTGGATCCAAAATGATGTACAATTCTATTTAGTGATGGTTGCAACAATTTCTCTATAGTTTCATTTCTGAGCATAAATTTGATCACTTGATCACACCTCCCCACTAGGAACTTTTGGACTCCAAAATTTTACTTCCATAGTTCATATAAATAGGCTACAACTTAAAATTACCCAAAAAATCAATCCAAATTGCAAAAATTTCAATTGGTTCCCTTCAAGCCCCAATCAAGGCACTTCACTTATCATCCTCATGAAGACCTATTGTCATGTCAAGAATCGAGCCAACATTATTATCATTGTTGCAGGAATAAAATACTGATGAGTCGAATATGAACACTCTCTTTACTCTCATATTTTCACAACTCCAAAACACTTCATCTTGAAGTTTAAACTGTTGAAAAAAACTTGAATCCATCTCAGAAATTAGAAACATCCATAAATTTTCTTTAACGCCTTCAACTTGAATTTGCACATGAAAAGTACACTGCTGCAAAATGTTTAATGATATGTTTTCCCTTGTCTACAAAACGTATCCATCTTATACAATATTAACAACAAGACTCTATGCACACAAGTTTCAAATCAAATACTTGTATCGGTGAACATATGAAAAACTTGTAGACAACTTGAATGACAACCCTGTACATTCACAAAATTCCTTGAACATGTGGACTATAACAAGCGAATACATAAATCAATGAAAAACATCTTCTTGTTGAACATAGTGACAATAAATTTTCACTTTATAAAAGTACCTAAATAGGTAATGAAAAAAAGTATTTACACAATTTACAAAACAACTTTACAATAAGTCTACCCAATCTTGCCTCTCCTAGGCTGGTGGGTTCTCTTCTTGCACCATCTTGTCTTGAAGGTTGATCAAGATTGTTGAGTCCTCTTTGCCACATCCTTTTCCCATTTTATTATGCAATATATTATCATTACCTTTATTTGAACAAAGTTCCGGATGTAACTTCTGTTGGCCACCTATAAAATTTGTTCTATCAAAAGGTGGCCAAAACATTTGTTGGAGCCTTCAAGAAACAGTTTTATTGCAGAAATGTTATCTCTTGAAGCTTCTTGAAGACATCATCTCCTCTGTCTAAAATATGCATTGATGTTCCCATTTCAAAACTCAGAAAATTCTGTTGATTTTATGAGAAAGAACTGCTGCAAAATCCCCTTGTCTCCCCTTCCCCACTCAAAAACTAACCTCCATTTTTACTGTTTTTTCCCATAAATCCCTCTTATTTCCATTTTTCCTCATTTTCCCTTCGTAAAATCCACCTAGCACAGTTTAAAACTCCTTTTTGAACTCCCTCGAAAACCTCAAATCCTTTTGAAAACCATTGAAAATCCATAAAAAAATGCCTTTTTGTATTTAAGCCCCCTTGGGCTAGGCCTAAACCACTTCCCCTCCACGTGCCTGCACCCTAGAACAAGGTGCTAGACTCGAAGTGCAATCACATCAGAAAAATTCACAATGGGTTGATTGAAAGACTGCATCAAAAGTTCCGATGCGATTGAGTCCCTTTGTATAAACCCCTCCCCTTCCACTTTCATCCCATATAACCTACGCCCGGGACCAAGAGTTTAAGTCCCGAGGTGCCAATCACATCGCAAAATTCCAATGGGTTGATTGAAAAGCCCAAAACCGACCTCCGATTGCGATTGGCCCTCATATGCATAAGGCCCCGGGCCTATCATCACTCCATATAACCTGCGGCCCTGCAGACGGGTGCCAAGTCGCATTATAAACCTTTGTTTTATTAAAATTTTTGGGTTTTGTATATTATAAACTTTTCCACCGGTGCAAAATTCCAAATCGATCTCCACCATCGATCTGATCTGCAGATCGATGGTGTGCAATCTGTCGCAATCAGTGGTCCCCGCCAGCCATTCACTATTGCAAAAACGCGTGGTATCCATCGCACTGCTTTTGAGAGCAGGCGGTTTTTTTTCATCTCGCAGTGATTCCATACACAGTTTGATGTGTGGCTTGAGCACTGTTCACAAAACCACCTCTCATCGCACATTAAAGTTCGGACGTGGACCCGGCGCGATATTGATGTGTGTCGTCCAATCTAAGGCCACTCAACAGATGGTGATCGCTCGCCGAAGAAGCCCGACAATTAACCAAGATATAGTGCGGTCATTAACATATCTCTGCCCTTGATCTGATCTGCATATCGACGGTCCATATTCCATCGCCTGGACCCAGCGCCACATCAGCATCCACACGGCACATTTTTGGGGCGGATCTTCATGGTTTCTCGTCCAGTCAGCAAATCTGGACTCGGGAAAATTATTCAACAAAGTTTTATTAAAATTTTTTGAAATCTGAGTGTGTTTTATAAGGTTTTTGACATGGGATCTCTGCCGTTGAGTGCTTGGGCCGATCTCATCCGACGGCCCATGATTGTCCTGAACCCTAAATATGATTTTTGACCCTTTTTGTCCGAAACAAAGGTTTTTAACCATTTCTCTGTTTCCCTTTGACTTTCCACCTCCACTCCCGACCGTCGATCTCTGCGTGATCGACGACTCTGATTTAATTCATCCCCCCCGCTTCTTTTTGACTCACTCTAAATCAATTCCAGCCGTTGGATGATGCCATCCAACGGCCATGCTCTCTCCACGCGCCTTCTGAAGCAGTAAACCAATACATGCAGGATTTTATAACATTATTTGTATTTTGCAGGGGTTCCAACGGTTTGTTTTGTTATATATGAAGAAAATTCAAAGGCAGAGGGTGACGATCCTCCTGTATTCGATTCACCAGATAAAATCACTCGCAGGGCTTGAATTTCACGTTTCATCGGTGTTTCATGAAGCATTGGTGCCATATCATCACCTGCACAGCCCTGCACACCAACAAATATAGTGAATAAAGCACCAATCAAAGAGTATCAGTGTTAAAAGATCGAAGCCAAAGCAGAAACTCATGTTCGAAGACATTTGTCGATCCAAGAAAGCTTCCACCGCCACAAGAAAAGGCCAATCGAACCCTCTCCAGCTCCTAAAGACACCTGCAACCTCACAGAAATCAAAGAAGGTTTAGTCATTACCTGAACAAGATGTGTTTGCCTAAATACAGCCGAAAAACTAATACAAATCAAGGATCTTATCTCTAATTGTCGGAAAAACTATTTTTAAGGATTGAGAACGGCCCAAAAGCAAATATTTTCGATCATTAGGCCTCGAAGAGCAGAAACAAAGTTACTTCAACATGACACGGAGCCTCAAAATACAACAAAATCTCCCACCGAGCTTAATCTTAAGTGTAAATCAATTAATACAGATGAACATCTGTAATTTTCTTCATCGAACCCCTCAAAGGCCGAGGAGTCACTAGTCTGTATTAATTGACTCCGGAGATCTTTTATCAGATCCCATCTCCTGATTCTTCTATAAATACTTCTATAGAAGATGAGAAAATGTTGGTATTTGGACATCTGAATGTATGTAATAGTTATTCTGAAGCTATTGATGCCCTGTTTGCAACTTAAAGATACATAAACTGATATGAGAAGTTTGAAGTTGTAGAGACCCACCGGGCTTGTCGATTGTAACTGGTTTGAACATAAAATACAAGCTTCTGATTTATGGGATCTTGATTTATGTCAATGGTGATGTGTTCCTCATTGTCAATTGTTATTTTCTTTAATGTTTTCACTTTTTCCACTTTCTCTGATAAAAAATAGCAAACATAGAGCTAGGATTTACTCTTAATAGTACCCTACTCTTACTGAAAGCTTTATTTCCATTTTTTCTTCATTTGAATGTTCTCTTTCTAGAGTATATTAAAGCAGGTTGGTTTAAAAGTACTTTCCTGATCTATATTTCTCTTTATGATGAGTATTTTCTGTGTTTTCCTTTAGAGTATATTGAAGCAGGTTGGTTTAAAAGCACTTGCCTAATCTAAATTTATCTTCACGATTGTTATCTGTGTTTTCCTTATAGAATATGCTGAAAGCATGGTAGTTTAGAAGCACTTACCTGATCTTAAGCTATTCCAAACATTTTTTTTAGAAATGTGTTTTAACTGAAATTACTTCAATGCAGGCTGGTTTAAAAGCACATACCTGATCTCAGAATACTTTTATGTTTTTCCCTAAGTACATGCCAAAGCAAATTAGTTTGAAAGCACTTATTTGATCTTAGGCTTTTCACTGTTCTTCATATGTTTTGCTCTCCATTTCCTATCTGTTTCATTCCATAAAATCACTTTAAAAGATCCTTCGACATAAGTAACTTGCCCCAAGGATCCTTCTTGAAACTTGTTGTCCAATTAAAATCCTCCTATGACTCCATAGCTCAATGGGTTAAAACTGTCTTTTCCTTTTCTGTCAGCTGAATCATTCCTTCATTTGCATACATCTTCACCCTTTATTTTGAACTGCCTTCACCTTCATCATGTCTTTTCCCAACAAAAAATAAATAAACAAAACCCATGCTCTTCATAACTAGCCTAATACCACATTTCAGGTTTTAAAAATCACATCTTTAAACTCATTCATAGAGAGATCCCTCTCCGGATTTAGGAGGGCTAGATCCTTGAATCCCAAAGCGGTTTGATGTTGTCTTATCTTTTGGTTTTGCCAATATGGCCAAAACATAGGAACCCCAACATAATGGCGACTCCATTGGGGAATTGAGTCGAATTTCCATCTTAGGCTCCCTTAAACACTTCATAAGACCTTGTGAGTACAAGTAGCCTTTTCAAAGCACTACCAAGTGATGGTAATCATGATAAAAACTTGTGTTGAATCAGTGACAAACTAGGCATAACCTAGGATTCTCACTAGACTTTATCTAACCTTGAAAAATCAGCTGGCTTAGCCATAAGAGTAGACTGTCTTTGTCTCATAACCGTAGCTAAGTTTTGGAACAGATTTGGGACACTCTTAGAAACCACACAATTGAAAAATAACCCAGAAAACCTAAAAATATTTCATATTGGTATTCAATAAACATGGTAGTGGACCATAAAACCTTTTACCTCTGAAAAAGAGCTAACAACTTCCACTTGGCGACTCCAAAATTCTCAACAAACCTTAAGACTCCACTGGAAGGAACCCTCATCATTGTAATATAATTCAAACTCAGTTAGAGGACTGCAGAGTTAAAATTCGTGTAAACAGACTAGTAAACCTCTCAAAGACTGTCATACCTGGTTGAACTTTTCCTGTTTATTTGGGTCTGAAAAACATAGCATAGTGGCTCCTAGAAAGATTCACAATAGAGCCTATCCTGACCCTAATCCACCTGAGATAGTCGATAACCCAGAAATTATTCTTAGGAAGTCTTCTAGTATTAAATTATCAACTATTTTCAGATCACCCTTGAGAGCTAATTCAGTTCCTGAAAATATTTCAGCTCTACAACAATCACAAGTTGACTTAGTAAATCCCTTTAGAACTCGGTCTCTTTGTGATTTAGATCAGTTAGATTCTGAGTCTTCACTTTCATCTCCTGGAACAAGTGAACATCCTGGTAGCAGAGAAACAACACCTCCTGATTTACATTTCCTTCACAACTTAGGTGTCTCTCACCCAAGATCAGCTCAGCAATCTACTACTAGTCCATCCACTTCTTCTCACCCTACATCCATTGTTCAAACCACTCCACTTCAGCCCACTTTTCCTTTTGTTAATCCACCCCTTGTAAATCCACCCCCACCACATATCATGGCTGCATGGTATGCTCCCTTAGTCCTTCCTGTACCATTGGTCACTCTTCCACAGGACTATCAGTCTAAAATTCCATTATATGATGATAGTAATGCTACAAATGCATCACAACATGTGAATAAGATGAATGACTACTTTGACAGAAATGAAATTGATGATGATTCTGTCAAGCTTAGATTATTCGCTCAAAGTCTCGGGGGAGAAGTAAGAAAATGGTTGAAAGGCTTAACCCCCCATAGTATCAATGATCTCCAAGCCTTTCATCAGATGTTCTTAAACAAATGGGAAGTAAATAAAATCCTCTCCAAATCCTCTCTGATTACAAAAACCTCCATAGAAACACTGGGGAAAGTGTACAACTTTACTGCACCAGATTTAACAGTGTTTATAATGCACTTCCCCCAGATCTAAAACCTCCATAAGGCTCAGAAGTAAACAATTTTCCTGAAGGGTTTGACCTTGAAATGGCATATCAATTGAGAGAGAGAGATCCTACAACTCTTGAAGAGATGCAAAAGGGTGCTCTTGCTGTGGAAGTCAACTTGATGGAGAAGAGAGCAAGAATGAAAAATGAGAAGAGAATGTCCTTTAGAGAAGAAAATACACCTTCTACTTCCAACTCAAATATGGAGAGAATGATGGAGGAGATGATGAAGAGAATGAGAATCCTTGAGAGAGCACAAGCCAGTCAAAACCAAACTTCTCCTCAGAACAGAAACCAGAATCAGAATTTTAGAAGGAACCAGCCTCCAAACAGGCCAAGGGAAGATGATCAATAGATCACTCCTCCCTTTCATCAAAACTATGTGAGTGAGGATGAAGAAATAGATGAGCAAGCAGAGGACAAGGATATAAATATGTTGGAAGTAGATAATGACGACTTTTAAGTCCATTATGATAGAAAACAAGCTTTTTATACACCTTATGATGACAAACGAGATGATAATGAAAATTATTATCAAGACATGGAAAATGTCATCATAGAGTCTCAAAGAGAATATGACCTTAGAAGCAAAACCAGTCAACAAACTCCCAACACCAAAACCTCTCACAAATATTCACAAAACAACACTGCAACCAAACCTAAAATTGTCAAACAAAAGGACAAAATAGTAGTTGTGAGTTCTGATAATGGTAGAGAGAAATGTACTCAAAATAGTGAAAAACAGAATGAAGACCTTAGTAGTACTAACATTTCAGCTAGTACTCCTGTTAAAACCATTCTGTCAAATGTAAATAGAACAAATCAGCAAGCTAATGTTACTGATAGACTAGCAGCTAGTAAGGCTGAGACAAGTTCTTCAAAGAACCAAATTCCTTTCAGCCTAGAGCGGGAAATTTCAAAGATCAAAATCTCTGTTCCCCTGACTGAGTTAGTTGCCCAGCATGTATATAGAACCCAAATTTTCAAGGCTTTAAATATTGAAGATAATAATGACACAATCAATCTTAATGATGACCAGCCAGAGCTCATTTTTGGTCCTAAAATTGAAGGGAAATTTCAAGAAGGAATAGTACCTCCTTTCTATGTCAGCCTCAATATCCATGAAAAAATCCTGCATAATTCTATGCATGACTCTAGAGCCTCACACAACCTTATTCCAAAGGTGATAATGGAAAGGCTAGGACTAGAAATAACCAGACCTTACAAGGATTTATATTCTTTTGACTCTAGCAGAGTGAAATTCCTTGGCCTAATCAAAGACCTTTGTGTAAGTTTGACTCAAATCCTAGCCAAGTACATGGTTATGGATGTTGTGGTAGCCGATGTGTCTCCTAAGTATGGCCTCTTGTTATCAAGATCATGGGGTGCCAAGTTGCAAGGTACAATGCAGATGGATGGGACATATGCCACTATCCCTGTCTTTAGCCAGCTTAGAAGACTATACAGAGAGTCACACATGAAATTCATGGTTAGTAGCCCAAAAAAGCCTAAAAATTCCCCCATTTACTCTGTCCATACAGACTTGGATTCATTTATCCTTTATAATAATGAATCCATAAATAAACCAGAGCTAGAAGACAACGAATCAACAAAACAGTTAGAGACCCCAAATCTAGAAATAATGGCAGTTCTTGATATGGAAGAAAATGAGAGAGAAACCTTTGAATAGTGCGTTGAAACAACAAACCAGAGTGAACAAAGATAAGATGGAAAACAACAGAATACCCATCACGTTGAACTCCATGAAAATACTAAGGAACGAGATCCATCACGACAAGTTGAGCATCCTAGAACAGAACATAATGATGAACAAAGCAATAGGGATGAAAACGATGTTAACAAACCCTTATGGTTCATGAAATTCGATGGGTCTTGCACTAAAAAGAGTGTGGGAGCTGGGGTATGGTTGGTCAACACTAAAAAAAATTACTCCGAGAGCCATTCTTTGAGGCTAGATTTCAAATGCATTAACAACATCGCAGAGTATGAGGCTCTCATCCTAGGATTGCGTCTATTGAAAGAACTAGGAGCCAAAAATATAATTGTTCAGGGAGACTCAGAATTAGTCATCAAATAGATAAATGGAGAGTATGCTGTTAAACATCCTATACTAAGGGTATACCGAAATAATGCCATAGATTTCTTGAAAATGTTTACAAAATATGAACTCGTGTTTGTCCCAAGGAGTCAGAACATAATTGCAAACGGATTGGCCTGCGCTGCTAGTTCATGCCATAAATCACCTAGTGACAAACAGATCATCATTCGTACAAAACATAGACCTGCAGTGCCAGATAATGAAAAATATTGGTAGTTCTTTGAGGGTGACAAGCAGATAGAGGATTTCCTGCTTGGCAGAAATGAGTTTGAATTATTTGATTCAGATTATAAATCTGATGAAAATTTCCTAAACAAAGAGCCCCCTGAAGAAGAAAAACCATCTAGTCTCATAAAAATCAACATGTTAACTAAAAAACTTGGAACTCATACTGGAGAGTACAAGGACGCAGAAAACGATGTCATTGAGGTACTGCCGTCAAAGGACAAGAACATACCTAGGGGGCTAGCACCATTAGAAGACCTTTTTGATTTTAACGACATAGCAAAGAAACCCACTGTAGAATACACAGAGTCTAATGTCGAGGAATTAAACGTAGGCACCGAGGATAAGCCTAAAATGATTAAAATAGCTAGGTCCTTGCCAACAAACATGAAAAATAAATACATTGACTTATTTAAAGAATTTGTTGATGTGTTTGCCTAGAGAAATGAAGACTTAAAAGCCTATGATACAGAAATCATCTAGCATAAGATCCCTTTGAAAGAAAACCAAAAACCCTTTAAGCAAAAATTGCATCGAATTAATCCAATACAACGACCTCTAGTAGAAAGGGAAATCAAAAATATGTATGAGGTGGGAATCATTGTGCCTGTGAGGTTTTCAGATTGGGTTTCTAACCTTGTAGCTGTGAGGAAAAATACAAGAGAAATCAGACTGTGCATTGATTTCATAAACCTTAACAGAGCCTCCCTAAAGGACAATTACCCTTTACCCAAAATATCCTACAGAGGGTAGTGGGTTCAAAGAGGATTTCTTTGTTAGATGGTTTTTCACAGTATAACCAAGTTTTAGTACTCCCAGAAGATCAACTCAAGACAGCTTTCACCACTCCTTGGGGCACTTTCATGTATGTGAAAATGCCTTTTGGACTAATCAATGTTGGGGCCACTTTTCAAAGGGCCATGGACATTGCATTTTCAAAAGGAATAGGGCACTTCAATGTAATTTACCTTGATGACATAATAGTCTATTCCAAATCTGATGAAGAACACCTTAAACATCTAAGAAAGGTCTTTGAAAAATGCAGAAGATTTGGGCTATCTTTAAATCCCAAAAAGATGGTATTCGGCCTACAAGAGGGTAAAGTCCTCGCCCATATTATATCAGAGAAGGGGATTAAAATAGATCCAAAAAGAGTTGAGGGAATACTACAGATTAGCCAACCAAAGAACATAAAATAATTGCAGTCCTTTATTGGAAAAATTAACTTCTTAAGGAGGTTTATTCCCAACTTAGTAGAGCTCCTTAGAAAAATGACTAATATGCTAAAAAAAGAAGTAGGAGTGAAGTGGACTGTAGAAGCCAAAAAATCCTTCGAATTGGTAAAACATGCACTCACCCGGGCACCAGTCCTGATCAGCCCATACTTTTCAAAAGATTTCCTTATTTTTTCCTTTGCCTCAGAACATACCATGGCTGCAGTCCTGTTGCAGAAAAACCCATAGGGACAGGAACAGCCTATTGCTTTTTTCAGCAAGGCTTTAAGGGATGCACCCTTGAAATATAACATAATGGAAAAACAAGCCTATGCTTTGGTAAGGGCCTTAAAAGACTTTAGGTTGTATATTCTACATTCCCACATTATTGCTTATGTGCCTAACATAGTCGTAAAAGACATCTTGTCACAAGACCCGGATGGAAAGAGGGGCAAATGGATTGTTGTAATATTAGAGTATGATTTGGAAATCAAACCCACAAAACTCATTAAAGGTCAGGGCTTAGCTCAATTAATGGTTGAATCTAATCTACAAGCCCTTGACATTAACATGATAGATGCCTTGGATGAACAGGAAGAATTACATGCTCCCACTGTGGAAGAGTAGTTCCAAAACTCACCTTGGTATGCTGAAATTTTCTATGTACTTACAAATCTTAATGCTCCTCCTGATTTATCAAAAACAAAGGCAAGGTTTTTAAAGTTGAAAGCTAGGAACTATTGCATTTTAAATGAATGTTTATATTGGAAAAATACTAATGTTTTATTGCTTAAATGTTTGCCTGAAGTTGATGCAGAGAGGATCAAGCATGAATTCCATGAAGGAGAGTGTGGAGGTCATCTCTACTGGAAAACCACAGCCAATAAAATCCTTAGAGTTGGCTATTACTAGCCCACCCTCTTCCAAGATGTCCATAAAATGATAGTCACCTATCACAAATGCCAAATTTTTTAGGGCAAAAGAAAACTTCTTCCTTTACCATTACAACCTATCACTGTTGAAGCTCATTTTCAATAGTGGGGCCTAGATTTCATGGGAGAAATCCATCCTGCTTCATCTGCCCAACACAAATGGATTCTCACAGCCATTGACTACTTCACAAAGTGGATAGAGGCCATCCCTTCTAGGAATGCCACAGATTCTGTCATTATAAAATTTCTTGAAGATCATATCCTGTCTAGATTCGGCTGCCCTAGAAAGATTATTACTGATAATGCTGCTGCTTTTGGTTCCAAAAATATGATTGATTTCTGTCACAAGTATCAGATTACGCTTGGTCATTCTACTGCTTATTACCCTCAGGGTAATGGGCTAGTAGAATCATCAAATAAAAGTTTGGTGACCATCATCAAGAAGCTGGTTGAAGAGAATAAAAAATCATGGCATAACAAGTTGGCGCATGCTTTGTGGGCAGACATATTCACCACAAATAAGTCCATTGGAATGTCCCCTTACCAACTTGTTTATGCAGCAGATGAAATGTTTCCTACCAGCCTAGGTGTACCAGTGATAAAATTAGTCCAAGAAATACAGTTAGAAGATGACAACATGATAAGGAGGATTAATTAGACAATACATCTCCAGAAAACAAGGGAAGAGGTCTACAACAAAGCTCAGAAGGTGCAAGAGAACATAAAGAAGTTGTTTGACAAGAGAGCAAAGGCTTGTGACTTCAACATTGGAGACAAGGTACTCAAGTGGGACTCTAGAAGAGAAGATAAGGGTAAACATGGCAAGTTTGACAGTTTGTGGCAAGGTCCTTACATTATTCAGTCCACCATTGGTCCAAATGCCTTTTTCCTACAAGAGTTAGATGGCACAGATCTGTTTGGGGGTCCTGTCAATGGCATGGTGCTCAAGCATTACTACTGATAAGTTCAATTTTAAAGCTTTCATTTCCATTTGTAAATACCATGGCTTTGTTCAATTTCACAGAAAAGAAAAATAAAAAAACAATAAAAGGTAGAAAAGAGGGTAGATTGTAAAAACAAGAAAGGTATAGCCCCATACCAAAAAAGAGAAACAAATCTGAAAGTGTGCGAGCTCAAATGCAACTCCTGAAAACACACTTCTAGTTAGTCAAACAGCCTAATCTTGACTAATTAGTTTTAAATTTACTACTGATAGGATATTGAATTCAATTTGCCAAACTGTGTAAACTTGGATTATCAGTAGATAGATTAGGATAGAAATTAAAGGTTCAAACATGCTCAAAATCTGAACTAGAGAAAAGAAAGAATAGCTCAAACAAGAGGCAAACAAAGTTGTAAAAAGGTGAAGGAAGTGCATGAAAGTTCAGATCTCAAGCCTTCCATTTTGATTTAAATTTTTCTGCAAAATAAATATCTATGTCCAGCTTGTTTTTTATGTCATAGATCACAGCAAGTCAAACAACTTAATCTTGACTTGACTGTTTTTAAATTTCTGTTGTAGAATTTAGAGAATAAAATATGTTGGACAGTTTAATCCCAACAGATGGTAGATCAGGCAGAGAATTATATGGAATCAACTATTTAATCTGAGTGCATGGAGAAATAAGGAGTAGAAATAGATTAGATTTCTTGTTTTCAAAAAAATAAAATTTTGTAAAAGAGTCTGCCAATCCAATTGCACTCTAATGAAGAAAAAATGTTAGATCAGTAGGATTGGGTAGGTAGAAAGCTTGTTGATGAAGATCCATTGTTTTTTATGGCTGCTAATATATTTTCAGAAAAAGAAGACCATCCAAGCGAAGAAGGCAGCCCAATGGATGAGGCAACTGATCAGCCTCCCAGAGAAAGTAGATTAGAAGTTCTTGATGCCTTCAAGAAGGCACCATCCCCAAGTGGAGCCACTGTTGGCCACCTATAAAATTTGTTATATCAAAAGGTGGCCAAAAAATTTGTTGGAGCCTTCAAAAGTTTTATTGCAGAAATGTTATCTCTTGAAGCCTCTTGAAGACATCATCTCCTCTGTCTAAAATATGCATTGATGTTCCCATTTCAAAAATCAGAAAATTCTGTTGATTTTATGAGAAAGAAATGCTGCAAAATCCCCTTCTCTCCCCTTCCCCGCTTAGAAACTAACCTCCATTTTTACTCTTTTTTCGCATAAATCCCTCTGATTTCCATTTTTCCTCATTTTCCCTTAGTAAAATCCACCTAGCACAGTTTAAAACTCCTTTTTGAACTCTACCGAAAACCTCAAATCCTTTTGAAAACCATTGAAAATCCATAAAAAATGCCTTTTTGTATTTAAGCCCCCTTAGGCTAGGCCTAAACCACTTCCCCTCCACGTTCTCACACCCTAGAACCAGGTGCTAGACCCGAAGTGAAATCACATCGGAAAAATTCACAATGGGTTGATTGAAAGACCGCATCAAAATTTTTGATGCGATTGAGTCCCTTTGTATAAACCCCGCCCCTTCCGCTTTCATCCCATATAACCTACGCCTAGGACCAAGAGTTTAAATCCCGAGGTGCCAATCGCATTGCAAAATTCCAATGGGTTGATTGAAAAGCCCAAGCCCGACCTTCGATTGTGATTGGCCCTCATATGCATAAGGCCTCGGGCCTATCATCACTCCATATAACCTGCGGCCCCGCAGATGGGCGCCAAGTTGCAGTATAAACCTTTGTTTTATTAAAATTTTTGGTTTTTGTATATTATAAACTTTTCTGTCGGTGAAAAATTCCAAATTGATCTCCACCATTGATCTGATTTGCAGATCGATGGTGTGCAATCTGTCGCAATCGCTGGTCCCCGCCAGCCACTCACTGTTGCAAAACCGCGCAGTATCCATCGCACCGCTTTTGAGAGCAGGCGGTTTTTTTCATTTCGCAGCAATTCCATACACATTTTGATGCGTGGCCTAAGCATTATTCACAAAACCGCCACTCATCACACATCAAAGTTCGGAAGTGGACTCGGTGCGATATTGATTTGCACTGTCCGATCTGAGGCCGCTCATCAGACGGTGATCGCTCGCCAAAGAAGCTCGACAATTAACCAGGATATGGCGCAGTCATTAACATATCTCTGCCATCGATCTGATTTGTAGATCGATGGTCCATACTCCATCGCCTAGTCCCAGTGCCACATCAGCGTCCACGCAGCACATTTTTGGGGTGGATCTCCATGGTTTCTCGTTCAGTCAGCAAATCCAGAGTCGGGAAAAGTATTCAACAAATTTTTATTAAATTTTTTTGAAATCTGGGTGTGTTTTATAAGGTTTTTGACATGGGATCTCCGTCGTTGATCGCTTGGGCCAATCTCATCTGACGGCCCACGATTGTCCCGAACCCCAAATATGATTTTCGACCATTTTTGTCCGAAACAAAGGTTTTTAACCATTTCTCCGTTTCCCTTTGACTTTCCACCTCTACTCCCGACCGTCGATCTCTACGCGGTCGATGACTCTGATTTAATTCATCCCCCCCACTTCCTTTTGACTCACTCTAAATCAATCCCAGCTGTTGGATGATGCCATCCAATGGCCATGCTCTCTCCACGCACCTTCTGAAGCAGTAAACCTATACATGCAGGATTTTATAACATTATTTGTATTTTGCAGGGGTTCCAACGGTTTGTTTCGTTATATCTGAAGACAATTCAAAGGTAGAGGGTGACGATCCTCCCACCTTCGATTCACCAGAGAAAATCACTCGCAGGGTTTGAATTTCACATTTCATCGGTGTTTCATGAAGCATTGTTGCCATATAATCACCTGCGCAGCCCTGCACACCAACAAACACAGTGAATAAAGCACTAATCAAAGAGTACCAGTGTTAAAAGATCGAAGCCAAAGCAAAAATTCATGTTCGAAGACATCTGTCGATCCAAGAATGCCTCCACCGCCACAAGCAAAGGCCAATCGAACCCTCTCTAGCTCCTAAAGACACCTGCAACCTCACAGAAATAAAAGAAGGTTTAGTCATTACCTAAACAAGAGGTGTTTTCCTAAAGACAACCGAAAAATTAATACAAATCAAGGATCTTATCTCTAATTATCGGCAAAACTATTTTTAAAGATTGAGAACGGCCCAGAAGCAAATATTTTCGATCATTAGGCCTCAAAGAGCAGAAACAAAGTTACTTCAACATGACACAAAGCCTCAAAAGACAAAAAAATCTCCCACCGAGCTTAATCTTAAGTGTAAATCAATTAATACAGATGAACATATGTAATTTTCTTCATCGAACCCCTCAAAGGCCGAGGAGTCACTAGTCTATATTAATTGACTCTAGAGATCTTTTATCAAATCCCAACTCTTCATTCTTCTATAAATACTTCTGTAGAAGATGAGCTAATGTTGGTCTTTGGAAATCTGAATGTATGTGATAGTTATTCTGAAGCTACTGATGCCATGTTTGCAACTTAAAGATACATAAGCTGATATGAGAAGTTTGAAGTTGTAGAGACCCACTGAGCTTGCTGATTGTAACTGGTTTGAACATCAAATACAAGTTTTCCATTTATGGAATCCTGATTTATGTAAATGGTGATGTGTTCCTCACTGTCAATTATTATTTTCTTTAATGTTTTCACTCTGTCCACTTTTTGTGATAAAGAACAGCAAACATAGAGCTAGGATTTACTCTCAACAGTACCCCACTCTTACTGAAAGCTTTATTTCCATGTTTTCTTCATTTGAAAGTTCTCTTTCTAGAGTATATTAAAGAAGGTTGGTCTAAAAGTACTTTCCTTATCTAGATTTCTCTTTATGATGAGTATTTTCTGTGTTTTCCCTTAGAGTATATTGAAGCAGGTTGGTTTAAAAGCACTTGCCTGATCTAAATTGCTCTTCGTGATTGTTATCTATGTTTGCCTTATAGAATATGATAAAAGAAGGGTAGTTTAGAAGCACTTACTTGATCTTAAGCTATTCCAAATGTTTTTTTTTAGAAATGTGTTTTAACTGAAAGTACTTCAATGCAGGCTGGTTTAAAAGAATTTACCTGATCTCAGAATACTTTTATGTTTTTCCCTAAGTACATGCCGAAGAAAATTAGTTTGAAAGCGCTTATTTGATCTTAGTCTGTTCACTGTTCTTCATATGTTTTGCTCTCCATTTCCTATCTGTTTCATTCCATAAAATCACTTTAAAAGATCCTTCGACATAAGTAACTTGCCCCATGGATCCTTCTTGAAACTTGTTGTCCAATTAAAATCCTCCTATGACTCCATAGCCCAATGGGTTAAAACTGTCTTTGCCTTTTCTGTCAGCCGAATCATTCCTTCATTTGCATACATCTTCACCCTTTATTTTGAGCTGCCTTCACCTTCATCATGTCTTTACCCAACCAAAAAAAAATAAACAAAACCCATGCTCTTCGTAACTAGCCTAATACCACATTTCAGGTTTTAAAAATCACATCTTTAAACTCATTCATAGAGAGATCCCTCTCTGAATTTAGGAGGGATAGATCCTTGAATCCCAAAGAAGTTTGATGTTGTCTTATCTTTTGGTTTTTCCAATCTGGCCAAAACATAGGAACCCCAACAACTTCCAACTTCGTTCAGTGTCATGTCCATGCACTTTGCAATGAGCATAGAAAAACTTCTTCTTATTTGCAGACATAGAAGTTATTTCATATGGAAGAGAATCATTATTCTTGATGCCTAGAACATGCTACATTCTCTTAACCATTATCATACGTTGCTCACACACATACACTAAATCGTCAAAAGCATCACAAAATGTACAAGCGTAATTATCCCCTAAGTATTCAAAATCATCATGCCTTGAAAAACACTTTTGAGAGTTATACATTTTTTTAGAGTGGAAACTTCGACGATTGTCACAAGGTGGTGAAAGATCTTTCTCGTATGCTTGATGTGCCACAATCCATTTAGAGCACTCTCCATAATCTTTGCAACCATATCCCAATCCCATATATTTTTCTCTTTCGAATACCAAAATTGGATTGGTAATACCTTGGCCATTTATGTCGAGGCCTCCACCTCCATAGCCCATCTTGGAGAGAAACTTCATACCTATGCCTTTGGTATGTTGCTCAAATGCTACAAAATATTTTTTATGCATATATATGGAAGGTGTGGTACTGTAAATTCTAATTACCTCCTTAAATTTTCCATTAATATTCTCATACTCGGATGATGATGATGATGGCCAACTTCTAGATGACTCTAGCCACCCATTTTTATCGATTGGCATATGGTGCACTTCTTGCAGATGTTTGAAAATTTCACATGTCATCTTCTACATATGATCTAATTCCACTATTTGAACTATGACCACATACCAGTTTCATCTTGGAGTTTTATCTTGTTGGTGCAGGAGTTGAACTTTCTACAACTTTCTCATCAAGAACTTGCTACAATATAAAGTGCATGTGACTCTTCTCCTCTTCAGCCCTTTCCAACATCCTTCTCAGCTATATATTCTCCATTCAAAGAGCCAAATTTCACTCCTCTAGCTCTTGGAGACTCTTTTTTTTTTCCATCTTGCAACTTGGTCAACTGGTACTCTGATACCAACCTGATCTAAAATTGGAGGAGGTGTTCTCTTTCCTCTTCCTCTGTTTGACATAAGACAAAACTTAGGATCACGTCAACGCTTTTCAAGGTTAAAAATAGGTCTTAAATCAACATGTTATTTCAATGTCTCTTCAACATGAATCAGTGTTCATATGCAACTGAACATAATGAACATAATACACATAATCCATGTAGGCATAATTAAGAGCAATAAAAGAAGTTTTTTTGACGAATTTCACCCCTCCTGGGCTACATCTATGGGCCTGTAAACTTGACTAAACCATTCATATATTTATTATCAATGAAGTACATAAAATTTTGTTGTAATTAAACATGTGGATATTACCCCTACAAGGTAATGTTCTCCTACAGAGAACTCTCATAATAGAAACAACTCAAAATATCTCCTACAAAGATGACATACTTCAATTGAAATGAGCTAAAAAACATCATGTGAACCCTTCAATTCCACATTGAAGCAAATAAACAAAACTTCACATTGAGAGAAGTTAAACCTAAGCTAAACCTTGCTAGTTACAACTACTACAATAGCCTTCTAGAAGTGGGAGTACTCCTACAAAGTCATCTCCATGCCCAAATACCTCCCAAAACTGCTTCCAAACACCGACTGATCCATACAAATTTAGTCTAAAACCTGCAAAATTAATCTATATATGTGCTCAAATCAGAAATTAGATGTCACCATTGGATTCATAACTTCCAAAAACCCCTAAGAAGCCTCTTTCTGAGCTCAATTTGGATTAAAAAAAAAAAATTATGAGCTTCCAAGCTCTCTCATGAATTTGATAATTAATCGTCTTAAAAATTTGACCAATTGTCTAACAGTCCTACAATTCTGCCTAGTTTTTTGCTAAATGAGCAACAAATTCACCTTTCGTAGGTGTAATTTTTTGAACCATTACTTTTCCTCTAGCACCTTAGGGCCGAAAAATGTGGACATATGGGCCACGGGGCTAAGGGTTATGCTAACCGCCTGCCCTTCCTGTCGGGCCCCTTTTCCCTCGACACTAGGTCATGTGACTAGCCTAGGCCCTTACAAGCTGGCCCCTCCACCAAAATCCATGCTCTTAAAACATATATATATATATTTTATAACATATTTAATAAGAAACATGTCGTGGTCTGGTGGTTAGGCTTGTGGTTTTTTGGTGGGAGGTCACGAGTTCAACTCCCATGGGTTGCTTGGCCTCCATAACATATTTTTAGACTAGTATGGGGAGGCTATGTGGCTACCTCCCATTGGACCATGTGGGTCCCTGATATTGTTCCACCTTAAACCAATATAAACCAATGAAAAAATTGTGAATTTTGACCAATGGAGTCAGGCCAAGTGGCAGCCTGCCATTGGCCCTCAAACACCCAAAAAACACAATCAAAACCCAAATTTTGCCATTTTTTTGCATATTTGGGAAAATTGTCAATGAGTTATAAATCAATCGCACGGTGTCGAATTGAGGAGAAATGAATGTCATTGGATTCATAACGACGTACACTTCGATTTGGCATGGGTTGTGATAGGTTCTGGGCACTTTCATTTTCGAGCATAAATTTAATCACCTAATCAACTCATGAGAAAAATAGTAGTGGTTCAAATTTATATTAAAAAAAAACCTAAGTCACAATAGTGTAAGCAGAAGCATTCTTTCCAAAATTTAGAACCCCTTCTCATTGCAACATGGAAGGGAATTATAGTTCATTACAAAATGTAAATATAGCAAATAATAAAAGAACTTCAAGTGGTTTGAACAAGTAACATTTAAATAAACCCAAGGAGATATATTTAGAATTTGTTATAAAAAATTCTCTAAGCCTGTGAAAAAGACTACCCTCCCATTCGTTGTTGCTACTCAAAGATATTTTTCATGGTCTTTAATTTGGGTGGAGTCTTCAGTTGGATTCACATATGACTGATAAACACTACTTCCTTTAATTTTGGAAAAATATGATTGGTGGTATTGGATAGGAAATTGAGTATTAACCATTGACTATGTGGTTTGACTAGAAAATTCTAGTAACTTTTCAAATTGATTTTAGAAAGTTGTTGTATAATCTATGCTCGTTTCTTCGATGATTTCTGCCATGTTTTAGTAAGTGGTATAATTTTTGAAAGTGTTCCCTTCGGAAAACTGGAGATAAGGTTTTTTTGAAACAAAATATTAGTAATTGATGCAATCAGATTATTTGAAATTTCTCTCACTTGGAATATTGTTTCTTCCATTTTTTCTAGACGAAATTCCCACTCTCTGAAGACAATTGCTTTATGTGATTCTTCAATTCTAGGAATATTAGCTAATCGTCCTTCTGCACTGTCTTTCCAAGTCATAAATTTGGAATTGTTTCTTCAACATCAACAAAATAAGTCATGGTATTTGATAATTAATCAACCATAGAATTTATTCTATGACATAAATCACGAATAGTGTTCAACCCTTGACAAGATAAAATTTGTTGTTGAGTAGGGAGAGTATTTAACTCTTTTGCTTCCTTTTTAAAATCTAACAATTTAGGATTAAAACATAATTTCTCAATTATTCCTTGCAATTCTTGTATTAGTATGTCTCTAGCCTACAAATCAATTTCATGTTGAACATAAATGGCATCAAATATTTTCTGAAGTTCAATAATCTGTCTTTGCCATTGATCAAAAATAATTTGTTTCTTAGTCTCGAGATTCTGTTCTAAATGCATGATTTCATCTTCCTTTTATTTCAATAGTTGTTATACTTCAGTGGCTTTATCTATGGTTGCTGAGGTAAAGGCTCCTATGAATTGAGTGAGTCTTCCCAACTCATTTGTAGGAGTAGTCAAATAGCCTTTACATACTACATCGAAAGAAGCATTTCTAGGAACTAAAGCCTCAGAATAATCAATTTTCATTTTCTTCCTCTATCTTTTGAAAACAAATTTATGCTTATGACTATAAAATATATCAAGGGGAGGAATTTATTCTACCGTTAATACAACCTTGAAGGTTGGGAATGCTAGTATAATTTCAATATCCTCAGTTTCTAAAGGCTTGTCAAAATTCTTTGGAGACTTTTCCAAACTTTTAGAAGTGTCAGGAACTTTCTTTTGTATAGGAGTCTTCAAATATTGAGGCTCCGTACCTTTGATAACCTGATTAAACTGTTCGCATATCTAATCAAGCTTAGTATTAGGAAAAATATCTTCAGCTTTAGAAGAGAAAGAGGCAATTGTTTCTTTTGGTTGAGAAGTTGAAATAGATTGTGTAGGATCAACTACTACTTTATCACTAGGAATTATTTCTTCCAAAGAAATCCTCGATGAATCTAGAGGTAGATTCTATATCTTAAAGCTCTATATTGTGTGAACTAGACCATTTTATATGGACACAAGCTCTGTTCTGCTTACTTTATAACCATTGAATATGTAGGAATATTTTCAAACAAATCATCAAATATGTTTGGCTCATGGATGAACTGTTTAATGATTTATGATGTTGTAACCTTCTTGAAAGTTTGATGAGGATCATATTGTCTATTAGGAATGGTAGGAAAATAAAGTTCTTCGATAGCCTTAATTTCTAGAATAACATGCTTATAGCTATCAAGGGAAAATATACCACATTGGAGAGGAAAAGCAGGCCACATCTTTTTACTAGATTATTTCAAGACTTTAGAAATATCATTTCCTATAGTCTAATAGGAAATTTCTTTGGCTAGGAGCTTGTCAGGAAAAAATAAAAGAAAAACATGAGGATTGGCTATACTTCCAAAGACTAGGATATAGGTAAACAAGTATTCCCCAAACCGATTCCTTATTCGAAGTAAATCAATTTCACCTTGTGAGGATAACTGAGGGTAATCTTTACCAAATATAATGAAATGAATGTGCATAATGACTCTATGGTAGATTTTATAGAGATGAGGTAGGTATTTTGTATCACAAAGGAGATCATGGTAAATATGAATTGGATTTCGTTCTTCTACGGTCCAATTCCAACCCATAGAGGGAAAGTCCATAGTAAAACATAGAGAGTACATTATGTATGTACCCATATATAAGGGGGGGAATAAATTCTCATAGACCTTATGCTTGCTTCTAAAAGATATAATACTTGTGACTAGGATATTTGAAAGTATATTTCCCCAATCCATGATAAAACCCTCTAAAGTCACACCAATAAGTGGCATCCAATAATCATTAAACTTCTGAGTATTGAGTAAACCGAAAATCCTACAAATCATAGCAACTACTTGAAAAAAGGGAGCAACAGGGGAATAAACATATTACTTACTCAATTCTTCTCGCTTTTGTTTGTTTGAGTCTCTCCTCTTTTGTCTAACTGGTTCTTATGCATGGTCATGTTCCTTCATGAAGGCTTCTAGAAATTTCTTATCATTCTTGGTCTGTGGGTCGAGTAATTTATACATTCTGGTCAAATATTCTCCTTAAAATGAACCAATAATTGTCTGATTCATAGTTACAATCCTCTTGTCGGTAATGCTTAGATTCTCAATGACCCATTGAATCATATCTGTGTAAGGGAAAAAAATTTGCTTGGATGCAATTCTGTGTATGAAATAATTGGCTAAATCTTTGTAAGTAGCGTGGGAAACTAGATCAAAATCATTAGTTGTTACTGTCCTCTTAGTGATAGTGGTTTTTTCCTCTTCTAAGCACTTATACATGGATTCCCATGAGGAATTCCATGAATATTTAGTACAAACTATATCAGAGAATAATTTAGGAATTTCATTCTTTTCCTCATCAATTTCAAATGTTGGAGCAGTAGGTAACTATTGTGTTGCAACTTTCTTCTCCCCCTTACAAGATTTAAACATTTCTTCACTACTATGGTGGTAGGGATTAGCAAGTAACATAGTGAAAGGGTGAGCAATAAACTTAACTTGGACAATTAAGCAAGAATGATGTTTTATAATAACTACTTTCACTCGCTTTAATGTAGATTTTGATAGGCTCAAGGTAAAATGATTGAGAATGATTATGTTATCGAAGACATAAATTAACCATTATATATCATTAAATGCGAAAGTCTGAGTTCACATGGGTGTGTGACAGATCAATGTATCAGAAAAATAGTGTAGAGTGCATTTTAAAACTCACTATATAACAAAGCTATGATGAAAGAAAAACCTAAAGGTCATGATAGAAATGTGGGAATTGCTGTAAGAGGTTTTACATCGGACATAGAATTATCAGAGGTTTCAAATGATGTGCTCCTGATATAAAGTGTTGATAGAAGCAAGTGTATATGGGAGATAGAACTATCGGAGGCAGATGTTGTAAAGTATCGGGAGAAAACTTATCGGAGCGAATAGATATTAGAGGTTTTGTTAATGCCACACTATAAAAAAATTATGATATTCGAAGGTCTGATATGCTAGGTGGAATTTGTCACGAGCTAGTGACTTCTTATAAAATTGCTTTATTTTTATCTTTTTCTTAAGTAAAATCCCTTTATTAAAGTAATCATCGGGGAAATATCATTGGGAATGATTTTACTGTAACATTCTAAAAAGGAAAGTTAAGATAAACTATGAGTCTGATAAAATAAATCTTCCCATAATGCATTATTTTTATAATAAAATGTCCTATTGGGGTTTTGGTTTGTTTTAACATTATAATGTTTAAACCTCTGATATTTGAGTTATGATAAGGGAAAATTTAAAGACTTAGAGATTTAATAACAAATTTTAGAAATATCACATTGTATTGAAAAATAAAGTGTTTTATTAATATGAAAAGAGGGGTCCCCATTTTTATTATATAACTAAAAATAAAAATAAATGGGGGGTTGTTGAGTACTACAACACCATGCTACATACAGAAAGCAAAATTACCAACTAAGAGGTCCATAGCCTTATAGGCCTAACATACCAGAAAACAAAAAGAACTAGAAAGTCATCGGTTACCATAATCAATAATCAGAGGTGATTAAAGAAGGATTATCAAGCCTCCTTCCTAAAGGAGGATGAGGGTGATATAGGAAATTCACATCATGCTAAAAGTGAGCAAGCCAAGCTTCCATCTTTTCAACTTTTTCCATCAAAAAATTTTTCCCACGCTAGACAACCATGATTTGTTCATGGACATGGCATTAGAAATAGTGGATTTTCTCCAGCTTGTCCATAAATGCCTCATGCTCCTCCCTTAGGGCCCTATCATTATTTTCCAATAGGTCTATGACAATTCGTACCATTTCCTGAAGCTTCATGGAACTCCCGACATGCCTATTAGGGGTGCATCTACCTGACCCCACATAACCCTGAGTGTTGCTCCATCCCCCTATGGCCATGGCTAGACCACGACCCAATCCCCTGTGCCCTTTGATAGCACCATGACCATTCTGAACCAACACTCTATTGCCTCTGCCCATTGTGGAGCTGACCAAGGACCTTCGTCTCCCACGAGCTCCATGACCCCCACGCCCAACACAGTGCAATGCACCAGCGCCCCATCTACTGCTGCCACCACTAGTGTTCACTTCACCACCCTGTTGCACAACATTTTTTCACTGTCCCTGCAATCCCCATCCCGCACATTGGAGGACCATTTTTGTGACTTGTAATAATTGTCATGCCTTGTAAAGACCATCATTGTATCCCTTTCCATGAGGACAACATTCCTTCTGTTGAAAATTCTTTGAGAAGACCATTAGAAACACATGTTTTTGGGTTGGTGCTGGTAGGCCATTATGCCCTTGTGCCAATGAGGAAGATTAACACTGAGCCCCATGCCCATTGGCGCTCTATCCTAGTTATATACCCGTGCCAAGTTGTTTTTGGAATGTTTTTTAAATATAGAGGTGCAGTTTTCATGCTAATAACTTCATGGGCGAGTTAGCCTAGGTGGTTCGACTGAATAACCACGAACACCCCCCTTTGGCCTCTTGTTTCCACCTTTTGTGGGAACCTCCCAAAGGATAAGGCCTCCCTTCCATCATTGTAGGGATCCAAACCTCCTCCTCTCCCTCTATAAATAAAGCTATCTCCCATTGATACGCTACTTGAACAACTAAATAGTTGAAGAGGAATTGCTGAACATTTTGTTGGTGAGATAGAGCAGAGAAAGAGACCTTTTTCAAGAGAGAGCTTAAGCTTGTGTCCTCGCCTCGTCCTAATTCCCTGACTATCCTTCGAGACACACTTCGACCAAACCTGCTGAAGGAGGCTGCGATGTCAAGGTTCTAGTTGTAATATCTTTCTTTCTATTTATATATACATGACTAATGTTTGGTTCCCATCTTGTGTTAATATGGTTTATTTTACACAATATGTTTAATATTCCTTGACTGATTAGCTAGTTATGAATGCAATTATTGTCTTGTATGCTTCTTTTTTTCCTTTGATCTTTGTGCATGAATTTGAGTACCATTGTTGAAGGACCGCGACCTACCGAGAAAGAGATCAAGAGGCCACCACTGCTACAGCTGATACAATCGCATTGGACTACAGGTAGGACAATCTATCCCAACCTATTTCATTCGTTAGCTAGGAACCTACACATTATCTTTTTCCCTTGTTTCTAAACCCACTCTAGGGCTAGAGGGATCATCTCTGTCTACAGAGATGATTTACCTACACAACAAGTTGGCGACTCCGCTAGGGATCAGTGTGAGTTTGTCTTCTCGTATCTCATTATGAATCTACCTTGTCAAGTCGACTTCAGCCATTTGATTTCTTGTATATCTTTTTTGGCTTGCTTGCTTGTTTGGAATCCTCCTGTTCAGCTCCAGAGTGTCAATATTGACCTCTGCTCACTGGTTTTTTTCCTTTTCCCATAGTTTTTCGGCTTGTCGCGGGTTTGCTTTGACCAGTCGCGCCAATTTGTGCTTGTTTCCTTTGTTGTAGTAGCGCCAACCTTTGTTTGGCGTGGATTATCACCTAACAGTTGCTCCAAATCCTGTAGGATTTGGTTTGAACTTCCTCCTGAGTTTCTGGTCAGTTGTGCTTGACTTTGGGTTGTTTATTCGATTTCCAATTGGTCTTTTGGGATTGTTTTGACTACTGTAAGCTTGTTCCTCTAAGCTTTTTGTCCATTGTCTCATCGGTGAAGTTCATAGCCCTAGGGTTTCTAGGTGTCTTTTTCTCACTAAGCCTTTTGATTGAAGTTTGAGTCTTTTCAATTTTTGTCAGTTCAATTCCCTAGTTGATTGTGTTAGTCTTTCTTGACCCTTCATGTCTTCGGTTTGTTGAATGATCAGTTCTATTTCTCTTTGACTCTCCGCCTCGTCACTTCGAGCATAGATCACATTGCTCGTTTGGGTCATTTTGAAAGCTTTTTGTTTGTTTGAAAAAGTGCATCATTGGTTTGAGTACGTTTTTATATCTGTATTGCTTTTGAATTATTCATTTTAAGATCTTTACATTCATAGTGCTCAAAACTAGTGTTTGATTTGATTTTTAATGTAATAGTGCATCGTGTGCTTCATTCATTCAAAACAAAAAACAAAAAAAAATTGCATACTTTCGTTTGCATCGAAAATGAAAAGTTCTTTTGCATAGCTAGTTCTTAATGAACTAGGAAAGAGTTTTTAATTTTCTGTTTGGTTGTATTAGATGCATTAGTGAACTTCTTCTTGTGTTTTCATTGTTTGCTGCTTTGTGAAATATCTCTATCTTTCTCTTAGTTAGCATTCATCGAACGTAAATGATTTTCTTTTGCATATATATGCATATGGAAGATTCAGATGATAGCGGTAGGACCTTGGAATTGAGACATAATTCAAGATCAACCGTTAAATGTATTCAATCAATATAAGGAAGCATTGAAACTTAACGCTCACACTTATAGGTCTAGGCTAGTGACGTGTTCCGGCATCATTAAACCTAGTAGTTGTCGTTCACCATCTAGCAGTAGACAACGCTAGCACAAATTTTTGCTCCCCATACTGTCGAGTATATAATTGGAGACCCTCATAGGTTGCAATCCTTTATCCGTATGAATTCGAGCCTGTCACCCTGTGACCGTGATACACCAAACATAGCATTCAGGGATACTACCTTCATGTACGTCAAGTCCTTGGTCATTTCTCTTTCATTTGATAACCAAGGTGTATATTGTAGTTCATGAAAACTTGGTACACCCTCTTTCTTATATTTCCTGAGTAGTCATTTTCGATCTTTACTAACTCTTTAATTTTGAAAAGATCATCGAGCACTTTCCCTTTCACTCTTGTTCAAACTGAAAGCGACTAGAGTCACCTTTTTTCCTTTTCTTGACTCTTAAAATATGAAAAGGCAGAGTTTTGTTTCAGTGTCTTAAAAAAAAAATGAATTGCCCACAAAATATTCCTGGTTAAATTTATCTTCCTTAGTGATTTTTGAGGGTTGTTACCAACGGTAATGTTTCCGAAGTTGACCAACCAAGGAATCCCCTCTGAAGGGAATCTTGGTCCTTTTCCTTCTTTTGGGAATTTTGGTGCTCCTTATATGGCAACATTGTCCCTTCCTGGGTTAACTGTTGGTTTGCATGTAAGGTTATTCTCGATCTCGGTGATCTTGAGTACTCCCACCTCTGTACAAACATCTTCTTTGCCTGAACAACATCAATGTTGATTCTAAGGTGGACCTCTCCCCTTATTCTCCTATTTCTTCATCCTCCTCTTCTACTTCGCCTGGTGAAAGTCTGGATTCTAGTAACCAGGTGGCTAAGAAGAAGAAGAAGAAGATGAAAAAGAAGAAATCAAATAAGAGAGAGGCCAAATTTGTGGCTATTGTGCCTAGGAAGCCATCCAACCTTCCACGGAAAGTCAAATTCCCTTGCATGCTGTGAAAAGGTGACCACCTTCTTCGAGATTGCCTTGGCATTCCCAAGGTACTTGAAGCCTGGTCCAATGGTCATCCATCGTTGCCTTTGGCTTCTGGAAGTCATATTGGTGGCACATATTTGAGTAGAAATGATAAGACTCATAAGAAATAGGTTAAGATTACCAATCCCTATAGGTTTTGTGAAGGGCATCATCCTATTCACCTTTTTTCGTACATGGATGAAGCCACGAGAGTGTTGGACAACCCTACTGTTTCTACACCCTGCCTTCCAGTCGGTTACTATTTGGTAAATTTAGTGTGTCCTAAATTGCTACATTAATTTTTCAATCTGGGATTCGTAAGCTGACGAAGTGTGGTGCACTATATGTGCAAGATAACCTATCTCTTACTTTTTGTCATTTTTGGTTTTTTTTTTTTTATCTTGGTTGGTTTCCTAATGTGAGATGGAAATTCTAAAAGACAAGTATGGTTATGATTGTTCAAGGAAATGATGTCCTTTATAATGATTTACCAAACTTCAAACTTCAAAATGATTTTGAAACATACAATGAGAAAATTAGTTTCTTAAAGGAAATGAAAATGTGCTACTATTCTAGTTAAACAAACAGTGAACTATTGATCATGAAAACCATTACCCTTGCTGCTGTCTAAACACAAAAGAAACTGTACTCAAAGAAAATATTGCAAGTAAAGCAAAACTAAAATCAAATTACATCAACTCATATTCTGACCCCTCACCATTAGTCTCGCTATGGCTTTCGGAGGTAACTGAAAATGACATGAACAATTTGATATCTAATCTAACTACTAAAGCAAATGTGCAAGACTGAAATAAACAAAACAATGCTGGAATTAAAACTAAGAAAAAGAAATCAGCAGAAGGAAAATATTGATTCCATGTCATTAGTCATTATAAAAAGATGTGCAAATGCCCGGGCTACCTATTGTAATCTGAAACAAGAAAACTGATCAGTTAACAACAACATAAAACATAAAAGATTATGGACAGAAGTAAAATGTAAAGTATGAAAGATTATGGACAAAGATGAAATGTAAATACCATGAAAGATGTAATCTATATACACGTGAATGACTATGGCACAATGAACATAAATAAATCAAGCATGAAACTATACAGTAATACACAAAACCTTAGTGTGTGCAGGGGCCCTCTGTACAAACCTCGGGCAACAGCTTTCAAATACGAATTACACTTTTGAACAGAGTCTTCTCATATATTAAAATGCGGTCATAACAGAGAAATAATGTCACAGCACAATGGCGACGCAATTACATCACAGAGCTTACTATTATGCGTATGAGATCACATTATTTATAACAGAGGGTGATATAACTAATTCCCTAAAGTCTGCGCTGGTAGAAGACATGTGAACCATCACGTCCAGAGATCTAGCATTATGGCCGCCGTGAGCATTAAATATATGGAGAGTGGTTGTTGGATTCGGCTTATGGAGTCGTTTACAGGTGTTGATTTGTCTCCCGTGATTTAGAAACGGCCATGAAAATATTCACGTGATGAGAAACAGAGTTCTGTCACCGTGGGACTCTTTGGTTGACCACCACTTGGCCACCTTTGACCACAACCTTCTTAGGTGAATTTGAATGAGCCAATAGGACACGATCCATGTCCATGTCATTTCTAACTTGCCCATGTGGCTCGATTTGCATAAAGATACCTGCAACATAGACTTTAACAAAATGGCTGCGGAAAGTTGTAGCAGCTGCAGAAAGTTGTAGCAGCTGCGGAAAGTGACAAGATTCCGCAGCTAAATGAGCAAAAATCTAAGTCAAACAGTAGACACAAAACATAGTTAAAAACCATTCTAAATGCTCTTTTACAATTAATATGCAATGATATTGATGACTTAGAAGGTCTAGGTGAATGAAAAAGGTCTAGAAAGGTGTATAAGAAAGATGCAGACTTGAGACTCAACATACCCCCACTGTGAAGGTGTTGCATGTCCTCATGCAACCAAAATTTGGATAATCCTTCTTCAATTCATATGCCTTGACACTTCAGCCAGTACATCCAGTCCTCTCCTCCTTTTCCTTGTTGCTGCTAACATCCCGGACTTCTTCATCAAGCATCTGAATTTGATATTAACCAATGCTCTACTTAACTTCTGCCATTTCTTCTTCAATTTCCTGTTCTTTTTCTGCCATAGTCCCAGATGTAGCAAGGTATTGTCATGAATGATCTTGTCCAATTTGTTTTGTTCCTTTAATGCCTCATTTTCATTTTTAATGTGTCTATTTAAAACCTCCAACTCAAAGACTTCTTGTTTCAATGATTGGACTAGATCTTCTTTTGTTGTGTGAGGCTGAGTAGATGAAGTGCTGGGACCCGTGGCTGCTCTTTCTAAATATTCTATATAATCATATACTTCTTGCTGCTTTGGGTCTATCTCGGGTGTCGTTTTCATTGGGTTGTCCCCAAAATGCCGTGGAGGAGAATTGACTTCAAAATCTGGCTGAAAAGGGCTCATGTCAACGTCTGGCTGAGAATGAGATGGACTATGCTCAATTTCTGACTGAGAATGAGAATGAGATGGACTATGGCCTGCTAGGGATTTTTCAGGTGTTTCTTCTCCCAAATCAATAAAATGGGGTCCTTTCGTTTCTGTTTTCCTCAACTTCCCTTCAAGTCTGGAACTTCTTCTTACACGCTATGGACCACTATCTTTTCCTTTTTGTTTTTCTTTTCCCCTCTTTTTGGCCATAGATGATTGTTCCTGAAGGTGAAATAGTCTCTCAGATAACACTTGATGATATTCTTCAGAGGAAGGGGTTTGATGCATAGCCTCAATGCTTTTTCTCTCTTTTGATGTTATTGGCTTTTTACCCTTGGTTTCTTCCTTTCTCCTTTTTGACAGTCTCTCTTCTCTACTAGTTCTTTCAATTGTAGTAGTAGGAGTGCTTTGAGTTTCATCATTTTTTCTCTTTATCCTACTCCTTCTTGATGTACTGCCTTCAGGAATTTCTTGGGGTTCTTCAAAGAAATTTCTAATCAAAAATTGTTCCCATGTGTCCTTTTTCTCTTTTAACTGTTTTTCAATCAAAATTTTCACAAGACCATGGTGATAAAAATGTGGTTCTACGTCCCCTAGATGCTTCTGGATGGTCACAGACATGTTCTTCAAACTATTTAATAAAAATTATGGGAGATTGAGGGTCTGGTTGTCTAGAAACTTCATCAGCAATCGGGTATCATACATATACATGGATCCAAAACGGCCCTCACAAGTGATAAATTTTTGAATGACCAACAGTAAAGTGGCCCACTCTTCTTTCAAAGCATGAATAGGAATTCCCTTTTTAAAAATAGTTACATCCATACCTGGGTTACGTAGGATCACTCTCCAGGCTTCATCACTAATGCTTTTGTTCTTGAACCAGCGTTCACCTTCTTGAGGGAGTTCTGTAGCAGATGCTATGGATGCCTCATTCACCGTAAATTTGAGGTCCCCAATCTCTACTTCCAAACCATTGAAAGACCTTGCAAAAGCTTTTGTCACCTCTTTATGGTAGCCTCTAAACTTTTGGATGAACCAAAGCCACTTTGCATTTTTCAATAAATCTCTGACTTGCAGGTATCCTTCCATGAATTTAGGTCCTTCTGGTTCTGTTCTCAACAACTGACCCATCCTTCTTTCTGCTCTTTAAAACTTGTCTGCGTGAGGAGGGTTCAACGGAGGTAAGAAGGCTAAATGAGCGGAAATGAGCATGATTTATGGAGGAGATCAGTGACTGTAGGCGGATATCAAAGAATGGGTATACGGAATGTAGCGTAACAGAGAACAAAATGGGGGTGAAGCGGAACAGAGAAGGGTTACGTGAGCATGGTGGAAATGCGGTTGTGAGATCAATAGAACAGTAGGAGGAGTATAACGCATCTGGCAGTATTTAAAATTGGGTGGCTGCAGAGTAAATGTAAGCACGTTTATAAAACGGCTACGGATTTTATGCGGCTGAAAGAAGCCGTAGTCAAATCAACCACGTTTCATCATCACAGGTGGAGTATCGGAGTATGAGTGAAGATCGGAGGCTTGATTATGGGACCGTTTGAAAATGAATGCAAGGATTATGGGCGGATCATATAGAGATCGTGGAATGGTTACGGAGTTTGTCAACACAATCATTGCATATAATGGAGTCATGGTTTATAACTATGTAAAAATGTGCTTAAATGCCATTTGAAATAAATTTTTACTCATACCTTGGAATTCTTGCCATTTTTCATTGGTCTTCAATTAGTTGCTCCTCATTGATATCTTGAATGCCCCATGTCTTCATAATATTTCTTCATACCTGCATTTGATTTCATGATTGTTGAACTAACATTTGGCTGTACATTTTTTTGAAAAACAGAGTGGTAGCTGCAGAATCTGCTTCTGGTGTCAGCTGCGGAAACTGACACAGCTATTATTTGGGTGAATGGAAATAGATGGATGATAACTGACTGAATGAAAATGGTCATGAAAGAAAATTTTATTGGTGAAATGAAATGAAACAGATGAAATGAAGTGAAATGGAATGAAGTGGAGTGAAATGAAGTGGAATGAAGTGGAATGGAATGAAGTGGAGTGAAGTGGAATGGAATGGAGTGGGTGGTCACAAAACTTGTGAAATGAAAGAGATATTTTTTTTTTTGGAAAATATAGGGTGTCAGGTGTTCCTGATTTTCACCCTACATTTTCTGTATAAGACTGCCAATCAATGATTGGTTTTCAGGCTTATACAATTTTTTTTATTTTTATTTTTATTTTTTAACACTGAAAAGAACAAAGACTAGGCTGGTGGAGAAGAAGAATTCTTCTGTACCAACCTGATTGCATAATTTTCTTGAAACATTTTGACAAATTCCTCTTTTGAGAGTGGCTTATGATAGAATTTTAATCTGTGGCCATTCACAATAAGAGGAGTTTTAAATTCATCAATGGTCTTGATTCTTACCACTCCATTGTTAAAGATCTTGTCAATCTCATATGGTCCAAGCCAATGAGTCTGAAATTTTCCTTTAAAATCTTTAAACTTGGAATCAAATAACAATGCCCAATCTCCTTCTTGAAACTTCTTCTCTTTGATGTATTTGTCATGCCATTTAGCTCTCTGATATTGAACTAGATCAGTTCTTATAATTGCCTCTTGTCTGATCTATCTAGCTCATTCAACTGCTCCATTCTGTGCTTTTGAGCTTCTGATAAATCCATCCCCAATTGAACTGCTATCTTGAAGGTCTTGACTTGGAACTCAATGGGGAGCAGGACTTCTTTCCCATAAACAATTTCATAGGGAGAATGACCTGTTGTATTTCTCCATGTAGTTTTGTAGGCCCATAAGGCTTCAGAAAGCCTTTCCGCCCAATCTCTTCTATGTAGATGAACAGTTTTGGTGATGATACTTTCGAGAACTTTGTTTGTAGACTCCACTTGACCATTTTCTTGTGGATGGTAAGGAGTATATCTTCTATGCTTGATTTTGTATTCTTCCATCAGCTTCTCCACCAAGTTGGATGTGAATTGGCTTCCCTGATCTGTCACAATTTCTCTTGGAACACCAAAGCGAGTAAAAATATCCTCATAAAGAAAATTAACAACTCAATTTTCAGTAGCAGACACTAATGCTTTGGCTTCCACCCATTTAGTAACATAATCAGTACAAACCAATATATACTTCTTTTGCTTAGATGGTGGATTAATAGGTCCAATGAAATCTAAAGCCCATTTTTCAAAGGGTTCAATGAGTACCTGTGTTTGCAATGGAATTTCATTTGAAAGGGTAGGTTTCCCTACTCTTTGGCAACTATCACACCTTTTGACATATTGTTTTGCATCTTTGAAGAGAGAAGGCCAATAATATCCCAAGGAAAGGATTTTATAGGCCGTCCTTTTGTCCGCAAAGTGTCCACCGCATGGTTCATCATGACATGCCTTAAGAATATCAGGCATTTCATCTTCCCTGACACATCTTCTGATCACAAGATCTGGCCCTGTTTTAAACAATTCGTTAGAAATCCATGAATATTTTGAACTCTCCTGAATAATCTTTCTTTTTTCACTTGGAAACAAATGTGAAGGCAGTTTCCCTGTAACGAAATAGTTAGCAATATCTGCATACCAAGGAGTCTTAATAGTTACTGCAAACAAGTATTCATCAGGAAACTTATCCTCTACAGGAGAATCTTCTTTAAAATTCTGAATCCTAGACAAGAAATTAGCTACTGTATTTTGTTTCCCTGGTCTATCCAACACAGTAATATTGAATTCCTGCAAAAGTAGGAGCCATCTTGTCACTCTGCCATTAGTAACAGGTTTGTTCATTAGATATCTAATTGCAGAATGATCAGTATGAATAAAAGTTTTATAGCCTGTTATATAATATCTAAACTTATTGATTGCATGAACAACAGCTAAAAACTCTTTTTCAGTTACAGTATAGTTCAATTCAGTGGGAGTCAAATTTTTACTGGTATAGTAAATGGCATAAGGGACTAAATCCTTTTGACCCAACACAGCTCCTAGAGCTGTATCTGAAGCATCTGTAGAAATATGGAAAGTGAGTTTCCAATTTGGTCCTCTCAAGATAGGTGCTTCAAATATTCTTGTTTTCAAAGTTTCAAAGGCTGATTGACAATCAGGATCCCATTTGAATTCACAGTCTTTTGTAAGCAGTTTGAAGAGTGGAGATGCTATTTTAGTGAAGTTTTCTATAAATCTTCTATAGTATCCAGTAAATCCTAAAAAACTTCTAACATCTCTTTGACAATTTGGAATAGGCAACTTGGAGATGACTTCAACTTTTGATCTATCAACCTTAATCCCATCTCCTGAAATATGATGCCCCAAAACAATACCTTCAGTAAACATCATAAAACATTTTTCATGGCTTAATGAAAGGTTTGTTTCTTTACATCTTATAAGTACTTTTTCCAAATTTTCTAATGCCTCTTCAAATGAATTACCATAAACTGTAAAATCATCCATATAAACCTCTACACAATCATGGATTAGATCAGAAAAAATTCCTAGTACTGCTCTTTGGAATGTTGCGGGTGCATTACATAACCTAAAAGGAATTACTCGATAGGCAAAAGTTCTCCATGGACAAGTGAATGTGGTCTTATCTTGATATTCAGGTGTTACCTGAATTTGATTATAGCCACTAAAACCATCCAAAAATGAAAAGTACTTTTTACTTGCTAATGTATCTAATACCTGATCGATAAAAGGCAAAGGAAAGTGATCCTTCAAAGTTGCTTTGTTCAATTCCCTGTAATCAATGCATACCCTCCATTTACCATTCTTTTTAGGTACTATAACCAAAGGAGAAACCCATCGTCTATCTGAAATTGGATAAATGAAGTTTACATTGAGTAATTTTTGGAGCTCTTCTTTCACTATCTCCCTAAGATTTGGATTCATCCTTCTTTGAGGTTGTCTAATTGGTCTACTATTTTCCTCAATATAGATATGATGAATGAAAGTCTTAGGATCAATACCTTTCATGTCAGTATACTCCCATGCAAATGCAGTAGAATGTTTTTGCAAGATTTTGGTTAGTTCTTCTTGTTGTGACTTTTCCAAATGTTTGTTGATATTCAATGTTTTTCCTGGAAAAATCTCAATAGTAGAACTACCAAACTCTTCCACAAAGTAAAGAGACATTTGTCTTGATGATAAATATTCTATGTCAGATTCCAACTGAAATTGTGTGGGGTCATATTCTGAAGATGTCTCAAAATTTTCTAATGTGTTCAAAATTTGACTATCCTCACTGATTTCAGAAATGGTAAAGACAGGTTGTATAATATCCTCATCATCAACCCATTCATTGTCTCCTACTTCTGTGATTGCTTTTTCTGGAGGATACAAATTGAATTTGTTTGTCGAATTACCATTAGAAATGTACATATCCCCAGATCTACAACTAATGAAAGCATCAGCTGTGGCTAGCCAAGGTCTTCCTAAGATAAGTGGGTGCCCTCCTAGATTACTCTTGGGAGTCAAAATCATAAAATATACCGGATATTCCCAAGAATCTAAGGAGACTGAAATATCTTCTAATACACCATCTGGTTTAATAATTGATCGATCTGCAAGTTGCAGTAAAGTAGGTGTAAAAAGAAGGTTAGGAAGTTTTAGCTGGTCCATAGTCCGTCTACTCATAATGTTAATAGCAGCCCCTAAGTCAATCAATGTGTTTGGAATTTCTATCCCATTTATATGTGTCTTGACAATTGGACTTCCTAGATCTACATACTTCTGCATGGTAATTTTTCCCATCATGATATCTGCAATTTTTCCTACCAGGTGGATTCTTCTTGTGTCTTTTAGTTTCCTTCCTGGTCTTTTGAAACTCAACTCCTTTATTGTTTTTGCTAGAATAGGAATCTCTCGAATGGCTTGTAGCAAAGGAATATTGATACAAACATTCTTTAATTCATCTAGAAAATCATAGTTAGGAAACAAGATTTGTTTTTCCACCCCTTTATCAATTTGTAATCTTTCAGGGAAAGGAGGTGTGGATGAAGATGCAGGTTGCTCAACTATAGGAGTTGTGGGTGTTAACTTTTCTTTCTCTTTTTGAATGTTTGATTTTTGAAGAGATGCTTCCTCAGAAATTTTATTGGCTTTAAGAGAATCCTCCTCAAAGGTATCTTGCTCTTGGACATCTATAGAATGTTTTTCTAAAACTCTACCAGACCTGAGTTGTACATCATTGAGAGGAACAATCATATAGGTAGGAAATTGTTGTCCTTCTATCATGTAAGTATTCTGAGGATTTTTATTGTTAGGATTTGGCAATGGCTGAGCTGGAAGTTGATTTTCCTTTTTTTGGTATGGAAGCATGAGTTGAGGATTTGGATTTTTTTGAGAAGGTTGTTGTTGTGGAAATGGAAATGAAAGTTGTGGATTTGGGTTTGGAAGTTGTGGAACTTGTTGATTTTGAAAAGATGGAAGATATTGATAAAATTGAGCAAATATCCCATAAGGATTTTGCATCCCTTGTACCCATGGATGATATGGATTTTGATGTTGGGGCAAAGGTTGTTGCCAAGAATTCCAATTTGGTGGGGTTTGAAGATTCATAGGGTTGTTAAACCCTTGAGTTTGTTGTCCCTGCCAAGGTCTTCTTGCAACAAAACAGAGAGATTCTACTGAATTTGGGTCTTCTTGAAAGACAACTTTGAGTCCAGGAATTGAAGGAAAATCCTTGATCTCATGATTCTCTGAGCAAATCATACATGTTTCTACAACTTTTGCATCCAAGGGACATTCCCTTAAAGCATGTTTCTTCCTACATTTCGGACAAAAGATGGCTAAAGCATCTGTTTCTGCTTTCTGCTTGTTTTGGATTTTAAGTGTGTCTAGTTGTTCACTAAGGCTCCCTAAGATATCAGTTTTGAACTCATCAAGCATATTACCAATCTCTGCCCTACTTACTGATCCAGTTGCAGATTTGTTAGCCCTAATAAGAGAAGGATCCCTAGGCCCTTTTCCCGTTTTAGATTTTCCTCTTGAGAGATGGACACATAGTTTTGTTATGTCACGAAGTGGAAGTTGAGAAATGTCTCCTTTCCCCATCATGTTTAAAATATATATCCATTCATCTCTAATGGCTTTTAATATGAGGGCTTTCAAATTTTCATCATCTAAGTTGCTCATCTTTGCTCTTTTTAAGTTGTATTGAAATATTTCAAGTAAATCTTCCAAATTTTCATCTTCTTTTTGCATCATTTTGAATACCTCATCCTTGTGATTGGTGGGCATACAATAATCCAAGTATCTATCCAAAAATGTTTGTTTCATATCATTCCAAGTCCTAATATATTGGGTGGCTAATCCCATGAACCATTTCAAAGCGGCTCCCTTCAATGTTGAAGGAAACAGTTTGAGTTTTTGAGAGTCTTCCATATAGTCATAGGTTTGGCACACGACTTTAAACTCAAACAGAAATGTTTCAGGATCCTCACTTCGCAATCCATAAAAGTTGGGGAGGACAGATGGTGATATTTTTTTCATCGTTGTATGAGTTTCCTCATCAACTATAGGGAATCCAAACAAGTTGTCTCCCTCCCTATTTCTTCCATTATTACCTTCACCATTGTTGTCTTCATTGTTTCCTCCTCCTCTACCGCTACCTCTACCTTCAAATCCATCTATTATTTCCTCTGCCATGATAGTTTCTTTAGAGTCCTCAAAGTCCTATGGTTCTTCTATCAAGGGAGGATGAGAGGGAGTCTTTTCATTTTCTTCTTCAGGTGATTCTACTTCTTTGATTACAATATACTCTCTTGTAGAAGTAAAGAAAGGATCCTTTTCTAAATGAGATTTAGTAGGTGGTATAGGAGAATCCTCTAATTCAGCTACTCCTTGAATTCCAAGAATCTTAAGGCTAGGGGTAGATGGTGGTGAATCTTGTCTATGCCTTGAAGAAGATGGAGTTGTGAAAATCGAACTCTTGGCTTTAGCTATAAACCTTCCCCTAGAATCTCTTGCTCTATGCATGTCATTTTTATTATTTTTTTAAGTTGGGCTAATAATTCTCCTTCTAATCTTCCAGGTCACACTAGGTGCAAGAAGAGAGCATACTTAAGAAATTATCAAACCAATAACTCTCTTTTCTGATCCTCCAGATCACACTAGGTGCAAGAGGAGAGCATACTTCAAGAAGTTATCAAGTTTTTCCCTTCTTTTTATTGTTTTTTTTTTTTAAAGAAATTGGATACCTAGTTACACTTCCCCGGCAACGGCGCCAAAATGTTTGGTCAATTTAGTGTGTCCTAAATTGCTACATTAATTTGTTAATCCGGGATTCGTAAGCTGACGAAGTGTGGCACACTATATGTGCAAGATAACCTATCTCTTAATTTTTTTCGTTTTTGGTTTTTTTTTTTATCTTGGTTGGTTTCCTAATGTGAGATGGAAATTCTAAAAGACAGGTATGGTTATGATTGTTCAAGGCAATGATGTCCTTTATAATGATTTACCAAACTTCAAACTTCAAAATGATTTTGAAACATACAATGAGAAAATTAGTTCCTAAAAGGAAATAAAAATGTGCTACTATTCTAGTTAAACAAACAGTGAACTATTGATCATGAAAACCATTACCCTTGATGCTGTCTAAACACAAAAGAAACTGTACTCAAAGAAAAGATTGCAAGTAAAGTAAAACTAAAATCAAATTACATCAACTCATATTCTGACCCCTCACCATTAGTCTCGCTATGGATTTCGGAGGTAATCATAAACAACTTGAGAAATCTGATATCTAATTTGCAGAAAAATAAACTAATATCAAATTACACACTCATACTTCAATCCCTCACCATTAGTCTCGCTATGGCTTTCGGAGGTAACTGAAAATGACATGAACAATTTAATATCTAACTTGAAGAAAAGTAAACTAATATCAAACTATACATTCATACTTCAATCCCTCACCATTATTCTCGCTATGGCTTTCAGAGGTAACTGAAAATGACATGAAAAATTTGATATCTAATCTAACTACTAAAGCAAATGTGCAAGACTGAAATAAAAAAAACAGTGCTGGAATTAAAACTAAGAAAAAGAAATCAGCAGAAGGACAATATTGATTCCATGTCATTAGTCATTATAAAAATATGTGCAAATGCCCGGGCTGCCTATTGTAATCTGAAACAAGAACACTGATCAGTTAACAACAACATAAAACATAAAAGATTATGGACAGAAGTAAAATGTAAAGTATGAAAGATTATGGACAAAGATGAAATGTAAATACCATGAAAGATGTAATCTATATACATGTGAATGACTATGGCACAATGAACATAAAGAAATGAAGCATGAAACTATACAGTAATACACAAAACCTCAGCTTGTGCAGGGGCCCTCTGCACAAACCTCGGGCAACAGCTTTCAAATACGAATTACGTTTTTGAACAGAGTCTTCTCATATATTAAAATGCGGTCATAATAGAGAAATAATGTCACAACACAATGGCGACGCAATTACATCACAGAGCTTACTATTATGTGTATGAGAATGCATTATTTATAACATAGGGTGATATAACTAATTCCCTAAAGTCTGCGCTGGTAGAAGACACGTGAACCATCACGTCCAGAGATCTAGCATTATGGCCGCCGTGAGGATTAAATCTATGGAGAGTGGTTGTTGGATTTGGCTTATGGAGCCGTTTACAGGTGTTGATATGTCTCCCGTGATTTAGAAACGGCCACACAAATCTTCACGTGATGAGAAACAGAGTTCTGTCATCGTGGGACTCTTCGGTTGACCACCACTTGGCCACCTTTGACCACAGCCTTCTTAGGTGAATTCAACTGAGCCAATAGGACACGATCCATGTCCATTTCATTTCTAACTTTCCCATGTGGCTCGATTTTCCTGAAGATACCTACAACATAGACTTTAACAAAATGGTTGCAGAAAGTTATAGCAGCTGCAGAAAGTGACAAGATTCCGCAGCTAAATGAGCAAAAATCTAAGTCAAACAGCAGACACAAAACATAGTTAAAAACCATTTTAAATGCTCTTTTACAATTAATATGCAATGATATTGATGACTTAGAAGGTCCAGGTGAATGAAAAAGGTCTAGAAAGGTGTATAAGAAAGATGCAGACTTGAGACTCAACAGTTACCAGAAGCTTTCTTTGAGTCCTCCGCTAGTTGATTCAATGATCAATCAAGATTCATCCTTGGTTGATCCCATTCCTTCGGAAATTCAAACTCATGAATCCATTCCCGACCAATCATTTTTCGTGGAATCGGTCGATCTGATCCTGCTTATGGTTCATCAGGATTTTTCCGTCGAGAGTGGATCTCACCCCCCTCACATTTTTCTTGTTTCTTCAGATTCCTCAGGCTCATACAAAGATACTCTTGTCCTTGTCACTCAAGAAATTTCTCTTCCTGCTCCCATGTCTGTGGTCCAAGATGATTCTCCTCTTTCTCCGGTAACACTAGGGGATGCCCATCTCAGTTCAATGGTACCCTTCGATTGGAGTCAATTTTGGGATACCACCTTCCTTCTTATGTGCCTTTTGAGATCATGATACAGACCTTCGATGTGGCCATACCTAACATAATTATAGATTAAAGCACATCTGTTAGTGTTCTGTCTTCAACTACTTCGTAAGATTTTGGTTCTCCACCGCTTGTGCCTATTATATAGAATCTATTGGCATTTAATAGAGGAACGATTCAACCACTAGGGATCCTTCCAAAGTTGCCGATCAGTTTGGGAGGGAAAACCGTATGTGTAGACATGATGGTTTTTCCAGGCCCCTTGGATTTTAATTTACTCTTAGGTCATGACTATGCTTATGCCATGGGTGCACTTGTCTCCTCCCTCTTTCATGTGATTTATTTTCCACACACAGGGCAGATTTTGACCATTGATCAACTTTCATTCTTTGGTCCTGAGGTGGCAGCTGGCCCACCATTGTCTCTAACCAATCTTTATCCATTGGTTGTATCTTCCCCGCCACGAGTTAATTATGTGGCCACTTGTCCGTTGCCCTCATCCAGTGATAATACCATCAAGTATCATTTAATAGGGGCATTCGATCGTGATTTCCAAGAATTTGTTCTCCCATCAGATGCGAACCTTTTGGAAGCCATCACCTCTTATTCATTATGGTAAAAGGTCATCGGAGAATATTTCATTTTTTTGTGTCAAGCTCCTTAAAAGATGAAACAAACTTTTATGATGATGGTTCATCTCCTATGTCAACCTCATTAAAAAATGAATTAGGTCATGAGGACAGTTCTTTTAATGTGTTAACCTTGTTAAAAAAATGAAACACGTCTTCATTCAATTCGAGTCTTTGATCAGATCTCATAAGATCCCACTCGAGTCTTTCTGTGATCTCGAAATTTGAACCTTCACTCCATCCGCTTTTCATCCATTGCAGCTACACTGAAGCTTGGGGGGCAAGTGCCTTGAATTGAGTCACCATGCTGGGGGCATGTCCATTTTTCAAGCATAGTTTACCTTTGTTTCAAGCTTGTGTAAAAATGAAACCAATTTCAAGCATAGTTTACCTTTGTTTTCGATCTTGCGTAAAAATGAAATCTTTTGGCTTGGTGTGCTTTGTGAATGTTTTCCTGCCTCTTGGGTCGTTACTTATTATGCAGACTATTTCACTGATACATTAGCTAACATTGTATTAGATAGACATTTGTGTAATTTATAAAAATTCATCATCACATGAAAATATCCATATAGGAAAATATATGTATATATATAAATCTAATGTTTGCATCAGTGTGCATCATAAAGTTCAAAAAATATGTGTGTTTCGGTTACATCCTGAGGCATCATGTCTCTCAAAATATGTGGAAATAAAACCTAGGTGTCTACTCGACATGACGGTCATGATAGCATGTCACTACCCGTAGAAGCTGCCTTAGAAATCCATGAACTCAGTTTGACACCCATGTAGTGTGTCCCTGGTATGCACGAGGAACATCATCAAATCATGCATAGTCTGGGATCCCATGGGAGATTCCCTCCAAATTACGTATAATTTCTTCCTCCTTGCCTCCCTTTTCATGAGGGGAAATATCAAAGCCATGAGGGATCTGCCTCGCTATTGGGGACATACCTACAGGTCTTTCTAGGCCAACATCTGTAGACATGGATTCAATGTCAGAACATGCATAACCAAAAAAATCATAATAATCATAAAAATGAAAAATGAGTCTTACCAAGTACTTCATCCCAATCCTCTCCTTCTGGGAGTGGGAGATCTGCATCACCAGTGAAATTTGTGCCATAGTAGGGCTAATCCTCCACAACGATCAGCTGTCAGTGGAGCCACTCAAAGAACTCTGGTCTCCACGACATCTGTTGACCGCCCCGTGACTTTGGCATCAGAGCTACCCGACGAGCCATCCATAGTTCCTATGCTGGTGGTGTCGGGACTATCACCTCCTGACGCTGAAAGATTGGTAGTCGTTCCAAGATGAACGATACCAAAATGGACCCATAACCGAACTGCTTCAGCTTGGTTTTCTTGCACTTTGTCATTTGATGCTTCATGTTGATTGTCACTGCCTCTGCCCAGTTATAGAGGGTCGATGTCAGGAAATATACAACAAGAAGTAGTTGTGTCTTTGTCGCTTCGTGCGGTTCTTGTGATCTTGTAGCTCATGTGATTGTGTGCAACACAACCTTTAGTGCCAAGTATGGAATAGTCTGGATATCCACTTTTCTGCTTCCCGATCCTTTCCTTGCCCATGGACACACCTTGTCAATCACCATACTCATGTTCTCCATTGAAGGTCGAGTGCCAATCAGGATTGGAACTACACCCCTCCGCGATATTTCGATTATGAAATAGATGTCTAAAACTTCAATCTTGAGTTCTTGATCATGGATAATGAACTTTTCCTGATCAACATCCTAGAAATTGATCAAGTACTGCAGCAGCTTCGGTTGAGCTTTGAGGCATGGTGTCATGAAGACTTTATTAAGCCCACAATCTCTAAGAGCTTCCATGCATCTTTCGTTATCCATGGAAAGTTCGTCTTCTTCACTGTGTTCTCGTTCTTTCAATTCAATCACCATTTTGCCTCTTTATACCTGCAAAAACATTCATATGATTGTTATTAGCTGAATTCAAATCTTTTTTTTGGTTCAAATAGGCATGTTTATTTTCATTTACAAGCTAAAATTTTGCGTTGTGATTGGCGCGACTATTTTAGAAATAGTCGCGCCAATGGGCACGCCCCAGTTTAGAATTTCGGTTGGTTGGTGCGAGTCTGTGCCTCATACCCGCGCCAACTGCCGCACCCTAAATTTTTCCAAATTCCCCCATAGACACATAAAATTGGGTTGCAAGTAATAAAAAAAAAGAATCAAAATGCAAGGAAGGATGTTAGCTCTTACTTGCAACTAACATATTCAAGATTGGTCTTCTAGATCGCCTGTTATCACCGCCGCAAAATCATAGTGTAAAAAGGGTAACTATTGCTCAAGAGGTAAAAGTGAAAAGTAATTATGTTTTACCATTTTTGGCATTTTATAACTTTTGAAAACCCTAATTAGGTTCTAAGACATATTTTTCGATTATTTCATTATGTTATTTCGAGAAATAGGTTTTATATGTCTCTTGTGCAACGACAAGTTTTTTAACATAACGACGATGAAGTAATGAGTTGTATTTTATACTTTTTCGGACTCCATAAAAACATTAAAAATTCACTGTTGGAGTCATCTTTTAGCTCTTTTCTGACTCTCTAAAATTGAAAATATTGTCAAGACTCTTGTCGTTTTGAACTCGTTAAATGGCTGTGAAATGATATCTACCCCATATACGTTTACCCCTTTTTGGGGCTAGGATAGATTATTTACAAAAAAGGAATACCTTAGCCTATCGCAACTAAGAGGTTCTCTCAGACATCATTTTATACCTTTTCGGATCCGAGGGACTATTTACGAAAAGGGACCTGTTGGAGTTTTCTTTTCAGCTTCTTTTCAAAATCTCTAAATATGAAAAGATGTCGAGTTCTTCCTTTGTCAGACTCGTTAAACCCTAATGACATCGGACATCATCACCATGACGTTAATCGAGTTCCTCCTTCCTAGGGCTCGTAACATGTACTAGGATGGATTTTTTCTGAAGGACAGACTTACATTAAAAGCATATTATATCCCCTTCAAGCTTTTTTTTCAAAAATAATTGGAGTACTCGCTATAAATGGTGGGGGAAAATGGAACCATTTCTTAGTCGTGTCGGGAGTATGTCGCTCTTGAACATGACACTCATCTGCATTCGTGTCGGGTTGGGGACATCTCATTTCATCATTTTTTTCTCCATGGGTTTGGGTAATTTGTTTTTGCCTCTCATATGCTCTTTTCCACATCATCATGACCTCAGATCCCTTGATTTCAAATACTGCCAAATCCAAATTCATGTCACTGATATGTTCAAGATAAGTTTCTGATTACAGTTTTCAACCTCCCTCTGATCCTTTGTTTAATCTTGATTCACTATCATCATGTTCCTTTGTCTCGTGTCAATGATGAGGGAAACATTATGGCCCTCCTTCGACCGGTTCACTTCTTGTCGACTTTAGCTCATTATCCAAGAAGTTGATCTAGAGACTCCTTTTTGCTACCTTGGAGCTTGCATGCCTCAATGGCAAGTTGTTTGCATTCGACAACAGGTCCACATTATTGGCCTTCGAACGAGTGATTTTGTTGGTGTTAGACGCTAGATCACTATTCACATTCTGTGGATTGTACCTGTTGTACCTTGAGAGACATTTTCATTATTAGTGGTATTTCTCGTGCCTATTAACATCTTTCATCATTGGCTAGTAATCAGGTGAATTTCTTGCATGTTCGACTTCAGCTCACATATTCGCATCCTTGAATTTGTACTTGTTTGGGTCGAGATGGAGTGCAAGACCCTAGGTTTTGTTTGATAAGATCCAGGCTCCAGGATATTGTGGTTTATCATGAATTTTTGCATGACTCTTTTGATTGGATGGCTACGACCATACCTGAGTCTATTTGTTGATCCTGACTGCTGGATGGCTGCGTCCATACCTTGGATCTCAGTTTTTGTGTACTCTATTATGGATGGTTGCACCTATGCTACATGTTCATGTATCAGAGATATCGGTTGTATTTGTACTTACAAGTCTTCTGAAAGCGGTGTTTGGTTCGAACGTGTTCTCGTAAAGCATTCTGCCCCTCCCTCTCTCTCAGACCTCATGATTTTGGGGGAATCTATTACACAACATTTTCTCACCGTCCCTGAAATCCCCATCCTACACATTGGAGGACCATTTTTGTGACTCATAAGAAGTGTCATGCCTTGCAAATACCATCAATGCATCCCTTTCCATGAGTACAACATTCCTTCTGTTGATAATTCCTTAAGCAGACCATTAGAAACACATGTTTTTGGGTTGGCGTTGGTAGGTCATTATGACCTTGCACTAATGAGGAAGATTAACATTGAGCCCTATGCCCATGGGTGCTCTATCCTAGTTATCTACAAGCGCCAAGATGTTTTTGGAATTTTTTTTAAATATACAGGAGAAGTTTCCATGCTAACAACTTCGTGAGCAAGTCAGCTTGGGTGGTTCGACTGAATAACCATGAACACCCTCCTTTGGCCTCTTGTTTCCATCTTTTGGGGGAACCTCCCAAAGGATAAGGCCTCCCTTCCATCATTGTAGGGATCCCAACCTCCTCCTCTCCCTCTATAAATAAAGCTATCTCCAATTGATACACTAGCTGAACAATTGAATAGTTGAAGAGGAATTGCTAAACATTTTGTTGGTGAGATAGAGCAGAGAAAGAGACCTTTGTCAAGAGAGAGATTAGGCTTGTGTCCTCGCCTCATCCTAATTCTCCGATGATCATTCAAGACACACTTCGACTGAACCCACTGAAGGAGGTTGCAACAGCAAGGCTCTGGTTGTAATCTATTTATTTTTATTTATATATACATGACCAATGTCTGGTTCCCATCTTGTGTTAATATGGTTTATTTTACACAATATGTTTAATCTTCCTTGACTGATTAGCTAGTTATGAATACAATTGTTGTCTTGTATGCTGATTTTTGTCCTTTGATCTTTGTGAAGGAATCTGAGTACCGTTGTTGAACGACCGCAACCTATCGGGATAGAGATAAAGAGGCCACAACTACTACAATTGTGACAATCGTGTTGGACTACAGGTAGGAAAATCTATCCCAACCTATTTCATTCATTAAATAGGAACCTACACATTAGCTTGTTCGCTTGTTGCTAGAACCACTCTAGGGCTACAAGGATCGTCTCTATCTGCAGAGAGGATTTACCCACACAACACACTCAGAATGCCTTCCTAAGAAATTAATCCTACCCTTAGGCGTGGCACTTCCGTTTTCACTTGAACAGGGACACACGAGAAGCATGGGCTTAGCTTCATGTTAAAGTTCGAGAAGAAGCCTAGGCCTCGAAGGCTATCCCCAATCCATGCCAAGGACAACCATAATTTACAAAACACCATGCAGCCAAAAAAGACACACTTTATCAATCGGCCACCCTCCACTAGAGAACCAAAAATCCACATAAAAAACAGATAAGGGAAGGGAAATCAATGCTGAAACTCACCTTGACCTAAATTCACCACTAAAAAAACACCATATAAGTCTAAAACATGTGGGAAAACCCTTGGCTGGAAAGGACAGAGGGTGACCTTTGAACTATGCAAAGCAGCAATTAGAGATTTGGAATAATAGAGGTATGACTGATGCTAGAGACACGGGACTTCGCCGAAAGGAGATATTTTATTAGCAGCCCCAAAAGGGAATAACCAAGGGCTTCCTACACCATAGATCCAACACAACCAAAACACCAATTCTGCCACTCAAACGAAACCGCCACCACCAGAAGTCTAGGTGATGTTTATACAAGAAAAATACACCTTACAGAGATGACCAAAGAACCACCATCCACAATGCCAAGGCAAGAAACCATGTAGGCCCAAAGAAACTCGGACCCAGAACCAACCAGAACCTCAAACAACATGCCCTCTAGCTAAGGAAGGAGAGGGAAATTTTCACCCAATGTAATAAGGAATTAGATATTTTTGGAATCACAATTTTTGTTAGACCAAAACCCGCAGGCTTTAGTCTCCGCTACAATTGCTAGAGTTAGGATCCACAAGAGGTAGTTAGTCCATGTCGCGAAACACATGGGGAGCGTTGAACCCAATGTCCAACAATCTCTCCCCCAACATGAGCTGGGTGAGTTTTGAACTCGAGACCTGTCGCTCTGATACCACTTGTTGGAATTACGATTTCCATTAGACCAAAACTCGCAGGCTTTAGTCTCTTCTACAATGGCCAAAGTTAGGATAAACGAGAGGTGGTTAGTCCATGTCGCGAAACACATGGGGAGCGTTGAATCCAATGTCCAACATATATTACCATATTGAGCACGTAGGAGTGATAGACGAATGACCACCACCATAACCAAACAACCTGAAGATATGGGAGCAAAAATGAATTCAAATCCCTTGGAGAGCCAAAAAATGACAAGATAACATCGTGCACCAAGCTACTTACCTAGATAAGTTTTCATACCATTGAACCTCAAGATAACACAAATCCATTGCACACAAATGAAGGAATATATTTCACACATATGAGCACATGCTATTAACTACAGTGTGGTGGAGAGGTTGTATGTCTTCCCTCATCTACTCAAATGAAAATCCAAGTGTCATTCATCACATGATGCATGGAACTCGTAGTCTTACATGCCCATCGAGGAAATTAATATCTAAAATTTGAACCAAATATTGTTTGATATTCTTCTCACTATTCTCTAGGTTTCACCATCTGAAATTTCCCTTAAAAAAATTATAGTGAAAATTCCATAATGACATGTTTGAAGCTACAAAACCTTAGGATCATGAGATCTGATATCAAATATTATGATCCTTGTACCTTAAAAATGATAAGAAACCAATAATTAACTTCCTCATCGAGGGGAGAACCTCTTGTTACCATGAATAAAATGTACAAGACAATATTTGATCCTAATATTAGGTCTCCTTAATGTGTGTGTGTATATATATATATATAAAATAAAATGCAATCATGAGAGGTTCTATCCTACATAACAATATTACAATAGAAGTGTAATATATTAATATATAAGTCAAATTAATGGGTTTTAAAGTTAAAATGGGGCTTATATAGGACTTCACATTGTCTCAAGGTCAACAATATCTTTGATAACTTTGATGGCTTCTCTAAGAGGGACTTTGGAAAAGAGAGAGACCTTGTCGAAGTTGACTATCATGTCATCCAAATTGGTCCTTTCATCCTTGATGATATTAAGAAAGTGGTTGGAATATTTTACAAAATAATCTTATTTTCCAATATGGGGTCTTACAATGGTTGCAAAATTCTTAGCCAACCCATATTTGGGCCAACTGTTGGAAATATGATGCAGAGTGTTGTCCTTGATGGTAACCCACTGAATGAAGATGAAGACATGCGACTGTTGACATGTATTGTCCTTGATGGAAATCCACCTGATGAAGTTATGCTTGACTTGATGGACTTGTTAAATGATGTAAATCTGAAGTGATATGATGATTGTTGATGATATGATGTTGAGTGTTGTACTTGAAAGGAAACCCACTTGATGAAGATGATGACAACTTATTTGATGAAGTTGTGTTTGATAGAATATGTCCTTGATAAAGGAAATCTGATGTATCTACAGTATTTACAGAAGGCAATGAAGAAAGGATTTCAGAATGTACTCAGAGAATGATGAAAAAGAGCATGTCTCTTGGTATACGCGGATTGGCCTAGGGGAAGTCGCGTATGCACGCGGAAAAGAACGTGCCAAGTCGCGTATGGGCTAAAGCGCTCAAAAAGTGCAAATCCAAGGGTAACCACCATGGTATTGACCCATTGTATTGGGTAATGATCCGCCTAATTGACCCCGTCCAGGTAGTTTTGGGCTCATGGTATTGTTTTGGCCCATGGTATTGAAAAAGGGGCTCATGGTATTGAAAAAAGGATAAACCTATATAAGGAGAAGAAATTCATTGTGCAAAACATGAGTGTGAGAGCAAGATGTCTGAGCTTGAATGAATACTTCTCTGTGAAGTATATCTGTATGTAAAGGGTAAAGGTTTGATGATAGATCTGAATCTATGAAGCACTTATGAAGAAATGATGAAGCGGGATATTTAGATCTGAAATGTACTTGTATTTGCTAGATCTTTTTATGGAGAGATTAGATCTGTGATGAGGCGAACATCAATAAACAAAGGGTTGAATACGGTGAATGTGTGATCTGATGATATGCTTCTTTGCTACGTAATGATTGAAGATCTATACGCTACTTGTAAGTGGAGGAGCGCGTATATACGCGGCTCGGCCCGAAGAAAAAAACGTATGCGCAATAAAATATCTGAGGTATACGCTGGTTTGTGTGGACAGAAGCGCGTATATACGCGACATGAGTGAAGGGAAAGCGCGTATGCAAACTAGGGCTTGCTGAAGCAAGGGGTATGAAATATCTGATCTATTCTGCTGTGTTTCTGCTATCTGATCTGTGTTGATATGTATCTGTTGGCGATGTATGGTTGAACTTAAAAGTATGGAAAGGGTCCAGTGTGAAAATATGATGAAATGTGGCATGCAAGTGTTGTTATATTGAAGTTGTTGGATCCAGTGTGAAAATTGATGAAACGTGGTCCAAGGTGGTGCTGAGGGTTGTAGCCTTCAGTCAGGGGGTCGTAGCTCCCTTCCAGGTGAGGCTGGTAAACGAGATCGGGGGGTCGTAGCTCCCTTCCAGGAGAGGCTGGTAAACGAGTCCGGGGGTTGGAGCTCCCTTCCAGGAGAGGCTGGTAAACGAGCGCAGGTGGGTGCCTGCGTGCTGGTCAAGTCTGCGCCAGCACATATGTTGTAACATGTTTTCTCTATAATAAAAATATTGAAGGCTGAGCAACTGCAGCGGTGGTTTTCTCCCGATTTGGGTTTCCACCTAAAAATCCTGGTGTTCATGTGTGATGCTTTGTGTGATGGCTTATTTTGTTATTACTGCACATGTTTACAGTTTATTGAACATCTGATAAATGAATAATGGAATGATCTAAGTGAAGAGTTAATTACATATCTAGATCTCTGTATACGCGAGTTTAAAAAAGGGGATCCGCGTATATACGCAGGTTTACTGAAGGAAAGTAGCGTATGGGTTTTAAGGAATGAAAAAGTAAAAAGTTTTGATTATGCTGTAAATACTGATTCACCCCCCCTCTCAGTATTTTTCCCAACAATTGGTATCAGAGCGTGGTCCTTCTGCAGAAGCTTGATCGCTTGAAGGAGATCCGTAACAATGGGAAAAATGAAGAATGAAGGTCTTGAAGCTACAGTCATCTCTCTAGAAGCATCAAGTAAGAAGAGTGAGGAACCTCTACAACTAAATGAAAATGAAGAACTTGGAGCAAAAATCTGGTCTATCATAGAACGTCTACAAGCAGATCTTGAAGAATCAAACAAGAAGAATGCAGCATTTGGAGATGGAATCATCTCTCTACTAGCAGATCTTGAAGAATCAAATAAGAAGAATGAAGAACTTGAAGCAGAAATCATTTCCCTCAAAGTAGGTCTCGAAAAATCAAATAAGAAGAATGCTGGACTTGAAGCTGAAAACACATCTCTGAAAGAAGATCTCAAAGCATCGAAGAAGAAGATTGAAGAGCTGCAACAAACATGTGAAGAAAACGAAAATTGGTTGAAAGAAGAGATTCTAAATCTGAAGGATCAAGTAGAAGATGGAAGAAGGAAAGAAGAAATCATGACAAAGCAATGTCAAGCCTTGGAGGTTGAGGTAAACATTCTCAAAAGTAAATTAGAAGAAAAGATTAAACTTTTGAGGTTTCATGATAGTACTAATATCTTGGACAATATTCTGAGTATTCAAAGGTCTCCTGCTATCAAACATGGCCTTGTTTTCCATGAAACTATTAAAGGTGAATCTAGCTCACAAGGAAGTGCTAAAAATTCAGAGGTAGTCAATGCAAAACCTGAAGTGTTGAAAGAGACAAAAGCTCAATCAACAATCATGAATTCTCAAAGGAATTCATTCAAGAATGTTGAATGTTTTAAATGTCATAATTATGGGCATGCTGCAGCAAATTGCAGAAGTAGATTGTTTCAGCCACAAACAAACAGATCCTACTCAGAAAGGTACTCTAGTCTCTTCAGAGGATATTGTTTTTCATGTAACAAATATGGACATAAAGCAGCTGATTGTAAAAGGAGGAAGAATAGAAATAATCATTATGATTCTTATGTTTATTTCTCTGGCCACATGAGATGTTATGCTTGTAACAAGTATGGACATGTAGAAAAAGAATGCAGGATGAACAGATCTGGGAAAGTGGACAACTTTCAGCACACAGTTGGAAAGCTCAAGAAAATTTGGAAAAAGAAGGAAGACCGATCAGAAACGTAGGGAATTCTGACCCTACTGCAGTCATCCGCTTCTGAAGCTGACTTTTCTTATTGACTGCAGGAATGATGTGAGATACTTTAGGAGATTTAGTAATGTATCATCACAGGGGGAGCAATGCATGATGACTCTCATAGTTGATTTGATTATTCTGGTTAGATGTATTTCTGACAGTGCATCTGGTGTGAAGAAAAGACAGGAACAGAAGGTAAATTTGCAGAAGGAGATGAAGGTGTGAAATTTTCTATATTACACTTTCCATACGTGAGTTCTATTCACAAAAGTCGCGTATACACGCGAGTTTCAGCAGACACAGTCGCGTATGCATTGATGATAAAAGAATTTATCTGATAACTGAAGATCTGGAGCAGAGGTCCAGGGGGAGCATCAGTCTTACTGCTGATGATTGCACTGTTAGCATTATTCTGGTTATACTCATAATAATGAAATGATACATGGGTTCTTGTGTTGAACATTATGGATGAAGCCTGGTTGCTTTATGATGAAGAGCACTCGTTGTTGAGATGAAAGTCTTATAATTCAGAGATGAGGACAGATCATGCAGAGATTGTTGCTGATGACGTGCTGTTGAAGGTGCTTCAGATTGCAAGCTAAGGAAAAGCATTGGCTTAGGGGGAGCAGCAGGTTGAATACTAATGATTGCATTGTTGGCAATATGACTGCTTATTCTTTGGTCTTGGTGATACTCATGATCAAATGATGATGATTTGGTACATGGATTATTATGATGAGATTTTGAGCCCTGGTTGCTGATAAGTATCTTTGTGTGGTTGAGTTGGATATCATTTGTTTCAGATCATGTAGAGTTTGGTTGCTATGGTTGAGATCTTTTGCCTACACATGTTACTTCATGTTACATCTTGAAGATCATGGTGATTTTGGACCACATGGATGATTGCTTGACTCTGATGTGAAGATGCTGTTCTGATATGATAATCTCTCTTGGAAAGATTGTATTGATGCTACAAAGAATCTGAAGGCTTGGTTACTATTGCCACAACCGTTGGATGACGCTTGAAGACACAACTACAACGTTCTATCTATCTGTAGTCCAGGGAAGCACTCAAATGTCTCAGAAAGAAGCTGAACACTGTCTTTGCCTTACAAGGAATCAGATCTGGTTGAAATTTAGAAGATGTCTTTGGATACGCTGGTTTCCTGAAACACAGTCGCGTATATACGCGAGTTCCTGCACAGAAAACCGCGTATGGTTGGTTGCTGACAATTTTTGGTTGGTTCAGCTCTCTTCAGCACAGCTGCAATGATGTTTGGTATCTCTGGTGGTGTTCCAGTTCTCATAATTCTGTTTCTAATGTTTTGATGAAGATGCCTTGATGATTTGTTGGTGGAAGTTTTCAGGATGCACAAACTAAGGGGGAGCCTTAGTCTTTTGGAAAGATTGCTTGGTTGCACAGATTCAGGGGGAGCATTAGTTTTGCTGAGTATAATGCATTGCTGGCATTATGGTGGTTCTGATACATGATCTCTCCTGAGGTCTTTTTGGTATTGGTTATGAAAAGTCATTTTTGATGAAAAGGTCATGTGGAGACCCAGGTTGTAAAATTGTAATATTCTGTCATGTAAGGACTTTTCAATTTTGTAAACCCACTTGGTTGGGTAGCTGAGTCAAATTTTTTAAACCCACTTGGTTGGGGAGATGAGTCAAATTTGTAAACCCACTTAGTTGGGTAGTTGAGTCTCTTATGTAAATCCACTTGGATGGATAATTGATGCAAGTATGAGTCTTTGGTGATAGGAAGTTCATAGAGTCATGTACTTCATTGACAAATATGTTTGAAGATTCAGCATGAACTCAGGGAGAGCTTGGCCACTTCAGCACATATCATATCTGCAGAATGTTTCTTCCACATGAGGAGAAAAGGGGGAGAGTGTTGGTTTTTGATCCGCCCTTTGCCCTTGATGTCAAAGGGGGAGAATGACATGGTGTTTGAATAAAGAGAAGATAATGATGTCAAATATTTGGGAGAATGAAATTTTTGGGAGAGTGACATGGTATCTATCTGCTGTGGTAACCAAACACCATCGTGGTTGCCATCAAGTCCAAAGGGGGAGATTGTTGGAAATATGATGCAGAGTGTTGTCCTTGATGGCAACCCACTGAATGAAGATGAAGACATGCGACTGTTGACATGTATTGTCCTTGATGGCAATCCACCTAATGAAGTTATGCTTGACTTGATGGACTTGTTAAATGATGTAAATCTGAAAGTGATATGATGATTGTTGATGATATGATGTTGAGTGTTGTACTTGAAAGGAAACCCACTTGATGAAGATGATGACAACTTACTTGATGAAGTTGGGTTTGATAGAATATGTCCTTGATGAAGGAAATCTGATGTATCTACAGTATTTACAGAAGGCAATGAAGAAAGGATTTCAGAATGTACTCAGAGAATGATGAAAAAGAGCATGTCTCTTGGTATACGCGGATTGGCTTAGGGGAAGTCGCGTATGCACGCGGAAAGGAACGTTACAAGTCGCGTATGGGCTAAAGCGCTCAAAAAGTGCAAATCCAAGGGTAACCACCATGGTATTGACCCATAGTATTGAGTAATGATCCGCCTAATTGACCCCGTCCAGGTAGTTTTGGGCTTATGGTATTGTTTTGGTCCATGGTATTGAAAAAGGGGCTCATGGTATTGAAAAAGGATAATCATATAAAAGGAGAAGAAATTCATTGTGCACAACATGAGTGTGAGAGCAAGATGTCTGAGCTTGAATGAATACTTCTCTGTGAAGTATATCTGTATGGAAAGGGTAAAGGTTTGATGATAGATATGAATCTATGAAGCACTTATGAAGAAATGATGAAGCGGGATCTTTAGATCTGAAATGTACTTGTATTTGTTAGATCTGTTTATGGAGTGATTAGATCTGTGATGAGGCGAACATCTGTCTGAAGCAAAGGGTTGAATCTGAGCTGAATGTTTGATCTGATGAAGTATGCTGCTCTGTAATGATTGAAGATCTATACGCTACTTCTCCGTGGAGGAAGCGCGTATATACGCAGCTTCGCTGAAGAAAAAGCGCGTATGCGCAATAAAATATACATTGAGGTATACGCTGGTTTGTGTGGATGGAAGCGCGTATATACGCGACATCAGTGAAGGGAAAGCACGTATGCAAACTAGGGTTTGCTGAAGCAAGGGGTATGAAATATCTGATCTGTTCTGTTGTGTTTCTGCTATCTGATCTGTGTTGATATGTATCTGTTGGTGGTGTATGGTTGAACTTAAAAGTTTGGAAAGGGTCCAGTGTGAAAATATGATGAAATGTGGCCTGCAAGTGTTGTTCTATTGAAGTGGTTGGATCCAGTGTGAAAATTGATGAAACGTGATCCAAGGTGGTGCTGGAGGTTGAAGCTTTCAGTCAGGGGGTCGTAGCTCCCTTCCTGGTGAGGCTGGTAAACGAGATCAGGGGGTCGTAGCTCCCTTCCAGGAGAGGCTGGTAAACGAGTCAGGGGGTTGGAGCTCCCTTCCAGGAGAGGCTGGTAAACGAGCGCAGGTGGGTGCCTGCATGCTGGTCAAGTCTGCACCAGCACATATGTTGTAACATGTTTTGTCTATAATAAAAATATTGAAGGATGAGCAACTGCAGCGGTGGTTTTCTCCCGATTTGGGTTTCCACCTAAAAATCCCGGTGTTCATGTGTGATGCTTTGTGTGATGGCTTATTCTGTTATTACTGCACATGTTTACAGTTTATTGAACATCTGATAAATGAATAATGGTATGATCTAAGTGAAGAGTTAATTACATATCTAGATCTCTGTGTATACGCAAGTTTCACAAAGGGGATCCGCGTAAATACGCAGGTTTACTGAAGGAAAGTAGCGTATGGGTTTTAAGGAATGAAAAAGTAAAAAGTTTTGATTATGCTGTAAATACTGATTCACCCCCCCTCTCAGTATTTTTCCCAACACCAACCAATAGTGTTCATAATAGACTTCAAAGGAATTCCTCCCCTTTTTTTATCTCATTTGGCTTGTTCTTCATTTCCCTTCTTCTTTCTTCCATTCCTCCCCTCTCGTCCTTCTCTATTGTATTGTTCTATCATTGACCTTACCCTTTTGCTTGGTTTTTATGCTTTTTACTCCTTATGGTACCCCTCCCCCTCTATTTTCCCCCTGTCTTCCTTCTTCTCTTCTCATATTTATATTTTTCTCTATTATCCTTTTGTTGTGCTCTTTGGTCCCCATTTCTGTTTATCTTGATTATAGATATTTATTCCCTATAGCCCTTACCCTCTCCAATTTGTTTCTTTCCTTAAGCTTCTCCTTTTCCCCTTTGCTTCCTTTTCTCTCTCTCTCATTTTCTCGTCTTATCTCATACATTTTTAATGATAGGTATAGTCATGTATTTTGTAGGTCCTTTGCATTTTTAGACCCTAACATTACAAAATTATCCCACCTTATTATTAACCCCCTTTTAGTAGTCATTATTATTATTATATTTTCCCATCTCCCTATGATATTAATTATTAATATAGGTATAATAAATAACAATGTAAACTTTGAAATGGGAACTACAAACTGAAAATGGGAACTATAGAAAAAAAACCCAAAAAACATGAAAACAACCCAAAAATGAAATGTGTGTATTCTAGAACAAGGTTTTATTTTTTTCACGGTGAATTTGTAACATTTTTTAAAAATGGTAGTAAAACCAATTTTCTTGTGCCAAATAAATGGAAAAAACACACTAATGTTGGTGCTAGAATACCATTTTTATTTTCCGGATACAATTTCAACATATTTTTAGTAATGACATTAAATAAAAATAATGGGATTTTAAGCTCATTAAAATTCCAATAATTTGTATCCATTTCGTTTAACATATAATATCGTGACACTAAAAATCCCTAAAACTCTAATTGTTTTCAACCATAATGTTAAAGATAAAATACATTTCACAATTTTTCACCCATAGAATTAAAAAAACATTAAATTTTCAACATATTTCAACCATGATATTATGAACAAATTATATGACTAAAATAACCCAATGAACATAAATTATTTCTCTAAGTTATTGTTGCACTGTGAATATTTTGGACAAATGAATTCATCATAATTAAAACATATAGTCCAACAAACATAAAAATGACTCGTAAATTCATCTAAGATCATATGTAAGTTAAAATATCATTTTCATTGCTCAATGAAAACATCATTTATATAAATTGTCTTACACAATTATTCAAAATCACTCATATTTTCTTGCACACCATCAAAATTCACATCTTCAAATGAATGATTAGATGCAGATGAAGATGTTCCATATTCTTCTCTTTCATCAACTGGTGCCCCATCTGAGTCAACATGCATGACCACCACTTGAGGTTTCAAAAGTCTTCTAGATTTACGACTGAGTTCAATAGACTTCCATCTAAACATTGTTTATTCTGGTAGAAACCTATTAAGAATATCTATCATCCTGGAGTGAAGAGTTCCTCTCTTTGTTAAATTGAAGTCATAAATAAGTATGTCAAATTCGTCCAATTTTAAGAGGTCTGTGTAGTGACGATTTATATTTGTACCCTTTCTTTTTCTCTTTCCGCCAAATTTTTTATCAACAACCATCTCTGGCTTGTACACACCATTGAATGGGTGTGTGTTTTTGGCATACCAATGTACTTCAACACTTATAACATCTTCATTTTCTGTAATGAAATTTATAACCTTGGTAACCCAAAATGGATAGACATGTGTATCTTCATGTGCTAACATTGTGATCATGCAACCCTCCTTAATATCTTGTGCTAAACCCCTATAAAGGTCTTCCATGGCTTCACGTTGTGCACGAGGTCTTCTGGAACCATTATACATTTCTCTTTCCTCCACCTATGTAGAATTAATAATACCTTGAGATTGTTTCCATTCAACAATTTTTGTTTCTTCCTATTCATTTGACAATTTTTTTGGCCAAATAAATGGAGTCTTCAAAGTCATATCTTCATTTGTTGATCTTGAAAGGATATCACTCTAATCATTAAAAAGGGACTCCCACCAAACGGAATCAACAACATTAAAGTACTCATATGTATATCTAATGGAAATTTTAATTTCTTCATGACATTCAGAATAATCTATATCTCTCTTCTAAATTCATGCATTATGAACTTCACCAACTGATTGTAATAAAAATATATTTGATGTAAATATTACATGATCTAGAATGAACTTCAAACATTCCAAACCTGATGATGACGCCCATTCTGCAGTAGTTGAATTCTTCTTGCCCATATAAGTGTTTTTCCATCAATTTTTTTGATATGAAATTGATGTTGGAAGCTAATGTCATTAAGTTGTTCAATTCATTTCTCCTAACCATGCGATCCCAGAATAAACCTTCACATGTCAAAAATTTCTTCTAATACATGAAAAATAGGCTCTGGCATATATGATTTCTTAATAAATTCAATTAATTATGGCAAGCTCCCAACATCCTTCCTCCTCAATGTTACTAAAAAACGACTGAACATATGATCAATATGGTCATGAGTGTGTCCAAAAATAAGGAAAACAACCTTTACCTTATGAAAAATTCTCAATTCAACAAGCATGTTCAGATATTGAAAAACAATCTGATTTTTGTTTTCACGACAAGTGTTGTCTAATTGTAGATACAAAATTTCAAGAAGATTATCACACCAATGAGAAAGCACATCATGAATTATAGTTATTATTAGTTTTCCATCATTATTAATATTTAGATATGTGAAGTAAATTCTTGGTGACATTTTCCCATTGAAGACCATACAACCAACTAGGTGAAATTGGATAAAATTTTCCTCCTACAAATTTTTGGGTGTGTGAATAAAATGTGGTAAAAGTGTTTTCTTTTGGTCTATACCATCAATTATCAAATCCAAATATTTATTTGGATTATAATAACACTTATTTTGATGCTTTTACAACTTTTTCCTTTCACTTGTTTGTTGTTCGCGGTGCTCTTGAAGTGCTTTGACAATGGAATCTGCACATAACATAAAATAAACCTATTAATAAATAAATTTTCATAGTTGATCACTATACAATTTAAAAGAATAATGTTATGAATGCTTACCTCTTTATGCTCCTTGAAATTTATCCCTTTTTTCTTTTAGAGAAGCAGATATACTGCAAACCCCCATCCTTGTATTCTTAGGAATACAGACATTATTGAATTATCTCCTCCATATCTACACTAAATATTCATATGTAATAAAACAACCATTTCCTTCATCGCCTTCTCCATATTCCTTGTATAAGTTGTATATTTATCATCTGTAGAAATTATCTAGAATATTTATTGTATCGATATTTTGAAATCACCCTCCGTGTTTTGAAAAGAAATCTTGTAGCCATGACATCGCAGTATTTGCTAGTTTCCCAAACTCTCATTTATGACGAACTTCTGAATAATATGTAGGGTCCTTTTCCAAATTATCTTGGATTCTTGACAAACAAAAATTTCCAATTGAATGAAACATTTTGAAATCCTTTCTACAGAGAAATAAACACCCAATATGATAATCATAACTTGCTAATGTAGATTGCATGCACCCCATTAAATATGAACTTTGCATGCTTTTATTAATTGAAAAATAGCTCTTCCTTTTCTCAAAAGAAAACTTGAAATCCATATGTTTCAAGAGATCCTTTTTACAACAGTCACTTGAAATGAGATCACTAATATAACTTCTTCTTGTGAGATATTCTATTCTACCCCTTGTATAACTAGAACATCTTGGATTGATATGAAAAGGTCTACTCCTACTCCTAGATACAATATTTGTTGGAAACATGTCCATCATTTCATCATTATTTGAACAAGCATTTCCTTCATCATTAGGAGGAATACTATTCTTACTATGATTATTTTCAATATAGTTAGGAAATTCACCACCATCATTGTTTGAAAAATATTCATTACCATCTTCGACAGCAGGAAAAGTTTCAATACCATCATCTGTGGTTTTGAAATACTGACTTGGAGGATAGTATTCACCATCTTTATCTTTCCCTTCATCACTTCTACTCTCAAAGTCCATATGATTAGGACTAAATGGAATAAATTTATTGAAAATTCTTCATCTTGACCTTTGTCAGTGTTGCTCTCATAGTCCATAGGATTAGGACTAAGTGGAAATTGTGACTCTTGATTTATTAGAAATTATTTATCCTGGCCTTCATCACTGCTACTCTCAAAGTCCATAGAGTTGGGACTAAGTGGAAAATGTGACTCTTTATTTATTGAAAATTTTTCATCATGCCATTCATCATTATTGCTCTCATAGTCCTTAGGATTAGGAATAAGTGGAAAATGTGACTCTCTATCCACTAAAAATTCTACATCCTTCCATTCATCACTATTTCTCTCATAGTCCTTAGGATTAGGACTAAGTGGAAAATGTGACTTTCGATCCACTAAAAATTCTACATCCTACCATTGTCACTATAATTGCTACCATAGTCATTAGGATTAGGAATAAGTGGAAAATGTGATCGTCTCTATCCACTGAAAATTGTACATCCTACCACTCATCATTATTTCTCTCATAGTCCTTAAGATTAGGACTAAGTGGAAAATGTGACTTTCTATTCACTGAAAATTATACTTCATGTCATTCATCACTATTTCTCTCAAAGTCCTTAGGATTAGGACTAAGTGGAAACTATGAGTCTCTATTTCTTGGAAGTTCTTCATCGTGGCCTTCGTCACTATTACTCTCATGGTCCATAGGATTAGGACTAAGTGGAAAATTTGACTCTCTGTTTATTGGAAATTATTCATCCTTCCCCTCGCCATTGTTGCTCTCATTATATTCATCGATATGAATAGAGTTTTTATGTGACAAAGATGTTGATTATTCATAAAATGAAACTTCAGTATCATAGGAATTCATAACATTCAAAGAAAATATGTTGAATGATGAAAATGATCTCTCTCCCAATGATAATATATAGCTGAAAGAATGAAATTTTCCCTATATTTTTTTTCACCAAAATTTTTCGCTTGAAGTATGTCCCTCCAAATTTTATTTCTACGATTTATTTAAAAAATTTCTACTAAAATATTCTCTTGAATATTGACCCTAATTTCAATTTAAATTTCCTACACAAATTTCTTTTAATAATTTTTTCCAAATTAAAATAATCTTACTTAAATTATATAACATTTACTTGATTATAGATTTTTTTTTTTAATATTTATTATAGTTATTATCCCACATTTACCCCGCAGTAAAGTAATTCCGTAATTTCTGCTTTATAAGAACTTTCATTGTCACTATTCCTCACATCGCATCAATATTTCTCTAGTTTTTTTTTAAAAGCTTGGAACGATTTTATAGAGTAGCAATATTGTCAATGGGAGATTCTTTCTTTTGAAAGGTTAGTTCCCCTTCTACTTGGACCATTCAATGAGGAATGTGAGGAAAATTGTTAGGTCCCTATATTACTAGTGCAGTCCCTTATTGTTGTTAGTGTAGCCCCTTATTGTTATTTTTGTACCGCTGTAGCCCCCATATTGTTATTATTTTTCCTTTACATTATTATTGTTAGGCCAGGTAGGATTATATTGTGTCCCCATGAACTCCTATATACAGAAAGGAGGTTGTGTCATGTGTATCATCCAAGAATTGTACATTTATGTAATTTAAAGGAGGTTGCGCCCTCGAAGTGGCTTATTTCTAAGGTGCCGATCTCTCTTTTATTCTATTTTTGGAGCTGGTTTCATAAAATTTGGTATCATAGCTTTGGATTCTAGGGTTTTGCTGCTTCAAACAGGTCATCGTGGATTTTTCGATATAACTCTTTTTCTATGAAGATTTAGATGCTAAAAAAAAAACATTTCGCATAAATCTTGAGGAACTTCATGTGAAAATTTTAGATCTTGGTTCAAAATATTTTTGGAGATATGATCTATTGAATTTAGGGTTTTTTCAAGCTCCCAAATTTCATCTAAAAGAGGTGACCTTGGGAAAATCGACATAACTCTCTCTGTGTACATCAGATTGGAATTATGTAAAAAGTGGTCGAAATTACATGGGTTGTAGCTTTAATTGTATCAATTTCAGAGATGAACGAGAAAACAGTGACACGTGGCACGCCACACAAGTTAGCTCTATTGAACCAGTCCATAATTAGGTCATTGTGGGAGATTGGGCATAACTTTTCCTTGAAAAATCCAAATCAGGTTAGACCTGTGGAATTTGAAAGAATATTAAGAAGGATACTACAGGAATGAATTTAAGATATTGAGGATCTAAAATCACAGATATAATTCAATTTCAATATCGAGCTCCTCAAAAGCAAGAAAACAGTGTGTATTTTTTAAACAAGTTTGCATAAAATTTGTTTGAAAAATCAGTTTGAAGTGATTCCAAGGGAATATTGAAGCATACATATCAATATTGATTTATATAATGCCTCTCAAAAATAATTCCACACCCATTAAGCCCTCTGAAAGCTATACTATGACGCGTGAAGAGGAAGAATTGCAGTATGATATATCAAATTTACGGTACCAAGTGCAACAAATTTCGATCTTACAAAGAGAAATCAAAGATGACATAGATGGTTTAAAAGAAGAAATGAATGCTAATTTGGATTGTTTGAAGGATCAAATGAAAGCTAATATGGATGATAAAGTAGTGGAAGATCACATCGAGCATCAGCAACAAGTTCTCCAACTCTCAAAGGATAAAATAACCTTGGTGCAGAATCGAATGAAACAATAGGAAGATCAACATCCTAGTGAAAGAAGTTTTGAATCGATCATAGAAACAAGAACTCGATAAATACGAAATAGATCATTTTTAGAGTATCTGAGCAAGTGGAATAACATACCCATTTAAGATTCCACATGTGATCCGGATTTTATGTGCAGGAACGCAATAGAATACAGATATAACCATAGATAGAGAGATGCAGCGGAAATAATGCTTCATTTTATTAATAAAAGAATTACTGCAATAAGCTTAAAAACAAAATGGAAACAAGCTAGGGTGCTAGTAGTGTATCTCTGAGAAGAGATGTAGCGTACGCAGGCCTCTAAACTATGTTACATTGAGGCTCGCAGGCTTATTACAGACATAATAGAAAAATATGAGCTAGGGTATTGGTAGTGTATCCCTGAGAAGAGATGTGGCGGCTACCAGCCCTTGAACTGTGTTACAATGCAGACATGATGGAGATGTGGCGGCTACCAGCCCTTGAACTGTGTTACAATGCAGACATGATGGAGATGTGGCGAGCTAGGGCACTGGTAGCACTTATCTCTGAGAAGAGATGTATCGGCTCCCAGCCCCCTGAACTGTCTTACAATGAGGCTCGAGGGCCTATTTATTGTTGAGAAACAATGTAGAATCTGAAACGTCCAAAACCCTAACCGTAGGAGATGAAGCGCCAAAACTGTGGGCCCCGTTTGGGTAAATTGGTGGTTCAACTTCCCGGGGACGTAACTTTGGCATCTGATATTCGTTTGACGCGCTCAATAGCTCGTTAGAAAGATCTGTCCGAGGAGTACAATTTTTGAATGAGCAACATTGGTCCATGGACCCATGTTTCTCTCAGTTTTCCCAAAAAAATGTCGTTTAGGGCCTCAAAACAGCGCCGTAAGTTTAAGGCCTGAAAAACTGCTAAAAATAGTAAGTTGTGCCGAAACTTACAAACTAAAATAACTAATGGTGGGGGTTCAAATGGACTTGATGGGTGGCCACCAATATCCACCTGGATTATTAATGCCCCAAAATAGCTCTGGGTGTGCAGGACCCGAAAACCTGCTATAAATAGTAAGTTGTGCTGAAGCTGAAAAAATGAAAGAATTGATGCTGCGGGTCCAAATGGAATAGGTGGGAGGCCACCGATATCCACCTGGATCATTCCTCCCTCCTTAGGAAGCAATGGTCTCCATTGCGTTAAGCTCCTCCACGGGGGGGGGGAATTTTGCTGAACTTGGTGTTGGATTTAGATGTGCCATCGGTGGGCAGCCATTGAAGGATCTGAAAAAAAAATTGTCCATCATCACGTTCCTCTGTTTCTCGAGGGCATCCTCGAGCAAGATTTTGATAGGATCTCCTGCTCCCTCGTCTTCCTTTCCTTTCGCCATGGGGGGTCGTCAGGGTTGCGAGGTTGAACTCCTTATACCCTGGCCGCATTGGGGACATGAAGAGAAAAATAGAGAAAGAGCAGACCCGCTCTGATACCACTAATCCGGATTTTATGTGCAGGAACGCAATAGAATACAGATATAACCATAGATACAGAGATGCAGCGGAAATAATGCTTCATTTTATTAATAAAAGAATGACTGAAATAAGCTTACAAACATAATGGAAACAAGCTAGGGTGCTAGTAGCGTATCTCTGAGAAGAGATGTAGCGTACACAGGCCTCTAAACTGTGTTACATTAAGGCTTGCAGGCCTATTACAGACATAATAGAAAAATATGAGCTAGGGTGCTAGCAGCGTATCCCTGAGAAGAGATGTGGCGGCTACCAGCCCTTGAACTGTGTTACAATGCAGACATGATGGAGATGTGGCGAGCTAGGGCACTGGTAGCACTTATCTCTGAGAAGAGATGTATCGGCTCCCAGCCCCCTGAACTATCTTACAATGAGGCTCGAGGGCCTATTTATTGTTGAGAAACAATGTAGAATCTGAAACGTTCAAAACCCTAACCGTAGGAGATGAAGCGCCAAAACTGTGGGCCTCGTTTGGGTAAATTGGTGGTTCAACTTCCCGGGGACGTAACTTTGGCATCCGATCTCCTTTTGACATGCTCAATAGCTCGTTAGAAAGATCTGTCCGAGGAGTAAAATTTTTTAACGAGCAACATCCATCCATGGACCCATGTTTCTCTCCGTTTTCCCAAAAAACGTCGTTTAGGGCCTCAAAATGGCTCCAGAAGTTTAAGTCCTGAAAAACTGCTAAAAATAGTAAGTTGTGCCGAAACTTACAAACTGAAATAACTGATGGTGGGGGTTCAAATGGACTCGATGGGTGGCCACCAATATCCATCTGGATTATTAATTCCCCAAAACGGCTCCGGGTGTGCAGGACCCGAAAACCTGTTATAAATAGTAAGTTGTGCTGAAGCTGAAAAAATGAAAGAATTGATGATGCGGGTCCAAATGGAATAGGTGGGAGGCCACCGATATCCACCTGGATCAACATGGGAGGATGAGAATTTTATATGAAGCATCAAGAAATAATCAAGCGTTGAGGACAACACTTGTTGGAAGGAGAGGGGCATGTTAGGTCCCTATATTACTAGTGTAGCCCCTTAGTGTTGTTAGTGTAGCCCCCTTATTATTATTATTGTACACCTGTAGCCCCCATATTTTTATTATTGTGCCCTTACATTATTATTGTTATGTCGGCTAGGATTATATTGTGACCCCATGGGCTCCTATATATAGAAATGAAGTTTTTTCATTTGTATCATCCAAGAATTGTTCATTTATGTAATGTAAAGTAGGTTGACCCCTCAAGTGACTTACTTCTAAGGATTTTATCTCTCGTTTCTTCTATTTTTGGAGCTGGTTTACTTAGTTTCATAACAAAAATAGTTTATTGAATGCCAACAAATCATTTTTTTTAATGTAATTTTTTTCTTAAGTAGCATCTTAATTTCTTATTTTGAAAATTAGAAATTTGTTAAAATAAAGTATAGTCAAGTTAAAATCTCACTATTTACATATTTTAAAACCCTATAAGTTTACCAGCAGTTACCTTTAAATTATTTTGGTAGGTATATCTATATTACCACAGGAAACCAGTTAAAATAATTTTATTATCTAAAATTAAAAAAATAAATCCACATAGACAAGGGGGGTAGGCCTTCCTGGGGTCATCCCTTGGCCACTGTGGCCTGGGCGGGCATGCCCTCGGGGCCCCCGGAAAGTAGGGGTCAGATTCCCCTATCTGCCAGGAGGGACAGTGGGCACGCCCACATGGACCACAATGATCAAGCCTCAGGAGGGTGCCCACCTGAGAGAAATGACAACCCAGGGTTGTCGTTGGGCTCAGGAAGATGCCCTCCCATGCCGCAACATGATACATGCAGGTGGACACTTTCTCATGATCGTGTCTGACCACAACACGATGCCATAGATTGTCGTGCTGTACGAGGACACATTCACAGGCATCCACCTAAGACCAACAACACCCGAGAGTTGGCCCCCCCTACCTGGTAGGGGGGAATTCTGAGGCTTTTGTGTTGCAAGTGGACATGCCCATGGAAAGGCATCCACCCATGCCCAAAGGTGACCCACTGTGACCCTCATTGTGTTTGGGTGGATGCTCACCTATGGGCGCGTCTGCCCGCAGAACGAAAACCATTGTGTTATCGTTGGGCTTAGGCGTCGTGTTGCGAGCAGACACGCCCATGGGCGGGCACCCAGAGTCATCCCCCCCTGCTAGACAAGGGTTTGGCTATTAGAATCACCCTCCTTGCCTGTCAAGGGGTTGATTTTTGGAATCGCCCTGCCTACATGGAAGGGAGATGATTCTCAGAATTGACCCCTAAAATATAAAGAAATAAATAACTTTTTTCTATATGCTAGTAATAATTTTGATGTTGCAAGTTATGATATGGTAGGAAAAGTCCTAGGCCTATATATTTTTCCAAATATTGAAAATGTTTATGTACTTTCAAAACCGCCCAATTCACATGATAAGCTTAGATATCATTTTACATTGGCAATGTATAACACGAGGGAATATTCTTCAAGGATACACAAACAAATCATAAATAATATTGCACAAAATATTGTAATTATTTTTATTTACATTTATGTGTTTTGCATTATTCTAACTGTATCATTATATTTTTTAATAACTTAGTTATTATGTACATATTATATTTTGTTTGAGAGGATTTTTTTGAGAGCCTTTCATTTATGTTTAGTGGAATCTATTATATAGAGTGATATATTATGAATGTTGTCACCATTTTCCATGAACATGAAGAAGAAGATATGGGAAAGAATAAAAAAAAAATACTTCATGATGCTACAATACTATATCAAAGGGATCAATCTAGTAAAGGTATACATGTTACTTTTAAGGAGGGGGAAGTTAAATTTGAAGCCGAAGATGAAGAATGTGTTTCCATTAGTGAGGATCATATTAGAACTGATGTTAGAAAGGAGAATAGCCATAAAAAAGAAAGAAAAAAAACGCCCAAGAATTCCTCCCTTCTAGTTGATGATGAGGAGATTGCCTACGTTGAAGAAAATATCATAACCAATAGGAGGAAGAAACAAAAACATTATCATTCTGAAAAAAATCATGGACAATAGTGAAGTTCCTAGTGAAAACTCAAAAGGAAGCAGGGAAATCATTACATCATGAGTTGATTTAGAGGATGGCATTATTAAAACAAAACAAAATGCCATTCGACATCATTTAATGAAGACAAATTTAATTGAGGGTGATCAGTAATTTCAACTTAATGTGATTCAAGTATATAAGCTAGATGAAGGACAGTTCAAATATCAAATTAGAAAGCCACACCACTTGCATGTTCACAATTTTTAAACATTGATGAGGTACAAATTTTTTGCACATGTGGTTGATTATGTTCTTCTTGTTGATCCAATTTAGGTTCCTAACAAAGAAGAGTTTGACAAGTCAAAATTTTATGAATACAAATATTATGTACTTGGGGGAAACCATTATGTACAAGATCAAAGGCAATTGATGGAGGAATATCACAATAAACCGTGTTTTGAAATAATTAAATGCATCATTTATGTCGGTTTAACAAATACAGAAACAAAGTTATTGGCATGGGATCATAATTCAAATAATGAATATAGGATGTCTATGAATTTCATCCAAAGGGTCAGATTTATTCATAATGAATTTGAAGAAAAATTTGGTGGGTATAAGACAAAAGTTGATCATGCATTTCGGAAGGAATGTTGTATGGAAATCGGTTATCAAATTGAAGAAAAAATCAATTCAAAAGGTGGAAAAGTAAATTTTGAAATATTCAAAGGTATGGATAATATTTTCCAGTTGGCATTTAGAACTAGAGAGATATGGGAATTGATTGATCAAATTTTTGAGTTGTGGGAGAACGTTGACATAAAAAGTCAGAAGGTCAAAATGTATAAACCATTGATATGTACCAACAGTAAATCAAGTCCTGAAATGAAGCTCCTTCCAGAAGATATGCCTATCACACCTTGGAGTGAAGGATGGAAAACATGTCAAAACAATATTATCTCGTGTAAAGTCAGGAGAATTATCATTGGAGGAAATGTCTGAAGGATTTCTAAGGTAAGTTTGTTATTTTTACTTATTTCTGGATTATAAGTTTTTGTTAAATATAATATATTGTTGTTGGTAGTATTTTTTATACATATCACTATATTAACATTGTTTACTTTATTTATTCAATCACAAGGTTTATATGATAATACAAGAACAAATGGTTAAATTTTTTAATGAAGATAGTTGGGATGATGTTGTACGAACTACCTAGATTCAAGTTCTACATCAGTGCTAAAATATTTTTATCTTGCATTTAAAAAGGTATGTTGATTTATACATTCATTTCTACTCATATGTATATTAATTTTATTTTAAAATTATACATATATTTGTTTATTTCATTAAAGATGAAGAATGATGCAAATGAAGCATCAGATAGTTTCAGAAGCTTTATTGAAAAAATTAAAATGTAAAATATGAGAAAAAACCATCTTAGTGATGTTGAAATTGATCCCAATGTTAATCATTTCATTTGGTCCACACTATCCAATATCAAATAATATCAGGTGATTTCAAAGACATTGCAAAACTCATACCTAAAAGGGATTATTCCCTAGTTACTGTAGATATTCCTCATGGTTTCAATATCCCAAACATTGAATATGATAGTGACCCTTATACTTATCAAGCTTTTAGTAAAGTGGTTGTGGGATTTCTAGAAATCACAACATCACCATTTTGGAGATTTGTGACATTTCATTAAGACAGACAATTGGGGTTGTTATTATCAAGCTTGGAAAGAAAATTCAAGGATGTAGCTTACATGGTAAGCCATTGAAATTTTATGTTTTCTTAATGTTAAAAAAATATTTATGTACAAGTTAATTGCACTTGTACTATTTCATGTTATGGGAAAATTTAAAATCTTATTGGTTGTGGAAATCAACCAATTATATGTGACTGTGAGTTCATCCATGTTGAAATTTGGACAAAAGATGATAGTTATAAGCCTATTATTTTCAATCAAGTGGATGGAAAGAGTCATATCCAAGTACCGGTCCATGATGTTTTTGTAAAAAAACTAACATATGAAGATAAATAAGAAAAAGGAGAGATAGTTAACATATATCAAAAACCGCAGTCATTGCTTAACTATCTTTTAGATTTATGTTCAAATGAAGGAGATTAGGTTTTGGATTTATTTTCAGGCACAAGTAAGTTTTATTATATAAAAATGAATTTCAATATTTCATTATCTATTTTCTATGTGTTTATACTAATTTACTAAATTATTTATTTTTTACTTGATGATTAGGTACAACAATGACATGTTTCATAAAAAAGGAAGAAATTGCATTTCCATTGAGAAAGGCAGAGTACAATGTAAATTTATTCACCAAATAATTAATTCTTTTCAATTTCTTCCAAATGCAATGCAAGAAGTTGGTTTGAGGAAAGGGGATTTTAATCACGTGTGGAAACAAAAGCAAAGCAACCTCAAAGGAATGATTGGAAATGCATACTTTGGGACATTCGCATACATCAAAGATACATTAGAAGAGTAAAATGATCAAACTGAAGCCAATAATGAGAATATTTTGGAAGAAGACAATAATGAAACTCTTGAAGATGAAGAGTTCGGGTTACGTGATATTATTGATTAAATTTCAATTAAGCTTCCAATTGAAGCTAATTTTTTGTAAATATCAATAAGTTATACTTGTAATGCTTTGACATTGACATTTTATGAGAATAAGAAGTATTCAGTTGTTGTTATTATATGTTTAGTATTTGTATAATGTGATTTTCAATTCATTTTTTGTGTGAATCATTTAATTTTGGAAAAAAAATTGTTATTATTATTATTAATTTTTGACATAAAAATTGCTAATTTTTATACTTTTTTTGTTAATTTTTTCCTATAAAAATGGTTTATTTGACATGTCACTTTTAGCAAAAAAGTCTCAAAATATTTATTTTTTTAGTTATATCTATATTCAAAATGTGTATTTTTATGTAAATTGTTAAAAAATCTTGTTTTTTAGTGACAGTTATTTCATGTGCAATGAAATATTATTTAACAATATATAATTAGATAGAAGGTCGAAACTTTAAAATTTTGGCATTTTTTTAACACTGCAAATAAAGAAAGAACTCACTTGATCTGATTATGAATGTTAGTTTTGATGTGCTAATTTCATCTTCATATTTAAAATTGACTTGCTGATCTTATGCTTGATGTACAGGTTTCCTTGTTGCTTATGTGTGTCAAACAAGTAATTTAACTAAGATTTTATGAGTGAATTTAAGAGCATAAATTATGAACAAAAACAACATGAAGAACATAAAACCATCAGAGTTGATCCATTAAAATATAATTTTGATGAAGAATTTCACCCCTCCTGGGCTACATCTCCTTTGTCCAGCTTCGATGACTTGGGCCTATGTTTTATCTCAATAGTGCAAAAATTGTTGTTTACATGCATCAAATGCTCTTGAAACATACTACAATGAGTCCATAATATCAAAATATACTATAAATGATTATTCATTTACTCAATATGGCCTTTAGTTGATCTAGGCATGGCCTTCCTTCCTCATGGCCCTGGGCTTCAAAGTTCTTCAAAGTGACAAAAACACCTGTATAATTGCTCCTCTGCCTCTGCAACCTATTCCAATGTGTTCATAGCATGCCAATCTGCTAGGAATGATTTTTCTGAGCCAAAATTGGTCGAAAATTGCTCGAAATATGGTTCATTAAATTTTTCCCTAGATTCCTCATCAAAATCTGGAGAAACTCAAGATAAGTCAACCAACTTTGGTGATTCTTCCGAAAATGGTGGTGCTTCCAAAAACTACGTTGTTTTAAGCTCTGATTTAATTAAGTTTAAATATGGATTAGTTGGGGATAATGATGGATTAAATGGCGCATAAGTGCAGTTAATGTAATCCAGATTAACAATATTAAATACGAGATTAGATTTAACTAATCTATAATTTCATTAAACTCCACTCATTAATGGTTCCACCCCCGCCATGGTCAGGTGGTAAGGAAATATGGGAGGAGGGTTGGCCATCTCCATATTTACCGTCAGAATTTATGGTTGCTTTAAATATATAATCTTCGCCATAGTTAACACGCACGACCAGTCGGTCTGTTGGTAAAAGCATAGAGTTACGAGGGCGAGATCACGTGTTCGACCCACCCTTCACCCATCCTATATAAATTTTGGACCATGTTTAAACTATGGTATATATCTCAGACTATGGTTTAAATATTTGTGCCACCATATATACATAACCCAACTTTAAAATACGCCCATACCAATATATATGTAGATTGATCGAACTATGGATTATACCACCAATTCAGACTTTGGTTATGGACTATGTGCTCCATATAATTGAATATCATCCAAACCTTAGGTTAAACCAAAAATTTTCCCACCATGTAATATGATATGCCACCATTGAAATATAAATGTCCACTAAGGTTCGGACCTTAGGTTTAATAGCATATATATATATATATATATATATGCCACAACATAGATATTAATCCAACCTCGAACCTTAGCATAAAAAAAAGAAATTGAACCAGAACTTGGAGAGGGGGGTCCACCAGAGGGGACACGTGGCCAACCCTAGTTGGGACTTCCTCCCACATAAAAAAAAAATCGAATTCAATTTGGTCGAAAATTTGAATTCAAATTGATCGAAAATTGGTCGAATTTTGTGACACTTGTCATAGTGCCACTGGGCATCAATTGGATAATATTCCATGCATGCTAACTGGGCTGCCATGTCATCAACCTCTCACAGTTCTGCATTTTTTTTTTAATTTTCTATTCTGAATGGTGATCAGTAGGTTATAACTTCTTCATCCGAACTCAGTTTTCAACGAAAAAAATTGCACCGAATTCCTGGCGATGGGTCTGTCGTTGTCATTCAGTTTCCAATTAATTCTGAGAAATTTCATTTTTGAGCTAAATATTGAGCCTCTGATTATTCATCCCCACTATAAGCCTTCTATACCCAAAAATCTCTTGGATTACTGATCATGTGGATGTGGGGACTGTTCCCTCACCCTTCCAGTCTCTATCCATTGAAAGTTTCCCAATTTCATCAACTGGAGCTTTTCACAAAAAGTTAAATTTTTCCTTAATTCTTGTGACCTTCTCTTGTTTTCATTGAAACCATCATGCTGCATTTTTTCTGAATTTTCAAAGTAGCAAGCTATTCTTGCAGAAACCATCTTGTTCCTACCTGTGTCATCAATCAAAGGAAACTTAAAAACTTTCTCACCTTGCACACTGTCACCATGGTGATTCTTAGTTGATCTCGCTTTTTACTTGTGTCGTCTCTTGACCAAATACTTTCGCCATTCCTATGTACCCCTTGGAAACCAATAATAAGAATTTATGGAACCCATTCCTTCTTTTCCAAGTTGCTTTGTCACTTTCTCATTGACCTTTGCACTCTCTTTCACCGACATCTTGTTTCCAACATTGCTCAACACTGATGTTGACTTCTGCAATTGTTTTACATCTTGCTCACCTTCTTTCAAAGGCAACCTGCTAGAATCCTAAAACATATCATTACAAGCATAAGCATATTTTTGAAAATTTTGATTCAAAACATCTCTTTATTTGATCATCAACAATGTCAAATTATGACTTGCATTCACTATCCTCTTCATTTCTCGTGCATGCATAAGAGACAAATTTTCCTTCTTCTTATGCACTCTAACTATGTACTCAATACCATCTTTAAACAAGTGATACTTATTCTCATGGTGATGAAATAATGCTTTCCTATCATACAGATAAGGAATTCCCAATACAATACTTGATATCTCAAGCGACACCACATCAAGTTCAATTTCATCAAGAAATTTTTAAATGATGGCGAGTCTTAGTAAGCACTTCCTTGTAACCTGCAATTTTGAATTCTTACATATCCAAGCCAAAGGATATCGTCTTGGATGTCTGATAGTTTCAAGGTCTAGCTGCTTAACCAAGTCTTCGGAAATTAAGTTAGCTTGTCACCCACTATAAAAAAATGTATCAATCTTGGTATGTTTATAGAAAACTCTAATATGGAAAAGTTTTATTCTTGTATCTTCATCATGAGTAACATTTGAACAATTTGAAGAACTAGTGCTTTCAATATGTTTACCTTTCAAACCCATGGTTGTAATCTTTGTCTCATCTCTAGAATCTGACCCTAAGTCATGTTCAACTATAGCAATAGTTTGACCCTTTTCTTTGGCTTTCAGTTTGTTTTGCTTCAACTCTGGATGAGTTGCCTACAGTGGTCTTCATCGTGGCCAATCTTTGAAAAGTTTTTGCATGTGATTTTTTCCTTCTCTCCTTTTATAGAGTTGTTTATTTTTCCTCTTCCATAAAACTTTCCCTTTCCTTTTCCCTCACTTTCACTTTTCTCATCTATGTTTTGTTTCCCTCTTGCCTCTATGTGTGTGTCTTGAAAAAAAACTTCATCTATGTTTGTGGGATTAAACATGAGTATAGTGTGCCTAAGGTATTTGTGCAAACCCCCAACATACTTCAACAAATCTTCATGAGAATATAAATTAATACCAAAATAAGAGCTCTTCTCCTAAACTCATGAGTATAATCTTGCACACTTTTCCCTTTCAATTATCTAAAAAAATTTCAATCCATAATAGCCTTTTGCATGTAAGCTAAGGGATAGAATTTCCTTTTAATGGAAGCAATAAAACTTGACCAAGACATAGAGATCTTACCATAGTTTTTTATCTCATCTTGAGTCCTTGCTTCCCACCAAGAAAGTGCAGATCCTTCCATCCTTAAAGAAGCCAATTGAATCTTTATGTCATCTTCATGAAGGTTCTAAATTCTACAATACACCTCCAATTGATGTATCCAATTGTCAAGCCTCTCTTCATTTATCTCACCATTATACATTGGAAGCTCAAATTTGACATCTAATTTGAGTAAGGGTGTTTTTCCTTTTGTGGCCTTTGAGTGAGTGTGAGTGGTTTTTTTGGTAATTAGGGGAATTTTGAGGTCTAAAATTGGCCTCCTAAGGAAATTGTAAAATAATAATGAAAATAATAAAATAAGATAATCATACATCATAGATTTTTAGAGGCGAAAAATAAAAAAACTACTTTTTCAACTCGTATTTTCAACTTATCTCCCTATGCGTTTACTCAAATTTCGAGCTGGAACACTCATTGGATGCATAATTTTATTCTTCATCGACAGAGTACCCATGTTGCATACTTTTGATGGACCATGCTACATGAAAAATCAGAAATACATGAAAAACATGATTGTAATCATGTTTTTCCATGTATTTATCATTTTTATTATAGTAGGTTCCATCGAAAGTATGCAACATGGGTACTACTTGGATGAGGAATTAAATTTTACATCCAAAGTGTACTCCTACTCGAAATTTGAGTAAAACCTTAAGGATATAAGTTGAAAATATGAGTTGAAAAAAGTAGTTTTATTATTTTAATCTTTTTACTTTTTTACTCTAAAAATGGTGAATCGTCCCCCATGGTTGACATCATCATATTGAATCTTATTGGTTATTATAAAGTTTATTTTGGTTGTACATTTTTCTTAGGAGGCCCATTTTAGACCTCAAAATTCCCCTAATGGGAATAACAAGATGATGTTGATGGAGATGATGAGGTGGATGAAGATGATGGAGATGGAGGTGGCTTTCCTCCACTACCCTTTGAACTCTTCTCTTCATCCTTCTTATCATCTGAAGTTCCTTCTCCATGTGGAGGCTTAGAACCTTCTCCTTCCATCCCAACAGTAAATGCATCAAACATAATTTTAACCATCCTCTTTATGTCATTGAAGTCTCTCTTGAAATCTTCCTCTTCTGAATGTCCTTGATTCTCTCCAACACCTGAAATTATGGCTATGTAATAAAACTCAACTTCTGATTCTTATGCCTCTTCAATAAACTCATCTTCTTATACAACTTGTACCTCATCAATATCAGCTTCTTGAGACAAAAATTGAGGTTCTTCAAGTGAAACTATGAGTGGAACTTTGGGTGAAGATGGTGCTCTTGTAGGTCTCCTTCTACTGTTCGTAATCTCAGGACTTGCAACCAAAATTTTCACTTCACCTTTCTACAACTTTAACCTTGTCAGCATCACAAATTTGCAACCATTAAAATTGCACAAAACTCAAGAAACTATCAAGCAAATAACCCTGTCTTTCAACCAAATCTTTTCAACCAGGCTTTGATACCAACTTGATCTGATTATGAATGTTATTTTTGTTGTGCTAATTTCATTTTCAGATTTAAAATTTACTTGTTGATTTTATGTTTGATGTACAAGTTTCCTTATTTCTTATGTGTGTCAAACAGGTAATTTAACTAAGTTTTATGAGTGAATTCAAGAGCATAAAGTATGAAACTTAAATGTTGAATAGTAGAAACATAAAGAACAATAAAACATCACAATTTATCCATTAAAATAGGTTTTTGATGAAGGATTTCACCCCTCTTAGGATGCATCTCCTTGGTCCAAATTCCATGGCTTGGGCTTTTGTATTAGCTCAATAGTGAAAATATTGATGTTTACATGCATCAAATGCTCCTGAAACATACTCCAATGAGTCCAGAATGTCAAAATAAATCATAAATGACTATTCATTTACTCAATTTTGCCTTCAGCTGATCTAGGCATGGTCTTCCTTCCTGGTGGCCCTAGGTTTGAAAATTATTCAAAGTGAAAAAATCACCTATAAAACTGCTCCTCTAGCTCTACAACCTATTCCAATGTGTTTAGAGAATGTCAATATACTAGGAACAACTTTTCCTGAGCCAAAATTGGTCGAAAATTGCTCAAGATATGGTTCATTAAATTTTTCCCTATATTCCTCCTCCAAATCTAGAGAAACTCCAGATAAGTCCACAAACTTTGGTGATTCCGCTGAAAATGGTGGCGCTGCCAAAAAATATGTCATTTTAAGCTCTGATTAAATTAAGGTTAAAACTACATTAGTTGGGGATAATGATGGATTAAATGGTGCATAAGTGTAGTTAACGTAATCCATATTAACAATATTAAATACGGGATTAGATTTAACTAATCTGTAATTACATTAAACTCTGCTCATTAACGGTTCTACTCTCTCCATGTTCATGTGGTAAGGACATATGGGAGGAGGGTTGGCCCCCTCCATATCCATCGTCGAAATTCATGGTTGCTTTAAATATATAATCGCTACCATAGTTAACACGTACGACACACTGGTCTATTGGTAAAAGCGTAGAGTTAGGAGGGGGAGGTCACGGGTTTGACCCACCCTCCGCCCATCCTATATACATTTTGGACTATGTTTAAACTATGTTATGTATCTCAAATTACAGTTTAAATAATTGTGCCACCATATATACATAACCCAACTTTAAAATATGCCCATACCAATATATATGTAGATTGATCGAACTATGGATTATGCCTACCAATTCGGACTTTGGTTATGGACTATGTGCTCCATATAATTCAATATCATCCAAACCTTAGGTTAAACCAAAAAAGCGCCCACCATATAATATTCGATGCCACCATTGAAATATAAATGCCCACTAAGGTTCGAACCTTAGGTTTAATATCATATATATATGCCACCACATAAATATTAATCCAACCTCAAACCTTAGCAAAAAAAATGAAATTCGAACCAGACCTTGGAGATGGGGGTCCACCAGAGGGGACATGTGGCAACCCCTGGTTGGGTTGTCCTAAAACATAAAAAAAATCAAATTCAACCTTAGGAGAAAATCTTTAAAAAAAATTCACTTTCAAACCAAACTGGTGAATTTGGTTGTGACACTTGTCATAGTGCCACTGAGCATAAACTGAAGAATATTCCTTTCATGATGATTGGGATTCCATGTCATCAACCAGTCACTGTTATTCAATTTAAAAAAAAATTGGTTGTTCTGAACGGTGGTCAGCAGGCTATAACTTCTTCATCCGATCTCGGTTTACAATGAAACGAATTGTGTTGGATTCCTAGTGACGAGCCGATCACTGTCATTTAGTTTCCAATCAATTTTGAGCTAAATAATAAGCCTCTGATCATATCACTACAAAAACAAAAAACAAAAAGAAACACAAAAAAAAAAAAAAAAAAAAAAACCTTTAAAAAATATGTAAGTGAAGAGGAAGAAGAAAAATACTTCAAAAATTGTTAAATTTAGAAAATGTTTATTAGCATTTAATTCATTAGAAAATTTAAAGTAAAAAATAAGTCTTCTAAAAAAAGGGGGATGATGTTGGCATCAAAACTTTTCAAAATCAACATAAAAATCACTAAAATTTTAAAAATAATGTTTATACTTGGTACATAAGAAAATTTAATGTGTCAAAAATATGCTAAAAAAAAATTAAGAGTGTTATGAATCAGCTCTTTTCAAAATCAGATGATTTTTTGCTACCTAGAAAAAGTGGGTACTCATTTTCGTTCTCGTTTCAAAGTTTATGTTGTTAAATATATTAATTTAATGTAACCACATTTATAAAGTAGTATTATAAGTTAATTTTAATTATCAAAATAATAAGGTCATACATCTTAGTATACTCCTTTACTTTTTCTTTAATACCCTAGTGGCTAGAATTGTAGTTTGTTTAGATGTATTCATTTCTTCTTTTTGGAAATAAATATTTAGGGTTGCGAAATTTATGATTTAATTTATTTTTTATTAAAATTTTTTATTAATTATAAGGTCATACATAAAAATAAAAGTTTGATAAGGTTCATTTTTCCCTACTCTGCCAATTCTAGGGTTTCTTCTACATAGTCATTTATGCTCAGCTCTGCGAGACCACGAGGGAGGGCTTGCTCCCTATTTTAGGCATACTGTTTACTTAGTTCATAACGATTATGGATCTACTTGTTTTCCCTTCAATTTCCTCATATCCAAAATCCTTTTCATAGATAAATTAGGGGAAGTGGGGTTTCTATTTTTGCAACAAAACCTCCACTAGGTGCATTATGGAAAGCTATAAATTCAGGGTGCTTCTTGCCAAAAGTGATGCATGATCCAAAATATGAGGTTAAATCTAGAAATATTGGAGAATATATCCAATATATGAAATATATTTCTATGATATGCAAATTCATTAGATTGTGGCCCTTTGAAAAGTCAATGATTGAGTGGATCCAAAATAAATGGAACCTCTAGGGTTAAATAGAATTGGAGTTAGGGGAAAAGGGATTACCCACTATCATTTCTCTATCTGGGAAGAAAAATCAAGGGTTTTTGAAGGAGGGTCGTATTTTTTCAACAATTCATGGCTCTTCATGTGATTTTAGAATGAGTAGTATAATCTAGAGAAGGAAGATTTACTTGTTACCCTAATGTGGGTTTATCCTCTTTCTCTTCCTAAGGAATATTGGGAGGAAATGATTGAAGGCATCAACAATTCCATTGAAAAATTTATCAAATTATCGAAGGCTATTGAGAGAGAGAGTTACATATCATATCCTTGAATCTATGTTTACATAAATATCTCTTAGTCTCTTCCAATATCCATATATATTTATTATCATGGGATTTTTTAGAAGCAATATCTTGATTATGAACATGTCTTCTTTAGATGTAGAAGTTTTCATGAAGAACACCCTTCTCAAATTGAGCAAGATGATTTGGGAAAATTTCCCCAAACAAGAAGAAATTTGAGTCATTAGGATACCTCAAATCCTAACTAGATCCCCAATCTGGCAATAGGTTTGAGTTCTCTCCTCTCTAAATCTGTTTCCATAGCAAGAAAAATTTCAATCAAGCATGCACTCAACATAAGGAAAATCTTGTAACCCTTTATCAAATCCTACATAGACAATGCAAAAGTCTCTTGAAGAGAACCAACAAAATCCATTGCCACAGGAAATGGTTAGCTCCCCTACAAAGCTAAAGCAGAACCCCTTCCAAAATAAATAGATCCAGATGACACATGATTGATTTCCCTTGAAAATTAATGGCATGGAAAAGACATGAAGGAAATAATAGATCATCATGATAAAATTATGTGCAATGCCTATCTTTGAATCAAGCAAAGAAACCAATTGGGATCAAGCTCTTGACATTCCAATCTTGGGGTTCAAACGAAGGATTTCAAGGTGGTCTCCAGGTAATAAAAAGAAGTCGAAAAGAAAGGTTGCAAGGGAAATAAGGCATTGATCCAAGAATATGGTGAACAATTAGTCAATTAAAGGAAAATCACGCCAATGTCAATGACATTTCCTCCACTGAAATCTTGAATCTTAGATGATATCACGTGACCAAAGGTGTTGTTTTTTGGCTAAGGTAGGAGATACTCTAGCGAGGAACACTTTATTACTCCCATAAGGTCAACCTTGTGCAAACTTGATTGGAGTGAAAGGGTATTTTCCCTCTTTTTATTTAATTTTCTGATTAGTTCTTAAAACCCTCAAATTGAAGGGTCACTTGATTTTTTTTTTCTCCACTTATATATATGATATATATGATGAGTCATTGAGAACTATTGAAAAGTTGTGTGATTTGAAATTTTACTTGTATGGCATTAATTTCTGTCTATGGAGTTGGGGTAAACACTATTCAACCCTACCAATCCCCTCGCTCAAAAACACTATTCACCCTATCCAATCCCCTCGCTCAAATTTCGTCGTTCTCTATCTACTAAAAATATATCCAATCCCCTCACTCAAATTTTGTTGTTCTTCTTCTACTAAAAATCTGACACATGGAAAGGTTCTTACACCATATTTTCACATTACTCTCCGGGCATCGTATAGGGTTCCAGCTTGCCTATTTCAACATTACTCAACTGGTGTGGCTCTTCACATTACTCTTTGGTATTTTTCACATTACTCTTCGGGCATCATATAGGGTTCTAGATCACATGCTTCCACATTACTCAACAGGTGTTGCTTGGTACAGGGTTGGATTTTTCACCAGCAGCCCCAAATTACTATTTGTTTTGTTCTACCACCAGCCCCAAATTACAAATTATTGTTTCCTTTGCTCACATAACATTATTGGATGCAATAATAAAGTGATCCAAGTGGCTCCAGACACACTCAGAAGTTGAAGAGGGCTCAGAAGAGGTCAGAATTCAAATTGGTCATAACACTATCGAACTAGGACAATATTGTATTTCTCATTTCCTTGATTCCAACGATGCAAATGACACTTAAATCTGAGCTCGTATGAGGGAGATAGAGCTCTTCAAATTTTGAAAAGACAAGGAAAAAGCGGGGCCCACAGTGTGCCACATGGCATCCCAGTTAGCACATGGGACCCACATGGCAGCCCCTTAGCCATTGACACATGGCATCCTTTTATTGGCCTCTTTTCTTCCGCAAAAAGACAAAAAAAATATATTATTAAGATACCATTAAAAAAAATCATTTAAAATATTAAAAATAGTCATTTAATAGCTATATAATAAAATTCAAATAAAACAAATCATATATATAACAAATTAAAAATTGGTATGGTTGGTTTAAAACAAAAAAATCAACGAATATCGATTAATTGGTGTAAATAACCATATATTGCATATAGTCTAAAACAAAACCATATAACAAACAGTGTCAAATTATTTCTAACCATGAACGTATATGTTTAGCCATGTCATAAAATCGCATATGAATTGGCTAGATGGGGGCCGATATATATGTTTGACAACATTGAAAAATATTATGGTTGACAACATTACAAAGGCGGAAATGTATATCAGTTCCAATGGTTAGCCAAAATGCGCCATGAAAATAATATTAACAGAATGTGCCCAAGTTGTGTTTGAACCCGGCCCTCACGCACCACATTTGGGAGCTAAACCAATGAGCCAACAACAATGAATTTGTAAATTCCACCTCAAAAATTATTTAAAAATCCATTCAAACTATTCGAGAGTAGATGGACGGAGCACCAAGCAATGGAGCGGATAGAAAGTAGACCATCAGAACTTGTACCAGTGTGGATTTCGAGTTTTAATATTTTTTATCACATGAGCATAGAACCATGAGCGGCCAGAGGGATGGAACCATGCCCAGGGAATATTGAGGGACATTAGAAAGATTCCCTAGGGTGCAGAACTTGCTAGAGTTGGAATTTGACAAATTTTATACCAATTTTACACTACTTGGCGAAATGAACTCAATGGAGATGTTCATTTCAGTAGAAAATATTCCCATTTTTTTGCCACTTTCTAGATTGGAGTGACGATGTCATATTCTCAAGTGTGGACAGTCGATTCTATGCCCCCGCCACCATGAATTCGATGGTGCAACCAGATTCAATAGTTGAGCATCCACCTCTTCATCCAAATTCAGGGGTTGAGGTATATGCATTTTGATCATGTACCTCTTTTATCACTTGCTTTGAGATGTATTATGATTTATAGATCCTTGCTTGATGCATGTTATGGGATTTTTTTTTCCTCTTCCTGTGAGATTATGTCATGCTAATAAGAGGTCCATTCTAAGTGAGAGTTCTTGTAGTGGAACGTCTCATGGAGATACAAGCCACTCATGTTGAGGGCACATATATTTGTTTGAAAAAGAACATCGTCCATGTACATCTTACCATTTCCAGCACTATATGAAGTAGCCTACCCCATTTTGACACTGGGCCCGGAGATGTAGCCCACACTAGGTGAACTCCATTATCAACGTCTCGTGTTCTTATGTTGTTGATGGTTGTCTTGTTTCCTGTTTTTTAAACATGAATATATGTTCAGTTATGCTATTTTAAATGAAATTATAACCACATCACAGAAGTAAAAGATCATGGGTAAATCTGGTAGCTAATGAACCTGGATCAAGTGGTATCAAAGTGGTCTTCTCGTTGATGTGAATTGTGAGCGTGAACAACGATCGAACATGTAGCAATGGAGGATGACAAAGACATGTACCAGGGCATATTGAGGATGTTCAAAATGGTGGACATGATGTATGAATCTTATGAGAGACGAGAGAAATAAGAAGTAGAAAGCAATGCTTCATCCACACATTCCAGTGAATATTCACCGCCTTCATTGTCTTCTCATCATTCGAATGAGGGGATCAACTATAGCTTTCAAGTAGATAACATTGAATTGAAAATTCTTCTAAGAGAGGAGAAAGAGGATAATAAGAGAGTGCAGCTTCAGTTGCAAGTTGTGGAGGCAACCTTGGAAGAACTGAAGCGCAACGACCAAAGCCTCCAAGCAAAGGATGTTGAATTAAGGAAGTTTCTACAAGAAGAGAAAGAGGAGAAACAAATATTGCAACTTCAATTGTCAGCCATGGAAGAGGCCTTGGAGGAATTGAAGCACGATGAAGGCTTAAAGAAGCCATCATCACCTGTGTCTGAAGTAGCGGTTGAGGTAAACAATGTTGATTGCTCTTTAGTTTCATCTTCACATGTTATTATTTTTGTTGGAAATGTGGAGATACCCATTACAGAAACTGGCATGAGACTCCTTACCAAAATAGGGTACAAAGGAGGAGGACCTGAAATTAATGGCCAAGGCATGATTCAGCCATTGAAGGTCGTGCAAAGACCTTGATTAGCAGGTTTGGGATACACTAATGGGGAATGCTCAAAGTTATCAGAATATTTCAATACATGGTTGAAACCATTGGGGAAAGAGAATGATGGGAACACTTCACCATCATCCTATGACAATGCACATTGTAGAGAAAGAGCTGAGGCAAGCTCTTATCATAATGATTCCACCAAAGACAAACAAGCGAGGTATAAAAATCCTTGGTATTCTAGTGTTTATTTTGATTACAAGCATGTCGCTAACAATGAACATTGATCATGGCATCGAAAAACATGTCACTAGTACATACGGTCAATTTTATGACACTTCTGACATATTGTTGGAAAGTTCCGTAATTTTTCTCAATTTTTTTTATCCCTCTAATAAGTGTTTCTATAACCACATTTAGGGAGTATCATCAGAACAACGAAGTTTAGAAAAATCGTCGAAATACTGACATTTCAAGACAAAGCATCGGAATTATGAAGTTTCAGAGCCAATTGTCGAAATTGTGACATTGAGGGAGTATGCGTCGGAATTGTGAAGTTTCAGAGCTAAGTGTCGGAATTGCGACGTTTAGGATACAAGTGTCGGAATTGCGATGCTAAGGAAAAGCGTCAGAATTGTGATGTTTCAGGATTTAAGGTTTAGGGTTTAGGAACAATGTTTGAGTTTAGGGTTTAGAAACAATGTTCAGGATTTAGATTTTAGGGTTTAGGAACAATGTGTCGAGTCGTGTGATTGGGTTTACAATTTAGGAACAATGTTTCGGGTCGTGTGATTGGGTTGTGTGAGGGTGCCCAAGGAAACACATTTAGGCTAGTCAGGTTGGGTCTAGACAGGCCGTGCTGTGTGAGGCCACCCAAGGAAACATGCTCATATGGGTCAGGTCGAGCTGTGTGATGGTGCCCAAGGAAACACGTTCGGGTCGAGTCAGGTTAGGTCATGTGGTATTGTGAGGGCGCCCAAGGAAACACGTTTAGGCAGGTCAGGTCAGGTCGGGTCGAGCCATGTGATGGTGCCCAAGGAAACGCATTCAGGTCGGGTCAGGTTAGGTCATGTCGTATTGTGAGGGTTCCTAAGGAAACACGTTTAGGCAGGTTAGGTCAGGTCGGGTCGGGTCAGGTCGTCCCGTGTGGGGTCACCCAAGGAAACATATTCGGGCAGGTCGGGTCGTGCCAATTCATGTGAGGGTGGTCATATAAAAAATGTTAAGTTGCGACCGCCAGTGTTTCTTGTGCACATTTTTGCAATCTATTTTTTTTTCTCCCTCGTGCACCCTTTGTTCGAGTGGGTTGGGTTGTACCATGTGAGGGTGCCACAGGAAACGCGTTCGGGTCAGATCATGTGAGGGAGGCCGCATCAAAAATTCTAAGTTGTGACCACCCATGTGCCTTGTGCATGTTTGTGTGACCAGTTTGTCACTTTCTCCCTCATGCCTTTGACATTCGGGCGAGTCAGGATAGGTCAGGTAATGTGATGGCACCCAAGGAAATGCGTTCGAGTCGGGTCAGGTCAGGTCATTCCGTACTGTAAGGGCACCCAAGGAAACACATTCGGGTGGGTCGAGTCAGATTGGTTCATGTGAGGGCATCCAAGGAACGTGTCGGGTTGGTTTGGGTCATCTTGGGCTGTGTGAGGGCACCAAGGGAAACATGTTTGGCTGGGTTGGGTTGAGTCATGTGATGGCACCCAAGTAAACACATTCAGGTCGGGTCAGGTCAGGTTGTGTTGTATTGTGAGGGAGCCCAAGGAAACGCGTTCGAGAGGGTCGGGTCAGGTCAGGTCCAGTCAGGTCATGTCACGTGAGGCTAGCCAAGGAAATGTGTTTGGGTGGGTCCTGTCGGGTCGGGTCAAGTCAGGTCATGTGAGGGTGGTCGTATCAAAAATGCTAAGTTGTGATCATCCGTGTTGCTTGTGCATGTTTGTGCAATCTATTTTTCATTTTCTCCCTCGTGCGCCCTTCGTTCATGCGATTCGGGTCATGCCATGTGAGGGCACTGCAGGAAACACGTTTGGGTCAGATCATGTGAGGGAGGCCATATCAAAAATGCTAAGTTGTGACTGCCCATGTGCCTTGTGCATGTTCATGTGACCCATTTGTCATTTTATCCCTTGTGCCTTCTACGTTCAGGCAGGTTGGGTTGGGTTTGGTCATGTGATGGTGCCCAAGGAAATGCATTCGGGTCGGGTTGGGTCGGATCATGCCATAATATCATGGTTCCCAAGGAAACACTTTCGGGTGGGTCAGGTTAGGTTGGGTCATGTCAGGATACCCAAGGAACGTGTTCGACCGGGTCGGGTCATGTTGGGTCGTGTGAGGGCACCCAAGGAAATGCATTCTGGTAGGTTGAGTCTGGTCTGGTCAGTTCATGTGAGGACGACCATGGAAATGCGTTCAGGCGAGTGAGATCGGGTCGGGTCGTGTGAGGGCACCTAGGGAAATGTCATGTTGGGTCATGTCAAGCCAGGTCGTGTGAGGTTGACCGTATCAAAAATGCTAAGTTGTACTAACTGCCTGTGTGCCTTATACTACATGTTCGTACGACCCATTTTTTGTTTTCTCCCTCATACCTTTGATGTTCTAGAGGGTCGGGTCCTGTGAGGGTGCTCGTATAAAAAATGCTAAGTTGTGACCGCCCTGTAATGTGAGGGTGCCTAGGAAAACACATTCAGGCAGGTCCGGTGGGGTCGAGTCATGTCAGGGCGTCCAAGGGAATGCATTCATGCAGGTCGGGTCGAGTCGTGTGAGGGAACCTAAGGAAACGCATTTGGGTGGGTCAGGTTGGGTCGTGTCATGTGAGGGCACCCACGAAAACATGTTTGGGCGGGTCAGGGTGGGTCGGATCGGGTCGTGTGAGGGTTCCCAGGGAAACTCGTTCGGGCAGATCGGTTGGGTCGGGTCGTGTGAGGGCACCAAGAGAAATGATTTTGGGCGTGTTGGGTCGGGTCAGGTCGGGTCGTGTGAGGGTGGCTGTATCCAAAATGCTAAATTGTGACTTCCCGTGTGCCTTGTATTGTATGTTTGTTTGACCTGTTTTCCATTTTCTCCCTCATGCCTTTGACGTTTGGCAGGTCAAGTCAGTTCAGGTCATGTGATGGAGCCCAAGGAAATGCATTCGGGTCAGGTCGGTTCGGGTTGTTCTGTACTATGAGGATGTCCAAGGAAACACGTTCGGGTGAATCAGGTCAGGTCGGGTTGTGTGAGGGCGCCCAAGGAATGCATCCTAGTTGGGTCATGTCAGGTCGTGTGAGGGCACCCATGTTCCTTGTGCGTGTTTGTGTGATCCATTTTCCATTTTCTTTCTCGTGCGCCCTTTGTTCGGGCAACTCAGGTCATGCCCGCGACCTCGTGCGACCCATTTTCCATTTAGAATAGATTAGATTAGATTTTAATTTTTATTTTTTTTTTTGGCCTAGGAATGTTTTTTTTAATTAATTAAGCCACTGTTTTAAAAAATAATAATAATAGAAATAAATACATAAATATATATCTCATATATATATATATATATATATTGAAAGATAGTAAGGTAAGAAATTAATTCATCTATTTTATTCAGTACATATTTTATATTATATTTATAATGTGCCAACATGTTTGATTTTTCAATACTTATTAGACTTGTGACGAACGTGTTGGGTCATTGGAAACATCAGAATAGCGACGAAACTGTGTGAGGGTTAGGTCGGGTTGGGTCAGGTCAGGTCGGGTCAGGTGAGGTCGGTTCCTGTCAGGTTGAGTCGTGTCAAGTCATGTTAGTTCAGGTCGGGTTATGTGAGGTCGGGTCGTATGAGGGCACCCAAGGAAACACGTTTGGGTGGTTTAGGTCGGGTCGTGTGAGGGTGGCCATATCAAAAATTCTAAGTTGTGACTGCCTGTGTGCCGTGTGCATGTTTGTGCGATCCATTTTTCATTTACTCCCTCGTGCCTTCATTCGAGCGGGTCGGGTTGTGGTGTGAGGGCGCCATAGGATATGCGTTTGAGTCGTATCGTATGAGGAAGGTCGTATCAAAGGAGGGAGGTCTAGAGGGAAGTCATCGAGATAAATTGATAGGGGAAGCCCCAATAGTTGTGATAAGGTGATTAGGGGCCCCATTCATTAGGGGAATTTTGAGGTCTAAAATGGGCCTCTTAAGGAAATAATAAAATAATAGTTAAACCAATAAAATAATACTTATGCATTTGCATTTTAATTTTTGCACTACAATCCATGTAATCATGGTTAAATTCAATTAAAAAGTTGTACCAAAATAAAATTAATAAAAAAATTGTATTGTTGTGACTATAAATAAGAATGATTTTTTCAAGAAAATGTCATTTTCATTGAACAACTAATGCATCTGTCATTTTTACTTAAATAAATTAAAATAAATTATAAATATAAATTTATAAATTCTTGTATAATATACTATTAATTAAAATGTATATTATTTAAATTATATAATAACATGTAATTAATATACTATATAAAAATAAAATAAAATATTATAATAAATGTAATATATTATTTCATGTATTTTTTTATAATACATTGAATTGATTTAATATATAACATAAGAAAAAATAATATATAATATAAAAAGAAATATAATATATATTCTATAACATTTAGATTATTTTTCATAATATTACGTATAATAATATATAATATAAATATAATCATAATGAAATTAATTCAGTTGCATTTAAAATTAAAGAAATAAAAGTATTGAAATAGATTTAATTTATATTTATAAGTATAATATAAGATTTATATACATTAAAATTTTAGAACTTTTTTGCCCCAAACTATGTTGAACCTAATATACATTTTTTTAACATACAAAACTAATGTACATGTTTTCATCATACAAAACTAATATACATTTCTTCTTTAATTTTAATATGTTTGTATTGTTATTAATATTATAAAAATATTATTCATAGATTTGATTTATCCTAAAATTACAAGGTTACATTTTTATTTATTTTTATTTCGTATGTAAAATATTTATGTATATATATTAACTTATAATTAATTTAAAATTATAATATTAAATGAAATGAAATGAATATATAATTAAAAAATAGATATATGAAAATATACAAATATAATATTTATTGAAAATTGTGTAAAGACATGAAGATTATGTAAGGATATGCATTGTCTCCTTCAAAAAATATGACATGACAGTAAGAATGTTTTATTCAAAAATTGTGAAATGATATTTATTATTAGTACTTTACTTTATGACTTTAAAAGTACTTAGAGCACTACCATAGTTAACCATGAGTTTTTATCCACCATTGAGAATGTGACAATTAAGTACCTTTAACTCAAGCAATGCCACCTCAACCATTGGGGATGATGTCATCCCCTAAAATGTGATTGATTATCATAAAGTGAATTTTGATTGTACATTTTCCTTAGGAGGCCATTTTAGACCTTAAAATTTCCCTAATGATCATAACCCATAATCAGTAAATTCCCTATCCCCTTAACCCAGAGCCATAATCCCTTAACCCCTACAGTCATAACTCACAACCCATTAACCCCTTGATCCCTTAAACCCTAAGACACTAAGTTAGTGTCACTAACTCCTTAACCCCTAACCCTTAACTTATAATCCTTGAAGTCCCTAAGCCCTAACCCTTATCGTCTTAAACCTCACCCTTAACCCTTTATCCCAACCCCTTAACCTTTTGACACCTGTATCCCATAACCCTTAAGAACTTAACCGCCTAAATCCCCTAACCTCTAAGGCCATGGTGCTTAACCCTTAGCCCTTGAAGTCGTTAACCACTATCATTAGCCTCTAACCCCTACACCCCCTATACCTCAACCCCTTAACCCATAAATCGCATATGCCCTAACCCTTTACCCTTTACCATCAAACCCTTAGAATGCTTAAACCCCTTAACTCCTAAAACGGCTAAGCCTTTCTCCCAAAGAATAGGTGCTCAAACACTAATATTCTTGGTCATATTAGTTTTTTGTCCTCTAACCGCTCAAATGCAACCTCCAAGAACTACTTGGGTCGAAGGAAAAATGCCACAAGGTCCCCAAATCCAATCTACATTTTATGGACAATCACATTTCCCTCAATTATCCACCACTCATTTTCTTTCAAAGGAAAACCATATGGTATTCTAATGTCCACAAATGTATCTAAGTTCATAGGAGTAAAGTAAGATTCATCTCCATGCATGACCCATTGTAATTCATGTCCCCTCAAAAGAAAAAAAAGGATATGAGGATGTTTCTTTACCTATCATCATCCTTTAACACTGGCCCATTCTCGTACCAAATGTAAGGGTAGCAATCAAATACAGGTCTATAACCTTTCTCAAAGGTTCTATCGACAACATGCTCAAAATAACATTTAAATTCCCTTAGTTTGCTCCAAGTATATTTGAAACTGACATAAGCAGTCCTCAACCTCATGAATTTTGTAATCTCCAACCTATCCATATCTTAGTATAAAACAAAAAAAAAACTATAATTTATTAATTTATTTGAGTTACCTTTTCTCTGGGTTAAAAGTTGTTACATATTACCAAATTTATGTTGTAATATTATATTATCGTCATTTAAATGTCGTGTAATTTTTATATTTCAAACATTATTTATTTAAATCCCTTTTAAGTATATAAATATTTAAATAATAATACATAAATCTCTTTTTTCAATTAATTTAATTTCCATATGCAACATCTATACACACACAAAAAAAAAACCATGGTAAAAACATGTCATAAACTTATATAACTTTAAATTTCATTGTATAATTGCATAATTACCATTGTGTAGACTCATTAATTTAAAAACTTATGTTAATATTTGATTATATGAATTTATTCTAAGTTCAATCCATATATTATCGGTATATTTAGATGATCTGTCTAGAAAATTCTTAGATGTGAGGACATTTGGCCACCTAAGAGCCAATGGATCTCTCCTCCATGATCGAATGGTCAAGGACTAAAGGCGTTCATTGAGGTACCGAACCCTACCCCCAAGGTTGCATCCCGAGCTCATTTTTTCAATTCTGATGAGGGTTTGATGGATTTTCCTTCTTGTGAACTGGTTCAGGAGGCTAAGGTTTTGCATCTGATGGTAATGCTTCTTGCATAGGTATTGAACCCAGATTATATGCCATCAATGGTTTTGAGTAATTTTTCCCTCTAAGTTCTTTTATAGTTCAAACTACACTAACACAGAGGTATGTGTGTAGGTTCCTTCTTTATCACCCTGGGGTCTTTCGCTCCATGACCTGGTGTAAACGTTTTGACCTACTGTCGGTGGTTACCTTGGTAATAATTTACAATTTGGAAACTCAAGGTTTCTTAAGTCAGGAGTAACAACCTTCACTGATACCGCAGGTATCAATTCAGTTTCTTTCGTTTCCTAAGATTTTCTAATGTGCATTGGTTGCATTACCCCTTATTTTATTTGATACAAGTATGACAATTTTTCCAGTTTTCCTCTGTATAGGATTTTGGCTTGCATCAACACTTGTTTAAATTTGCACTTAGAACAGTCTCGGGAAGTTCTCTTTTGGAAATTTGGACTCGTTCTAGAGGGGTTCTCTACAGGTATTCCCTATTCAATATGTAAAAATGTTACATATTTGATTCACCTTTTTGATCTATTGATTAATCATATTATTTTATTTTCTTTTTCCAGCATTCCTTGCTCTGCAGTGGTTATGATACCACTCAAAAATCGCTTGATGGTCCATTCACCAGATGTCGCAATGTCGATATGTAGTTTCTTGACCTCATCATTCTTGGCTTATTTTATGGTATATTCTTCTGGGTTTATAGGGCCATTATATCATTATGTCACAAAGGTTCTCCCATGACCCAGTGCATGATTATCTAAGTGGGACTTGGAGCCCTTACCCTTGCGAAGGTTCCCATGTTTTTCGTCGGAATTTGGCAATACAAAAGATGAAGTTGCTCAAATGCACTTACCCCAGACCCTAGGATGCGGCCTCTTGGTTGGAGAGGGTCTCTTAAATAAAGAGCAAGAATGATATATCTTTGAAAATGAGTGAGATATTAGGCTAGTATGAAGCTCTGAGAAGTTTAAATGATTTGGTTGGTTGGGATTTAAATTTAGTGGGAGATCATGGGCGAGAAAGTAATGGAGAAAACAACGTAGGCAGGAAATGAAAGAAGGATGGGCAAAACTTGGTGCTCATTCATTGGCAACTGTGGGGTCGCAGAAATTACTTGCATCCACTAGCCAAGGCTTTCAAAGGGCAAGTCATCTATACTAAAGGATTTTTTAGGCAGATGGTGGAATGGAACATTAAGGAGAGAAAGTGGAAGAAGGAAAGACAACCAACTTTCTGTCTATATATCAGGTCAGAGGTCATTTAACTCCAGACCTGCTTGGACATAATCAAAGGCAGCTCTCAAAAAGGATGAAGGGGAAGCTTATAGATCGGACCAGAGGTCATTTAACTCCAGGTCTACTTTAGCAACTCCAAGAGAAAATAGAGATAAGTTAAACAGAAGGGATCTTATAAAGGCCAGCTGGTCGCGCAAGGATCCTAGTGGACAGGGTTAACACTCATCCCCAGTGTTCCCAAACCTTCTAGCTCAAACCCAGCAAGAACATCTAAGAACTGATTCAACCAATTCATACATCAGAGAGCAGGCAATAACATCCACTACACTGGTGAAATTGACTGAAAGCAATCCTTAGATAACACACAAAGTAGAAAACATTGAGGTAGGGAGAGCAGGAACATAGCGCACCTAACAAGGGTGAATCCTATGCTATACTTCTGTTTCCTACCAGGAGAACATGAAACAATATGAAAATGTAATAAACAGAGTTAGGAAAAACATCACCAATAGTAATAGACCAGGATCTTGTGAAATGTGCTTTGATTAATTGATGCAAAACTAGTCATGTGAAATATAGCTCAATGGTTGTTACAGTCCAGACTTTCTCCTCCCAGCCTATTATATACAACTACTCTGCTACTCCCTCCCAATACTGTTCAAACAGTCAAATGACTCCCTTTTACAGCAACGACAGCAGCCAACAACAACCTTTTACATCATGTTCTCGGGAGTTCTTAAAGGAGAAGAGAGAAATAGAGGTAGATGGATATTAAATGAATCTCATTAAGACGGAGCGGCGGAAGTGTTCATGCCCATACCGCTTAATGGCAGTATTTGTACTACGCGGCGGTGTTTGGAAGCCTGTCGAGGTCGAGATGGGCCACACGATGCCGTTCTTTAAGTTCTTACGAGGCGGTACGGAACTGCGCAACACATATAATATAAATGAGCTTGGACGAAATATATGGTGGCTCACGCCACTCTCAATAACTACTGCCTGACTGTCTTAAATGAGTTTCAGTCGGTGTAATTAATTGTTTCAGGGCTCGACGAGGCATGGAGATTTACTGTAGGAAGGTGTATGTTTGGAGAAGATTACCCTGCCAATATTAAACACAGATAATACTTTGACAGTGCGCTTAAATCTTCAAACTGTGCCCTGCCTCTGAACTGCGGGGTTAACCTTAATTATATCATTAGGAATCATTAACCCCCTTTGAAACTCTCTGTTGGTTTGCTGGAAACTGTTGAAAGACTTCTCTGTGCCATCTGCATAGTAAAATGAATCTGTTAAAAACCCAGACATTGGTGGCGGAGGAAATGCTGTGGAGGTGGTGGAATGGTGGTAGAATAGTGGAGAACCAATGAAAAGTGGCAGAGAAATGATCACATAGTGTAAAAATTCAACGGTCGACCTTTGGGGGAAATACAAAGGAAATGGAAGAAAAACAATGAAGCGGAGGGGCGGACGTGGGACTCGGCAGAGGCGGAGGGCGATCAGATCCTGAGCACTAGATTTGCATGGGAAACGAACGGCAGAGATCTAATCGGAACAATCGCAATCGGAAACCGGAGCGAACGGAAATTGCAACACACCTTTTGAAAATTCCGATTGCGATCGAGAATGGGGAAGCGATTGAGCGATAACCGTTGATCTCGGGTCCAGATCAATGACGGGGATGTAATCGGAGGGGCAGTGCGATCGGGGGATCGGGAGAGTACTTGCGATCGGGAGTTGCGATGACGAAAATGCGATGGGCGATCGCATCGCAAGTATTTGCGACGCGATCAGATCGCATCGCAAATATTTGCGATGGATCATTTGGGCACAAATAATGAAACTGCGATCACGCGATTATGCGATAAGCGCCTTAAAACGCAACGTGCAGTCACAGCGCTTAGTTACATGGGGACGGGGCTGTCGGAAAAGGGGCTGAGGCCTATTATATGGTCGGAAGTGGGTTTTTAACCCATTTAAATGGAATTTGAAGGCCGAGGAAGGGAACGATAGAGGAATAAGGGAGGGGAATGATGGCCAACAAAGGGTAAGGGAAGAAATTAAAGGGAATTCAAAAAGGTAAGAAGGGAAATAGAAGGGGAAACAAGTAGAAGCTAAGTGGGGGTTGAAATAAGAGGGAAAAGGGGGCCTTTGGGCATTTCTTCACAAATAGAGAGGCTTTATAATAGGAATCAGCAGAGGGGAATTTATCAAAGGATAAAAGACACATGGAGGCTTCAAGGAGACTATGTTTTCAGAGGAAATGCATTCCTTGAAGGCTCAAAAACAATTTAGCCCCCGTTTGCTTGCCAAAAAATTTATAGGGGGGGGGCTAACAGTGGCTCCACATGGGGATGGCTTCTTCTTGAAGGAGTCAAGAATTCAAAAAATGATCTCTTGGTGTATGCCAGGTGCCTGCTACTTGAACCATCCATTTCTTTCTTTAATCAGCTGCCACAAGCTATGAAGACAACATATCAGCAGTAAAATTATCCCAAACAACTACCTACCCACATTATAGTCCTAACATTTTTCTTTTGGGTGCATTTGGGCTTGCAGACCCTTTACATCATTTTATTTTTATAAACGGAAAATAAACCTATTCTAATTCTACCCTTATTACTCCATGAGACCAGATTAGGTTGTTGGCCTCATAAGCTTCTCTACCTACACTACTACCTGCTAGGATTAGACTGTCTAGTAGATTTCTTCTCTACATTCTAAGACAGAATTAAAAAAACTATCTACATGCTCATAGACTGAGCTTTATTGAGCTTTTCCTACCTACCCTACTCTAACTGGAAATCTCTGATGTTCTAGGTGATACAATAATGCCAATGCAGCCAGTCCAGCAGTAACAAAAAAGGATATGAGCACAGACTGCCTGTTAGAGATAACCACAGGGTGCTCTGCGTGTGGTTCTTCAAAATTGTGGTCACCATTAGTAGTGACCATTATTGATGAATCTGGCCCGTGCTAAAGATCAATGCTGGAATATTTGAGCGCATCAGGGCCTCCACGTATTCTACCACAGGATCAATGAGAATATGATGTGCACTTTCTTCACTTAGGCCTTCCATGATTTGTAGGCTGTTTGCGTCCTGGGCGGCTTCGATTATTGCATTTTTTGCTGCGTCTTTAGAGTGGCTCTTGGGAGCCGGATCGTCTTCTTCTTGCACATCAAACAGCAGCAGAATTTCTTCTCTTTTAGGGGGCAGGAGACTTTCCAAAAAGGCTCTCGGGTCTTTGAACTCGTATGATTTTTCTTGTGAGTTCAAGAGTTCAATCTCAGCCTCATATCTCTCCGCCAGCACTTCTAGGAAAACCTTCTTCAGCTCAGGCTGGTCATTGAATCTTAAGCTGGAATGAAGAACTTTTGGAAGGTCTTCGCTTCTGAGTCGAGCCAGTATATCTTATATTCCACAACGAAACTCTTCAAGGGGGCTCAACTCAGAGTCTTCCATTTGGTAGGGATGATGTTGCACTGCGACTGGTCTCCCAGTGGAGTCACGTGAAACCAAGATAATCAGTGGCCTGCTGATTACCGGTGGAGTCTTTTAATCATTTAGGAATTGTGGAGTTGCCAGGTGGATGATTTACAACTTACTGTCCACCACAGTGGTTAACCAAATCAAGGCTGATTGGTCTCTTTCCCCAGTGGAGTCGCCATTATGTTGGGGTTCCGATGTTTTGGCAGATTTGGAAATACCAAAAGATGAGACAACATCAAACCACTTTGGGGCCCTAGGATCTAGCCCTCCTGGACCCGGAGAGGGATTTCTCCAAATAGAGCAAGAATGATATATCTTTGAAAGCTCAAATTGAGATATTAGGCTAGGTATGAAGCTCAAATGGGGGGTTTAAATGATTTGGTTGGTTGGTTGTTGGGTTGGTCAGGAGATCATAGACTGAGAAAGTAATGGGAGAAAGGAAACAAAACAGAAGGAGGCTTCAGCAAAGAGGATAGGCCAAGACAGTGCCATCCATTGGGCTATGGAGTCATGAAAGGAAATTACTTGCATCCACTAGCCAAGGCTTTCAAAGGGCAAGTCATCTATACTAAAGGATTTTTTAGGCAAATGGTGGAATGGAACATTAAGGAGAGAAAGTGGAAGAAGGAAAGACAACCAATTTTCTATCTATAGATCAGGTCAGAGGTCATTTAACTCCAGACATGCTTGGACATACTCAAAGGCAGCTCTCAAAAAGGACGAAGGGGCAGCTTATAGATCGAACCAGAGGTCATTTAACTCCAGGTCTGCTTTAGCAACTCCAAGGGAAAACAGAGATAAGTTAAATAGAAGGGATCTTAGAAAGGCCAGCTGGTCGCGCAAGGATCCTAGTGGACAGGGATAACACTCATCCCTAGTTTTCCAAAACCTTCCAGCTCAAACCCAGCAAGAACATCTAAGAACTGATTCAACCAATTCATACATCAGAGAGCAGGCAATAACATCCACTACACTGGTTAAATTGACTGAAAGCAATCCTTAGATAACACATAAATCAGAAAACATTAAGGTAGGGAGAGCAGGAACATAGGGCACCTAACAAGGGTGAATCCTATGCTATACTTCTGTTGCCTAACAGGAGAACATGAAACAGTATGAAAATGTAATAAATAGAGTTAGGAAAAACATCACCAATAGTAATAGACCAGGATCCTGTGAAATGTGCTTTTATTAATTGATGCAAAACCAGTCATGTACAATATAGCTCAATGGATGTTACAGTCCAGACTTTCTCCTCCCAGCCTATTACATACAACTACTCTGCTACTCCCTCCCAAGACTGTTCAAACAGTTGAATGACTCCCTTTTACAGCAACGGCAGCAGCCAACAACAACCTTTTACATCATGTTCTCGGGAGTTCTTAAAGGAGAAGAGAGAAACAGAGGTAGATGGATATTAAATGAATCTAATTAAGACGGAGCGACAGAAGTGTTCACGCCCATACCGCTTAATGGCATCATGCTGTACTCTGTAGAGTGTTTGGAAGCCTCTGTCAGGTCGAGATCAACCTCTGATACGTTCTTTAAGTCCTTACGGCGGTCTGGAAATCTGCACTGCCTTCTGAAATAAATGAACTAGGTAAAATTCTGCAAGGCCGCTCCATACCTCAATAACTGCTACCTGACTGTCTTAAATGAGCTTCAGTCGGTGTAATTAATCATTTCAGGGCTCGAGGAGGCATGGAGATTTCTTGTAGGAAGGTGTACGTTTGGAGAAGAGTACCTTGCGAATATTAAACACAGATAAGACTTTGACAGTGCGCTTGAATCTTCAAACTGTGCCCTACCTCTGAACTGCGGGGTTAACCTTAATTATATCATTAGGAATCATTAACCGCCTTTGAAACTCTCTGTTGGTTCGCTAGAAACTGTTGAAATACTTCTCTGTGCCATCTGCACAATAAAATGAATCTATTTAAAACCCGGATAGTGGTGGCGGAGGAAATGCTGTGAAGGCGGTGGAATGGTGGTAGAATAGTGGAGAACCAATGAAAAGTGGCGGAGAAATGATCACATAGTGTAAAAATTCAATGGTCGACCTTTGGGGGAAATAAAAAGGAAATGGAAGAAAAACAATGAAGCGAAGGGGCGGACGTGGGACCCGGCAGAGGCGGAGGACGATCAGATCCTGAGCGTTGGATTTGCATGGGAAACGGACGGCGGAGATCTAATCGGAACAATCGCAATCGGAAACCGGAGAGGGCGGCAATCGCAACACACCTTTTGAAAGTTCCGATTGCGATCGAGAATGGGGAAGCGATTGAGCGATAGTCGTTGATCTCGGGTCTAGATCAACGGCGGGGATGTAATCGGAGGGGCAGTGCGATCGGGGGATCGAGAGAGGACTTGCGATCGGGAGTTGCGATGACGAAAATGCAATGGGCGATTGCATCGCAAGTATTTGCGACGCGATCAGATCGCATCGCAAATATTTCCGATGGATCATTTGGGCATAAACAATGAAAATGCGATCACGCGATTATGCGATAAGCGCCTTAAAATGCAGCGCGCAGTCACAACGCTTAGTTACATGGGGACGGGGCTGTCGGAAAAAGGGCTGAGGCCTATTATATGGTTGGAAGTGGGTTTTTAACCCATTTAAATGGAATTTGAAGGCCGAGGAAGGGAACGATAGAGGAATAAGGGAGGGGAATGATGGCCAACAAAGGGTAAGGGAAGAAATTAAAGGGAATTCAAAAAGGTAAGAAGGGAAATAGAAGGGGAAACAAGTAGAAGCTAAGTGGGGGTTGAAATAAGAGGGAAAAGGGGGCCTTTGGGCATTTCTTCATAAACAGAGAGGCTTTATAATAGGAATCAGCAGAGGGGAATTTATCAAAGGATAAAAGACACATGGAGGCTTCAAGGAGACTGTGTTTTCAGAGGAAATGCATTCCTTGAAGGCTCAAAAAAAATTTAGCCCCCGTTTGCTTGCCAAAAAATTTATAGGGGCGGGGCTAACACCCCTCAAGGGTTTCACAACTCTTTTCCCCATTTGTTGTAAATACCTCCCGGGACTTAATATTTTCACTCAAATTAATTATTACACATTGCAAGAATAGAACTATTATCACTGTTTATTATTTTTGCATTCCTCTTTGTGTTCCTAAGGAAATTCAGACTAGGGTTTCCTCTAACCCTCTCGAAAGGGTTCAATTATCATTCGTAGCTGAATTTACTAGCCTATAAAGAGAAGAAGATCCACATAGAATATGATTTTTCAACATGATCCAAAATAGGTAGAAGGATTCTTTAATACTGCCATTTACCTATGACAAATAAATATTCGAACCCAAGCCACATTCCCAAATTTTCTTAAAGAATAATAATGTCACCACGAGTTTGATGTCTAGCTACAGGATTCATTTCTGTTCTCGATCATAAAAGTACCCTACTTATGTTTGGTAATTTTCTGATAGAATTCAAGTACCTTGGGTTGTGCTTTGATATTAGATGGATTAAATATTGGCAACCTCAATCCATCTAAATTCTTTACGCAAGAAAGGGCTACATATACCATAACATAATTGAATTCCCTACAAAGATCTACATCTAGTCTCTCCAAAGTCATGCCTTGGCACTTGCGCATGGTGAGAGCCCATGCTAAAATGAATGGCACCTATGTTCTGGTAGCCATCTCCTTCTCACCTTCATAAACACCCTAGGAATCTGGTGTGATCATCTTTTCCACCCCCGATAGAAATCTCACCTTTGGCCAGAGGCCTCTTGGACAAACAACTATAGGGTATTTGTAAAAGTCATCCTTGATAAACTCAATAATTTTTCCTATTGCACCATTCACCAGTTCATTCTCTATTTCTAAATTCTTGATGAGCATCACCTATGCCCCTACGCAAAGACCAATCTATCCAGGAGAAATTCCACTATTCAGCTAACTCTTTCCCTACATCTGTCACCCTAAAAGTAATGATTTCTTGCCCCAGGGCCTTTAGTCTCTCATCATTCATCCTTCTAACTTCATCATTTCTCATATACAATATAGTCACTCAATCATTTGAGTTCATGATGGACCATGACAGTTATTCAATTTGGCCAAGATTTTTGGGTGAAATAGGCCTCTTCTTATTTCTTGCAACATCTCTACTAGCTCACTATATGACTGCCTAAATACATGCCTTAATTTAATCTTCTGTTCAAAACAGTCATTCCAGCAATCTTCCTGGAAAGCGAAGAATTTTTTCGGGTTTTGAGGCCTCACTAGTGGAAGTTGAAAGAAATCCCCTGTCGCCACGAGTTGCAACCCACCCCACACCACTTTCCACTCCAATGGATGCCACATTTCATTGGCAACATAATTCAATTGATCAAAAAACTCCCCATCAATCATACTTATCTCATCTATAATCAATGCCTTTGATTTTCTCCATCTCTTAGCCTTTATCTTACTCTTTCTCACCATAGCCAACATTGTATACTTACATGTAGAACATGGTGGAGCTCCAGCAAAGGAATGTAGAGTCATGTCATTCAAATGACATGCTACAATCCCTATTTAGGTTGTTACAGATGTCTATTACTTGCCTAAGTACTGGATAAATGTCAAGTTTCATGTTATTAATTGAGGATTTCCTACCCTCAAACCACATCTCCTTGCCCAGTATTGTCAAAGAGGAGTATTTCCACTTCACATCAGTCAGATTCAATTAAGTGTTGACTGAAAATTAGGTCTTGACACCCTCACTCAGGGTGTTGATACATAATTTTGATATTAACATAGAAATAATTGAGCAGGTGTTAATAAAAGGCCAACCCAGGCTCAAACAACTAAATACATAAGTTCTTCAACAAATCAAAAGATTATTTGTCTTGTGCTATTTGTAACAAATGAAAATAAATATTATTCGATTTCTCAAGTTATTCATCCATGTAGCCTCTATCGATACTGTTAATGAAATTATCAATGGCTTCTCTGTAAGATTTCATCATAGATATTGTTAATGCTTACTGTCATAAATACGTTAGCCTATCTTCTCTGTAAGATTATAATACAGAACTCCACAATAATTTACATCTTACTTAGGTTAGTATAACTTCTCCGCAAGTGTGCAAAACATAAATATACAATGCTTTTAATCATAATGTAAATAGTAGATAGGATAATAACATATTATTCAACTTAATTTTCATTTAAACAATGATACATATCTACTGTGAAATGAAACACTAAAATACTTATCTCAATAGCAAGACTAATCTCGTCCACCCAACCAATGGAACCGATAGCTCTTAGACAAGATCATTGAAGCTTCTTCAATTGAGGAGTATTACTTCCTTTTATGTACAATAGAACAGGAAGGTAAATCACAGATTTGCCTTCCTTTATTTATTGAACTCTAAATTCTTTTCCTTTGTTGTGATATATGAACCTTATTTAGTCCTTAAACCTTTACTGACTTCTATCCTGAAGTCCACACTATATCTTGTCCTTTTCCTTCACTTTATCTCAGAGATATTTTCATTTTAACCACTTTAAAATATCCATATAAGTCCGCACCTTTTTTTGTCCTTTAGCCCACACTTATACCAAAATTTATCACACAATCTTCTATCCTTTAACCCACACCTGTTCCTCTCTGAAATCCATAGTATTATTTAGAGCAATTCGCACCTTTTTCCTATTCTGAGATCCTACAACTCTGTCCAAAAAAATCAGACCAATCGAATCTGTGTCACTATCTTTTTGCATAGTATACAAGTGTATATATATTTGTTCCTGTCTATAAATGAGCCAAATTTACAGCCAACTAGTAAGCCAACTTCATCACTGTGTATTAGGCTGACATGTAGTGCAATTATTCCAGCGTTGAATATGGGTTGTCTTGAGGGAAATTATGAGCCATTCTACCACAAGGTCTTGGAGCATTTTGGATGACTAGACTCTTCATATTTATGACCCTTAATTATATTTATGACTAGAATACACAACCTAATAGACAAAAAGAAGAAGTTTATTGACCTATAATAAAACCTTGCTCATGAAACCCATGAAGCAAGCATACAAAATTACATTTTATTATCTTTGACTTCTATTTTGCATAAATACATAATTACATAGTCAATATGAAGACCAATCCTAGTTACACTTTTCAACATCCATCACTTTCCGTAGTAGCAGAAGACAATCTCGAGTTCATACTGTTGTCATAAAATTTCTATCATCTATATTGTTTTTTATTATTATCATCATGATCACCATATTCATATCAAGGGATGGGCACGCATATTAGACCAGTCAACATTCTGTAGGAATTTCGCTAAGTTAGTATAAAACAAAGATAATAGCATCTGGATTTTGGAATGGAGTCGAGTGGATCCCAAACCTAGGTATTTATAGTTATTTTAATCTTATTTTCCCATTTGCAGTTGTCAATACACACATAGCCTTTTGATGTTCGCATTTTTTAGTAACATTTGTTTTTCTGCTTTGATTTATTTGCTGAAAAGTCTAATGTTGATTTTGCAGATTCGAAATTCACACAGCAAGATCTTCCTACTTGTAGGCCATTTCTGACTCCAGCATGGATCAGCCCAGACACCTTTCATGAAGTACCATGTCTATGTTGAATATTAAGGTTATGAGGGATTCAACTATATTACCTTTGATAAAATTCTTGTGTTTTAATTGCGCAGGTCATCTCATTATTTATGTCGATTAGTATAATCTTCATCCCAATTGGAGTTTCTTGTCTCCTTGCATCTCACAGTGTATAATTATTTTTACCCTGTAGTTACTTTTTCAAGCATTCTTCTATGTTTGAATTACTGAAACCCTATGACGATAGTCTGTTGTGTTGTGAAAATTCTGAATTGTCCGTACATTTTGTGAAAGAGACTGAAAATCACCTTATATTTTCAGGTGGTTGAAATTTTGGATCGATATGAGACTGAATGCATTCTAGAGGAATACTTGAGTAACAAGATGGCCTCATCAATTTGAATGTAGGCCATATTGTTACTCCAGTATTACGTCAAAATAACCAAAGACTTGTACGTTGCCTCAATAGTAAAATGCCTAGTTGATGTTCACCCAGCTTTTTGCTGACAGTGCTCTAAGTCATTTATGGGAAGTCTTCACAGTTTTGCAGCAAACTGAGGTCTCTTTTTAGGTTAAGGATGCTTTATCGACTTCATGAGTTGCATAACATTTTTAAAGAATGCTTATCCCCAAAGTGGCATTTCTGTATGATGCTTCTTAAAACTAAAAGGACTGGTGCAGTCATGTCTATCAGCTAGAGTAAATGGTGTTATGTATCATTAATCATGCATTGGCATTATGTAGAAGGGCACGTAGAAAATTTTAGGATATTTTTCTATTAAAAATAAAAGAGGAAGGCTGACAAAATGTCATATATGTTAAAAATAATGTAACTGAGACAAATTTTTGCAAGAGTGAGGTTTATGCAAAAGAACATGGTATTATTCAGTGTTTTTCTAGACATAAAGTTTCAGGATGCTTTAGAACCTTTGAATATGTATCCCATTCAATATGCAATTGCGCCATGGCATAGGTTTTATGATGTTGATTTGCTTCACATGCACTATGGCATACAATTTATTGTCCCTACTCTTGGAGATATGGAAATAAGTATGTTCGATATTGAAACTAAAAAATAAACAAGTAGAATCGTGGTTCTTGAAAGATATGTAGGAGAATTTGGAGGCAATTGGTAGTCTTCCACAAAATATTTGGGTGATGAACATCATTATTTCACTTCTCCATATGGATGAAAATTCTATAGGTCGACCTCGGTATATTTTAGTTGCACTACATCCAAGAATGTCTTGTGTATCTACTTCAGAAGATCTTTCTTCATCAGGAACAAATAAATTGGAAAAGTAAACAGGGGTTGCACATATTGGTTTTATCCAAAGTATGGTGCATCATTTTAAACCATATTCCATATTTGAACTTGAATTTAAGCCACCATGGAGTATATTTATAGGAAAAACTAGCAAGAAGGCATGGGAAATGAGAGTATCTATTGTCAAATATTTTGTTAAAGACGGGGAATGGTGCCTCTCGGTGTTGTAGTATTTTTGTAGTGTTAGGGGAACTGGAAGGAAGTTTTGGCAATATTGCATGCAACACCATCCACATTATTAAATCTATGCATGCAGAGAGCGCAATATGATATTGGAGGAGAGGTTGTTCATTGATTTGCATTGACACCAAAATATAAAGTATCATTACAACTAGATGAATGGGTTGATGGTGTTTTCACAAGGGCGTTAGTAGAATATGTTGTGTCTCATTTTGCTGACATTATGTTGAGTGCAGAAGGGGATCCCTATAACAAGCACACCACTTTTTCAAAAAAAAAATTCTTTACATCCATTGGAGGAGTATTGGATTTAACACTGAAGAAAACCTCTTCTTTCATAAAACTTATTCAGATGAATATTTCCTAAAGGGATTTGGCTACTCCCTTATTTGTAAATAAATCAAGTCTAGAGGTGGGGAAAATTAAATATCTAAAATGTATGGCAGGACAAGCTATTGTAAACAAGCCCAAGGCCGCAAATTATTTTCCCTTAGTTTTGAGAATTGGTTCTTGGGAGTGTATTTAAATATATGAAGGTGATTTGGTGATAAAGTGATATTATAAAAAACATAATATTGTTTGGGAAGTATTTGAAGGTTTTTTGAAGAGAAAGATAGTGGTTCTTATCGTTCACATGATTTATATGAATAGATTAAGGTAGATGTCACACCAAATTTGATAGTTTCATATGTTGATCTTTTCCTTGGGGGAATGAAAAGTGGCTAGATCTTCCTCTACATATCCAATAAATAATTCCCATGAGTTTCATTGTTAAAGTGGTCAAAATTTAAATGACTCCCTACTCTATTCACAACGATAATCTTCTAACTAGCCTTTTGGGACAGTTTGTTCCAGAAACCATGTGTTATTGAATCATTGCAGGATTAAATGCATATTTTCATATAGTGCACCGATGTTTCCACCAAATTACATTATTTCCTGAAATAAATTGTCCTAAAAAACATGAAAACACCTTGCTATTTCGAAAATGATCTTTAGTGGAAGATTCCACAATGATTCAAGGGACATTTAATGAAAAATTCAAATTAGTTCTCAAGGAAATAGAATGGTCGGGAAAATTATTATTTTTTAAATAATTTTTTGTTGATGTTGGTATTCCGACATTTTTTTTTTTTAAATAATGTTATTTTTATGTCGTTATTTCGACGTTTAGAAGTGTCGGTTGGAGCATTGTGTAGCGATGCTTGTTTTGGTCAGAAGAGTGACGCTTAGAAGCGCCAATAGGGGCATTGTGTAGCATCAGACTAATGATGCTTGTGTTCGTCAGAAGAGCAATGCATTTGTTCGTTGGAAGAGCGATGCTTATGTTCGTCAAAAGAGTGATAGCCAGTCCGACACTTGTGTTCGTAGGAAGAGCGACATGTTTGTTCGTCAGAAGAGTAGCGATTTTGTTCGTCGGAAGAGAGACAACCAATTTGAAACGTCAGAATTTCCAAACCACCAAAAAACATCAGAATTAGCATCGCTCTACTGACAGTTAAGTCAAGTGTTGGAATTCCGAATTTAGGAGAACCGATGTTTTTCCCCACCTCAAAGTATCACTCTTGGAACTTCTATGTGTCACAAGACTAACATTTTGGCCATCGAAAATTGGGCCAAATGTGCTAGTGTGTAGTTTTTGTGGATTACATGACCTTGTCTTTGTAAATTTTTGGAAAAGAATGGTAGCACAAGAGAGGATGAGGCGTGAAAGGTCTTCTCCACCATAGGAAAATAAGAAGGTAAAGCAGGTTTGGAGGAATAAGACTCATTGCAATCATTGCAATAGAAGTGGTCGTCAAAGAGTTGGAGGCTCCATCCAAAACAACGTCTCAAGGACAAAATTTCCATACATGAACTAGATGAAACAATTGTTCGACAAGAAAATGTGCCACAAAGAGATGACCCATTTACTTTGATCAATGAGAGATGGTTTTTCTAGGTGTGGTAGTCTTTCATGGCCTTATTTTTTAAATCATGTGTTGCATTTAAAATGTAAAAGTGATGATGTGTTTTCCATCACTTATGAAGCAAAAATGATTTTTTTTCCTTTTATTGATGGTTGGGGTATTGATTCCATTTTAATGTAAACTTGACCACCGAGTATGTGTTATAAACTCGTGGCAAGTATGGGATGTTTGGGTCATAGTTGTTCATGTAATTGAACAAGTAATTTGTAGAATAATGTACTACATGTTTGCAGAGGATGTAGGCGTCGAATCATCGCTTATGGCTCCAAAGGACAAAGGTGAAGGAGAATGAAGGGTGACCTTTCAGGACACTTGTGGTGCAGACAAGGTAGAAAGAAGTTGCATATTATGTTCATGCTTTTGGAGGACAAAAAATACTTAGTGGGGAGGATCGATCTAGGTGGCTCCAGACACACTCAAAAGTCTAAGAGGGCTCAGAAGAGGTCAAAAATTCAAATTGGGCATAACACTCTCGAACCAGGACAAGGTTGTAGTGTTCATTTCCATGATTCCAATGACATGAATGGCACTCAAATCTGAGCTCATATGAGGGAGATATAACTCTTCATATTTTGACAAGACAAGGGAAAATCGGGGCCCACAGTGTGCCACATGGCATCCCAGTCAACATGTGGGACCCACATGGCAGCCCATTATCCATTCACACATGGATTCCTTTCATTGTCCTATTTTCCCCTGCAAAAATATATATATATATATATATATATTATTAAGATACCATTAAAAAACAAAATCATTTAAAATATTTAAATATTTATTTAATAACTATATAATAAAATCAAATAAAACAAATCATATATATAACAAATTCAAAATTGGTATGGTTGGTTTAAAAAAAAAAAATAGTGGATATAAAATAATTGGTGTAAATAACCATATATGGTATATACTTTAAAACAAAACCATATAAAAAACGGTGGTCAAATTATTTCTAACCATAAACGTATATGTTTAGCCATGTCATAAAATGGGATATGAATCAGTTAGATGGGGGCCGATGTATATGGTTGACAACATTACAAAATATTATGGTTGACAACATTATAAAGGCAGAAATGTATATCCGTTCCAATGGTTAACCAAAACACGCCATAAAAATAATATTAACAAAATGTGCCCAAGTTGGGGTTCATCCCAAATGTGCCATAAAAATAATATTAACAAAATGTGCCCAAGTTGGGTTTGAACACATGTAATATTCAAAAATAGGAAAATCAGAAATATTGAACATAAAAATGGAACACATGAGCAAATCATAGATCCATTATATTATATTATGTATCACAATAGCAAACAAGTACAATATGTTGAGGAACAAGTCACTCAAACTAGGCAAACAAGCCTCCAATACCAAAATACACTAAAACAAGAAATGTTGTTGTTATACAAAATGTTAGAGTACATGAAAGCACAATCACAGTGAGGGTTATTGCAGCTATAAAATGGAAATAATTAGATCTACTTATATAATGCTCAAAATGTGTCGAGAATAGAGAACTAGACTCTCAAGCACAATCCCAAGACAACCCAGAAAGGGTTTCTGGAAATACAAAAGATGCAAAAAGTGAAAAATGCAGCCCTATGACTGAATAACGTTGTATCACCGGATCACTGTTGGAAGATGGTTGATATGAAAATAAAATGGCTGCAACTTCTCCTATCTAGCTTTCTGGGTGAAGGTCTACTCTCCTCACTAGAAAACTAGCTCACAAACTGGGTTTTTCAACCCTCCATTGCACTGCCCTGCAAGATAATGCAGTTCCTGAAGGAGATTGCATTGTGGCTGATGGAAGTTTCTTGGCCCAATGCTGGATGGTGGAAATGAAGCTCAGAATACCTCTCCTGAGTGGGAACTAGAAGTCCCCCAAGGAAGAGTGTGGGATTTCTGCCTGGAAACACCCTTGTACTAAACATTACAGCAGACTCCGCTAAACACCTGAAGCATGAAAGAAGTCATAAAGACCAAAACATAAAAAAAATTCAGAATGCCTTCCATGGCTTCCATCCCCTTCCTTATATGCTTGGTGAGCTTCCTCACCCTTAGCCCCACTCATTAAATATGATATTTCCATGCAAAGACTCATCCTCCATAACTGTGTTGTCCTCTACTAGCTCCACTCTCTCTATGGCAGCGTTGTTGATTTGGTCAACCTTGACCCCATCTACATGCATTGACCCCATTCACACCAAGGGTTGCTTTATTTCAGCTAGCTAAATTTATCCACATTCATACTAGAAGTGGTATTATTCCTAATAAAGATATTTAAGGGTCTCTTTACCCACTTATTCATCTAAGTTATGAATAGAAGCAAAATATAATATTCCAACTAGCTAAAAGCTAATTGGGAATATTACAGTCCTCCCCTCTTGAATGTTGCTTGTCCTCAAGAAATTGTAAATAAGGATGCTCCAAAACTTCTCTCCTTCCCAAGTGGCATTCTCATCTGGTAGATTCTTCCATCGAATCAGATATTCTCTAATCACCATGTTTCTTATCTGCCTCTCCTGGGTATCCAAGATAGCTTCCGATTGTAAAACCAAATGGCCCTCATCATCAATAGGTGGGAGATCCATGGTGACAACCACATGTTGTCCAATGGCCTTCTTAAGGCATGAGACATGAAAAATGTTATGGATCTTACTCCCAATGGGGAGCTCCAACTCATATGCTACTTCCCCAACACGTCGGATCACCCTGTATGGCCCATAGAACCAAGGCTTGAGTTTTTCAGCCCCCTTCTCCTTCAGTGTAGAATGTCTATAAGGTTGGAGATGGAGATATATGAATCATCAACCTCAAACTGCCTCTCTATCCGACCACAGTTTTCATGGAAACTTCAGTTGGTTTTGGGTTGTAGCAATGTTGTCCTTGAGAGCACGGAGTATATCCTGACTCTCTAGAATCCACTCCTTGGCTCTAGGAGCCTTTCCTGCTCCAAAAATCACATCAGAAAATGATAGAGAATCATACCCATAAAGAGCCCAGAATGGGGTCATGTCGACATACATGTGAAAAGTTGTGTTTTAGCAATACTCCCCCAAATGGAGCCAGTGCAGCAATGCTCTTTACTGCCCTGAAACATAGCTTCGCAAGTAGCCTTCCAGCCACTTGTTCACTATATTTGTCTACCCATCGGTTTGAAGGTGATAAATCGTACTCAGTGTTAACTCAGTACCCACTAACTGAAAAAGCTCTTGCCAAAATCCACCCGTGAAGCGGCTATCCCGATCATTGACTATGGTATTTGGAAGACCATGGAGTCTAAAGACATCTCTAAAGAAGAGCTCGGCTACCTGTGAAGTAGTATATCATGCAAAAATAACAAATAAATGTGAATATTTTATTATTCGATCAACAACTACAAAGATACAATCCTTACCCTGAACTGTAGGTAGACCGGTGATGAAGTCCATGGAAATACTCTCCCATTTTCCTTTCGTAATAGGGAGTGGATGCAACAATCCTGCAGGATGGTTGTTTTCTCCTTTGTTCTGCTAGAAAACTATGCACCTCCTGATGTGTTGGAGCACATCCTCCTTGAGACCCTTCCATGAGAATCTCTCTCGAATGGCCCGGTATGTCTTGGTGAATCCTTGATGGCCGGAAAGTGGTGAATCATGTGATGCCTCCAAAATATTCTCTTTGAGTCTAGAATATCTAGTCAAGAAGATATGGTCTCGATAATATATGACCTCATCCATCACTCTAAACCTCTCATCAGTCACCCGTCCATCTAGGATTTCACATGCAAAGTGGTCTTTGGAATACTCCACCAACTAATATTTAGACATTGTGATGACCAACACACTTGTATAACAGTGGATAGGCAGATGGTTGATGGATGACATCTTCCATTATTATGATGGATCTTTCTTGATGAGCACTTCACAGCTCAATGAAAATATTTTTCCTTCAGTATACTTGGATCCTTATGGATTCAACATGGTCATTGATGAGTGGTATTCATTTGGAGATCTCCAGGAGATTGCATTTCAACATCCCATAAAATGCAAAGATAGAAATCTGATTTGGGAGGATGGTATTCTACATTGGAGGGATAACAATTTTGAGCATGATGATAGGCACTCACCATTGGTTGGATGGGTGATATTGATGAGCAAGAGGCTGGAAAGCCACTTCTAGATCTATGACACAGGGTGGAAAGAGGCAAGGCTACGCTAACTACTTTTGAAACAGTTTGGTCAGCATATGACATATCCTCCTTCAAAGGGTATGTTGGTGGTTGGGACTTGGCATGGCACTTGCATCATATGGCAACAAGTATTTTGGGTGCACTGTGATGATATGGAATTCTTCATGTCAATCATCAGGTTATCACCTCATGATCTGTATGATGGAGATGTGAGGAGGCAGCAAGAGCTATTGTTTCTTTGGCTACTCGTGGGAGAGTATGGGCTGAATTTCTCCCATACTTTGCATGATATTTCAGGAGAAAGGGATGGAAAAAACAAAGTACAAAGGGGCTACCCTTCAACATTGAATTATTAGGAGGTACTTCCACATAGGAAAGGGTCTCCCACATATAGTAGCATAATGGTGGATGACTTTGGCATATGACATGTCAAAGAAGGGATTCATGGAATGGAAAGAGCCTTATCACCAAGGCCAACAACACTGTCACTTGGGGGTATGTATCTGTTGATGGAGTGTTCCAAGGGGAGTATGCATCCCTTCATTTTGCAGACCACTATGGGGAGATTCTCATGGGAGGGCTAATCCATGGACCTCACTTTTAGCCTACTCACAATGCATGGTAAGAAATGTATTTCTATACTTATTGATCATTTCACAAAGTATTTTCATTCTCTCACAATCTATGTACAGTGCATTGCTCCGGAAGAGGGCAAGATTATATTTGGATTTGATGGTAATTCTAGGACCAACATTTACGATGAAGATAGCCCTTATTTGCATGACTTTGGGAAAATGTGGTGTTATTCTTGTTATGCCCAGCTGATATATAATGCCATTTTCTACTTCCTAGTAGATGAGAAAACATACACATCCATCAATTTTTTTAAATACAATTTACCACATGATGTTCTAAAATAGCAATTGGTAAAATTTCACTGTATCCACTGGAGAAACCATTGGCACCATCAAACATTACACATAACATTTAGTATCTTTCTGATTTGGATACCACATGGTGTCGTTTAGCACTGGGTGTTCCTAGTCAAGAATCCGACCTCTTTCCTTGAGAGGCCTCTTGGAAGAGTCTTGCACAACATTTTCCACTATCTAGTATCAGGCCAAGCTCCATCTTTGTTCTACAACACATTTTCTGCAGGATATTGTGTTGTGTTGCAGGGTGCAGCAATGGAGATTTGATTTGGGTCATTTCCTTGCTTAATTTCAGTAGGAGAAAATTTTACTTCCATTGGGAGGCCAAAAAAGAGGACCCTTGAGCCTCATTTCATCATCCAACATCAGGATAAAGTACTGGTATCAATTACAGTGCAGTTTTATGAAGAAACTGCATTATTTCAGTGTGCAGCTGCAGTAGAGGGTTTGGAGCCCTAGTTGGGGAAGATATATTTCCAGTGAGGGGATCAGCCTCTCATTTGAAGAATATATAGGAGGAGATTTTCATACATCTATGATCAGATCAGCCACCTCCTATCATCTATCCAGTTGCAGATATTATTTAGCCCTAGGGCCATATTTGTATTTTCTGCATTTTGTGTATTTTAGGAAACTGCTCCTGGGTTATCTTGGAAATGTGCTTGAAAGCTTATATATTTGTTCCCGACATTGTTTGAGCCATATAACTTCAGATCTATGTATTGAAATTCTTTAGCAGTAGTTATATCTAATAAAACTGCATTGTCATAGCCTTGGGTATCATTGTGTAGCAAGGTTCTTCATGTTTCATGTGCATGTTCTCTTGAGGCTTGTTTTTCCTAACTTGAGTGACTATTTCGTCAAGAACTTGTATACATTTTTCTTCTAAGATCTTAATATGATGTCTATATGACCTTCTTACATTTTATGTGTTGATTTATCATTTCTCTTTACATTATTGTGTTCATATATTTTTGCTTCCCCATTTGGGAATACTACACAACAAAACAAATGTAAGTCTAAAGGAATGTTGACATCTGCAATATTAAGAGTAATTAAGATAAGCAACGAAAGTAGCAAAAAATCATCAAGTAAAATTACTAATCTAAGGCACAATTTTCTAATCTAAGGCACATTATTCTAAAATGTAACTAATGTACAAAGAGGATCTTCACACGGAAAATCATGCATAATATCTCTTAAGATAAAGGCCATTTTTGGGTTTATCTAAAGAGACGTCATCATAATCAATTAAATCATAGGCTCATTTTGAAAGCACTCACTTAACAATATAAGGACCATGCCACATTGGTTTGAATTTAACGGCACCTAGCGTATTGTGAGCTTGATCGTAAACTAAAACCATGTCACCTTCCGAATATATACGAGGGTTAACACATTTTTTATGATATTTGACAACTAATGCAATGGCGCAAAGACTCTCATCTAATTGTGATAGGTATAAGAAGCCTTTCTCCTCTTCAGAGGTAGCTGGTAACAATTTGATGGCTAATTTGAGTGACATGATTTCACATTCAATGGGTAACAAAGCTTCCAAACCGTAAACAAGTTTAAAAGGAGTGAACCCTGTGGATGTTTTTGCAGAGTTACCGTATGCCCATAATGTAGAAAAAATCATGGTATGTCAATTTGTTTTACGATTTTTTACAATCCATTTAATCATGTTGGTTAAAACCTTATTGACAGCCTCAACTTGACCATTAGCTTGTGGGTAATATGGTGTAGAATTATCATGGCATAGGCCCAGTTAAGCACAAAGTTTGGGCATCATAATTTTTTTAAAGTGGCTACCATGGTCCGTAATGATAGCTTGAGGGACACAAAACCTAGAAATTACGTGATTGAATATAAAAATTGTTGCAGTTTTACCATCAACTGTGACTGTAGGCATCGCGTTAGCCCATTTGGTTAAGTAATCTACTGCGAGAATAATATACCCATGCCCCTTGATTGAGTGCGGGTTACATGTGAAGAAATCGATGCCCCATTTGGAAAAAGGACTGACAACAATGATTGGGTGAAGAGGAGTTGGAGGTGCATGCATATTTCGATAAAAAATCTGGCGATTGTGGCATTTTCTAACCGCGAGAATACAGTCTTTGAATAGTGACTTCTAGAAATATCCAGCGCGCAATATCTTTTGGGTTGTGGAAAACCCAGACATATGACAACTGCACGCTCTATAATGACATTCATTTAATACCCTTTCATCTTCTTCATGAGTTATACAACGTTGAAAAATAGAATTGGCACCAGGACGATAAACAATGTCGTGAAAAATATTGTATTTTTGAGATTGGTATCTTATTATACCTTGATCAAATCATGAAATCTCAGGCCAAAAGGTTTTTTTCTGAAGATATATAATCATATCTCCATACCAAAAATTTAATGTATTGATTAGAAACATAGATTTGTCAATGAGATGGTCCTTTACCACTGCTTCAGATTCAGTATAGGGAAAAACACACATAAGTTAAGCAAAAACCAATGATTTCTTGGACTTGGATTTCTCGAACTCCAAATCAAACTCTTGTAGGAAAACGATCCATTTGGAGTATTTCCCCCTAAGAAATTGTTTCATTAAAATGTACATCATCAGGTTGCAATTAGATATCACTGTGGTTTTACGTAACAATATGTAATTATAGAATCGTTGGACAACTTGAACGGATGCCAAGGCCAATTTATCGACATACGAATACTTGATCTCTATCGGAGTGAGATTCTGACTTAGGTAATAAATAACATGTTCATTTTTGGAGTCATCCTCTTGAACTAAAATCATTCCAATCATCGAATTGAACATAGCTAAATAAAAAAGGTAATATCGGTGATAATCAAGCAGATGCAACAATAGTGCATGGGTCAACACGTATTTGAGTGCATCAAAATATTTATTGGCAAGCTCGTCCCAGATAAATGGAACTTCTTGTTTTAACAGCCGAGTGAAACCTTTAGTTAACTACGCATAGTTCAGGATAAAATGGCGCAAAAATTTTGCTTTCCCCTGCAAAATTTGGAGTTGGCGAAGAGTGGAAGGAGGAGGTAAATTAACAATGGCCTCAACCTTCAACGATTCGACATGAATGCCTTCCTTCGAAACAATGAATCCAAGTAAATGTCTAGACTATACAAAAAAACACATTTATGTGGATTCAAACGAATGTTTTAATGCCTACATCTCATAAATATGGCACGTAAATGTGTAGGATGATATTCTCTGTGTAAAGAATGAGCAGGTAAGTCAGCCAAGTAGGGCTTTGCAATGTTTTTGATATCATGAAATGCATAAGACATAGCTCTTTGAAATGTTGCGCCGACATTTTTTATTCCAAATGGTAATTTAAAGTATGAAAATGTTCCCCATGGACATATAAATGTTGTTTTCGGTTGATCAGCAGGGAGTATATTTATCTGATTGTAGCCAGAAAATCCATCCATAAATGAAAATATTTCGTTTTTGGCACAATCATCAACAATTTGGTCGATGTAAGGAGTAGGATAATTGTCTTTGGGTTAGGCCTTGTTAATATCCCTAGGAGGAAGAAATCATATTAGAGGAAGGAAGGGTGCAAGAGGTCACTTCACCTGAAAGGACCCTTGTAACATATATCAGAAGACATTCAACAAGATTAACATCCCATACACCTCATGCAACCACCACAGACCCTCCAAGGACTGAAAATAGTGAAAAAAAAGGAAAATAGGGTCTTCAACAAGAAAAACAAAGTTTTCTACAAAAAAATTTGTTTTTTCTATAGGAAACTCCAGCAAGCACATATTTGGAGAAAAAGGCCTTGGTTGAGAAGGAAAAGACAATCACAGAGGGGCAAGAGATCAAGGAAGCTGTGGACAAGGCATAAGAGGAAAAATAAGATGAAAAAGAAGGAGGAAAAGATGATAAGGAAGAGGCCACCTCACAAAACCAGTCCTCAAATATGTGGCAGTGGTTTCAAACCCTAGCCCTCAACCTAATCTCAGCTCCTACTACACATACAATGAGGGGGGTAGATTAATTCCTCAAAAGTTCACAATATCTTTGTTTTATTAATTGGAAGAGGAGAGGGCATGCACTCATCATTGGATGAATCTTGACACATCTAAAGGAGTGTATGACATAGGGGTCATGGAAGGAAAATTAGCTAAGTTAGGGAAGGATTTATTTGATGTTAGGCTCATAGAGTTAATTTTTAAGGAGCAGCTGTAATATCCCAAAATGGGAATTGTCAGCAAGGCATGACTGGAAAACGCATTTTCCAAGAATGTCTCCTACAGGATTTGAAACTAGCACTTGGATCCCTTAGATATGAGTATCTAAGTCCTAAATCCAAGAGGATATCAAAAACAAATCCTCCTAGGTGGGTTAAACATATCTTCCACACCTATTTTGCTTGAAAAATGCCCCAAAAGGGACTGCAACAACAATAAACAATTCTGCTCATAAAATAACATAGTTCCACTGAAGAAAATCAGTAGGCTGATATGGAGGTTCAAAGATCATATGTATAACAACAAATCAGATGTACATTACAGCCCATACATTGTACAAGAGAAAGTATAAGACTACACAGGAAAAATCCTCAGAAATGAGGTGCTACAACCACAGGAAAACCCTGCATAAACCAGACAAAGTTATTTTAATGGGCTGAAGCAACATTTTATTAACACTCAGATCTAGAGTAGATATTTACATAAAAATATAGATCTAATTCAGATATGTGTACAAGAAAAGCTCATCTATACATTCCCCTTGGGGTTTTGTGCAAAACATGAAGCACCGAGAGTAGATCTGAGATCCAGAGTTGCAGATCTGCAGAAATATTCAGAAATTATTGAATCATAAGATAGAAAAATAGATCATGGATTGAATGGCCATTCCATGGATCACCACAGTGAGAGGAAGAATCCTAGCACTGGAGATATCTCCTCCAAAATGCAGACAAAACACCCGACAACTACAAACTTGCAAATAACGCAGTTCAGGGATAGAAACTACGCTGTAGGCTCTAAGAATTATTTGGCATGATGCCAAGGTCTGGATCTGAAACTTTGATGATCTAGGACACTCTTGCTAATGGGATAGCAGACTTTCCCAGTGAAAAGAGAGGCTAGATATGCATAGATCTGAGAAGATCTATCTCCCACTTGCTGCAACTCACAAGGAAAACCAAACCCTCAATAGGATCAGTGATGTAGGTGTAAGGTGAAGCTTGGCCCAAGCCTGATAGTGGAAAAGACGATAAAAACCCCTCCAAGAGTTTCTCTAGGAAGGAGGTGGGATTCCCGAACAGGAACACCCAAGTGCTAAGCAACACTATTCTGAGCTAAATAGCTAGAGAATGAGAAATGTCTAAGCAGACAAATTCTTCTGAAATAATATCTTCAACAACCCCTCTCATGCTACTCTTCTCCTCCTCTTATAATATTGGAGTCTTGTCAAACCCTAAACCACTTCATCAGTTTAGCCCCTTTCACATGTAGAACCCCCATCTAGAACTGTGTTGTGCCCAAAGAAGGTTCAATGCATCTAGACTGCACTGTAGATATGGTCATGGTTGACTTGGTCAAGTGATCAACCTCTTTCACACTCAAGTGTGTTTTATAAAATGGCCCAGATTTAGCCGTGTTCACATTGGGCATTGATTTATTTTTTCATTTTTAGGATTTTTACATGTCCTCCTTTACATTTTATTCATCAACATGAAATGAAAAATAAAACAAGGAAAAATAGAATATTCCCATTAGCTTGGGCTAAGTGGGAATATTACAGTCCTCCCCTCGAAAATGTTGCTTGTCCTCAAGCAACTGATAAGGTGAGTGCTGCAAATTCTCCCCTTCTTCTCTTATGGCCCCCTCATCCAATAGTCTCCACCATTGCTTCAGATTTTTTGCAATAGTTTTGTCTCCCAATGGTCCCTCCCCAATGTGCAAGTTGGCCTTTGGTGAATAAAACCAATGGCTCTCATCGTGAAGGAATGGAAGGTTTATGTGGAAACCTCCTTGCTGATCCATGGCCTCCTCAAGGTAGAAGTGATGACAATCATGGGGAATTTCATCATCCATGAAAGACTCCCATCTCCATGATATCATCCAAATGAAGTGGATCACCTCCTAGCTTGGAAATCCATAGAAAAAATTCTCCCCAATACATAAGAGAGGCATGTCCCATATAAACATATGGCTCACCCTACAAAGAAACAAGTGGTCTACCATAGTGGCCATATAATATCTCATGCTCCCTTTGAAGCATGTAGTGCAAAAATTGTGGGAAACTCCTTTTCCCCAGGACACATTCAACCAATGTGTCTCCCCTCCATTCATGTTCCAAACAATGAAAAAAAACATTTCAGCATATGGAATCAGAATTATATTCATGCCATCTTCCATGTGCAATAATGGAGAAGGACAATGGTCCCTCAAGTGCAACCAGCGTAGTTTTATTCCTAATTGCCTTGGAATATGGTATGACAAGTGTTCTCCCCAACACTTGTTTGCTGCCCCATCCTTCGTGCATGCTTGGAGAAAGTGCATGATAGTTGGTTTAAAGGAATCACACCATGCAAAGTATATCATCCCTCCAAGGCCCTCCAAGGAATGGCCTGTTTGTGCTCAACCTAGTCTCCTAAATTGAGTTCATTTAATTGTCAACCAGGGCTGGTAAATTGCTGAAGTGAAGTGCACTGTATGTGCCTAAGTGTTTGTCTCCTAATGCGTTGTGTTTAGTTTTTTATGATGTTTTTGGTCTTTTATGATGATTTATGATGTTTTTGGTCTTTTGATGGTTTTTATGTTCACAAGGAAAATGACTAAAAAGCTAGTGGAAAGAAGCTACTTGTTAAAAACAGAGTGAAGCCTAATTGGTTGATGACAAATGACAAATGCAAATGCAAATACTGAAACAGAATCAAACCTAAACTATGACTAAGCAGAATACAAAGCTTGATAATGACTTTAAGGAAATGAATCAAAACATAAACTTAACTTGTCCAATTCTTTCATCAAAGGTATTTTGGGAGAGCTTGAGAAATGGTCAGCTAAGTATACAAATTCTCCTAACTAAACAATTAAACAACCAGCTTATAATGATACAACATTTTATCCATGATTAAAGATTTGTTGAAACATATTTGGAGGAAAACATTGGTACCATCATAAGATCTCTACTCTAAGACTAGTTCCTAACTCTATTCTGCAACTTAGTTTAACATTACTAAACCTTACTCAAGAGCTATAGATTTCTTTTTAAAGTAGTCTTTTGAGAAAAGGCTTTGTTTATGAAATGGTAAAGAAGTTGCAAAAGTACTTCAGGCCTTGAAATGATATTGTCTTCTGTTCATATGATTATGAATCAATTATAGATTTGGAACAAGAAGAGGTTTTTTAAATAATGAAGGCCGTATTGTTAAGTTTAACAACTAATGTAATCTAATATGCAGTGGATGACAACTAATTGTGGAGTGAAAATGCAATGAGTTAAGCTAAAACTGAACTTAAGATGTCACTAGTCTAAAACAGTGCTGAACTAACAAACCATTATCAAACTTAAAACAAAATAACAGAGCATGAATTGAATGCAATTTGACTCCGGAGTACCCTAACTAAGTTATCATGCATTAATCTATGGGATTCTACAGCCTTTTTTGTCCATCATGAATGGTATTTTGGAAGAGCTTCTTAGAACAATCCTGGTTGTACAATTCAGTGCAAATGCAAAGATAAAGACTGAAAGAAATTTAAAAACTAAGACATCACAACTATCTCCTACCCATCATTATGGTATTTTGGAAGAGCATATTAAGAGTAAGATCAGCTATGCTACTTAGTGCAAGCAAACAACTGAAACATTCAGTATCACAGTCATGCCTTAGACATCATAAGGATTTTTTGGAAGAGTTTTCTTAGTATAAGTTCAACTGTGATAATTAACAAAAGAAATTACAAATAAATCCTACAACACTACAGCCATTTCCCATTCATTATCATGATATTTTGGAAGAGTTTCTTCTTTTGGAAGAGTTTCTTAGAACAAGTGTAGCTATAGTGACTAATAAAATTAACTATGAACTCAAACTTCAAAAACGTGAAAATAACTAAGATACTTATCTAAATTACGAAAGTAAAGCCGTGCAGGAGGCAGGAGCCCTCTACCACCAGACGGAATCTAACTCCAAATCAACTCAACGCGTTCAAAGCAATGCTGTCTTATTCATTAAAGGAAAAAATAAATTGAAACAGAGTAGTCTTGGTCTTCAGAAATATAGCAGTAAATACATGAAATCTAAGAAAAATCAAGAGCTTGTCTCTCGGTTTCCCGAGTGCTTTAGAACAAATTTACATAACAAAACTTGCAACAATACGAGGATCATTGTCTTTCCTGATCAAAATCGTACTAGGACTCTAAATATGGCAGCGTAAAAGGAAAAAGGAAATCTGGACTAGGACAGTCCTATTAGAAGTCTGCCTCCTTGAATGAGTTCCCACGTACCAAAACCATGTCCAGAATTCGGATCAGTCTTCATGGTGAGCAACGAACAATGAGGACATAATGTGGAATATACCCATGTGTGGCTTTTCCTGAGAGGACACCTGGAACATGCTTGAATGTGAAGATAGTTGCATAATTTCTGGTTAGCTATGGAATGTCTGCATTCTGCAGCTAGTTCTGGTCAAAATGCATTACAATGACAAAATCACAAAACTTAGCAAGTTAGCCATGTTAATCATTCTAAAAGTAATTTTAACTAATTTCATTGATCATTTGGGTTTGGGATAACAATGGACAAAGGAAAATGAGGTAAATTAAGATGAAAGAAAGCACAATATTGGGGCTCAACATACCCCCACTGCTGACTTCTTGCATGTCCTCATGCAACTTATTCCATAAACTCAGAGACTTCTGCAAGAACATCTAACCCCCTCCTTCTTCTTTTCCTGGAAATTAAAGGTGTTCTGGGTTTTCTGATTACTAGTTTGAACCTTAAGTTGATAAGTGCCCTGATTAGCTTCTTGTTCCTCTTTTTCAACTTTTCATTAGCCTTTTCCACTTTGTCCATTTGTAGAGATAAGGTTGAGTTCATACTGGTTTTGAGTTTGTCTTGTTCCTTCAGAATATCATTCTCATTTTTGATATGTCTATTAAGTATTTCCAGCTCATACCTATCCCTTCTTAACACATCTATTTCGGACAGTGGAGGACTAGGGGTTCTATCTCTACTCTCTGAAGCTTTCCTTTCCAATGTTTCAACATAGTCATAAAATTCTTGCTGAGCAGGGTCAATTTCAGGGGTTTCTTCATTAAAATCTTCTTCAACATATTCTTCAATAGATGTTTCCTCATCTTCTATATTTATCACCCCTGTTTGTTTGATCTGAGTTTTCCTTAGTTTCCCCCTGAGTCTATGGCTTCTTCTTGGCTGGGATGATCCCTCTCCTTTTTCTGTGGCAGATTTCCTGATTACCCTCTCTTTCTTAAATTGTCTCTTAATTTGAGTCAACTTCTCATAGATGATTTCTTCACTACTTTCCTGTACTGTTTTGTCAATTTCAATTTTAGAGGCTCTCCATTTTCTGCTTCTCCTTGTAGACTGATGTTCAGGTGAGGGCTCTTTTGGTTCCTCAAAGTGGTTTCTTACCAAGAAATTATCCCAAGTATCTTTTGTTTTGGCTAAATGGTGTTCAATTAAAATCTTAACCAAGCCAGATGGTATAGAGTTGTCTCTAGGAATTGGACTCTCCTTTGAACACTAAAAGCCATCTTTTTCAAACTTTGAAGCAAGAAATAAGGCAAATTTAGCTCTTCCTCCAGAAAATGCATTATCAATCTAATATGGTAAACATAAAATGTGCCATATCTACCTTCACATGTGATAATTTTTTGTAGAATAAGCAATATGTTTCTCCATTTATTTTTTAATGCAGAACTTGGAATTCCCTTTTTAAACACAATGACATCCATACCTGGTGATTTTAGGATTTTCTTCCATGATTCATTGTGAAATTCTCTATTTTTAAACCATCTCTCTCCATGTCTAAGCAATCCTATTGCCTCTGCAATAAAAATCTCTGTGACAGTGAATTTAACATCCCCAACTTCAACCTTGGCTCCTTTGAATGACCTTGCAAATGTTTTAGTGACTTCTTTTTGGAAGCCATTAAATTTCTCAAGAAATTGTAGCCATCCTACCTGTTGCAACATTTCTCTACTTTGAGGGTATCCTTCCAGGTATTTTGTGCCCACTGGTTCAGTTCTTACAATAAGGCCCATAATTCCTTCTTCAATCTTTAGATTAGTACTCTTTCTGCTCACGAAAACAATAACTTCAACCTTCAAATTGATATACCTCTGGTTCACGGAGATAGTGCTTCAATATTCAAACTGATAATCTCTGCTTCTCGGTGACAATGGCTTCAAACTCCACATTGATATCCCTCTACTTCACGGTGACAATGGCTTCAAATTCCACACTGATATACCTCTTTTTTTCGGTGACAATGCTTCAAATTCCACACTGATATACCTCTGCTTCACGGTGATAATGCTTCAATCTCTGCTCACAGTTATCATGCTTCAATCTCTGCTCACGGTGATAGTGGTTTGATATTTCAAATTGATATACCTCTGCTCACGGTGATAGGGATATCTCTGTTTTGTGGAATGAAATGATGAAGGGCTGGTTACGGAATGGAGTAATGGAGGTAGTTACGGAATGAGTTAATGAAGTGAGGTGAAGAAAACAAATCAATGAGTGAAAATACTGCGGAGATTTTTACAACGGAAAAAAAAAATCATCATTAAATGATTTGGCTGGGTGACGTGAGGAAATCAAACACTTCAGCCTTTTTAACCACTTAAATGATGGTCGGGTATAGAATTTGAAATGAGAGATTTTTATCCAAAGTTTGTGGAGGGTATATTTGACATGATCAATAAAAATAATCAAAACAACTTTTTCGAATGATTCATAACTAAAACTATACTAAAGTTTATGATATGCCATTATAATCAAAACTTGTTACCTTTGCTTTTCATTTGCTTTTTGTGGTCTTGGTATACTTTCTTATCCTCTGGAAGGGTCTTCATAATCCTTCTTGATTCTTCTTGTTCATGGATATACTGGATCATCTTGTTGCAATTCAAATGTTTGTTGATTAGTGCCTTCAGAATCTGTAGCTGCGGAATGACTGTCTGGCTGCGAAAAGTCTGATCAGCTGCAGAATGTCTGTTTTAGCTGCAGAATGTACCTGTAGAGCATTTTAATCATGGAATGGAGTGATTTGGAATATAAGTGAAATGTTATATGGCATGAATGAAGATGGATGATGAGACATGATATGTATGAAGTGGATGATGAAATGGAATGGATTCAGTTTATGAAATGGAGTGGAAGAATATAGGAAATGTCCTGCAATCCATGACATGTGTTATTCATTTGCAGAAAAACATTAAACTTTAAATTTTGATATGGAAATGAGGTGGATGAAGTATGGAATGAGATGAATGATATATGGAATGAAGTGAAGTATGAATGAATGAATGAAATGGAGTATGGATGGATAAGTGAATGGAATGAAATGAAATGAGATGGATCTGAACTTATGATTTTGTAACAGCTACTTGCAAAAACAAAATGGGAAAAGTTAGAGTGTCAGAAAGACTCTGCTTTTCACCCTATCTTTTCTGTATAAACATGTCAATCAACGATTGGTTTTCATGTTTATACCTTATTTTTTATTTTTTATTTTTTTATTTTTTTATTTTTTATTTATTTATTTATTTATTTTTCAAAAGAAATGCTTCAGAAAATTCAATCAGGTTGATGAAGAAGAAATATTCTTCTTCATTAACTTCACATCACTGTTTTCCTGAAACTTCTTGACAAATTCTTCTCTTGAGAGTGGTTTGTGATACAGCTTCAATCTATGACCATTCACAAGAAAAGTAACCTCTTCTTCATCTATTGTCCTGATTTTTACTGCTCCATTGTCAAAAAATTTAACAATTTCATATGGCCCAAGCCAATGTGTTTGAAATTTACCTTGAAAATCCTTGAATTTTGAATCAAACAAGAGAGCCCAATCACCTTCTTTGAATTTCTTCTCTTTGATGTACTTATCATGCCATCTAGTCCTTTGCTATTGGACTAGACTTTTTTTCTGAACTGCATCTTGTCTGATCTCATCCAATTCATTAATCCGCTCCAATATATGCTTTTGTGCCTCCGTTAAATCAAGTCCTAGCTGAACTGCCATTTTGAATGTTTGAATCTGGAACTCTATGGGAAACAAAACTTGCTTTCCATAAACAAGTTCATAAGGAGTATGGCCTATTGTGTCTCTCCATGTAGTTCTATAGGCCCACAAGGCTTCAGGAAGCCTATCTACCCCATCTCTTCTATGTAAATGAACAGTATTTGTTAGGATTCCTTCAATGACCTTATTAGTAGATTCCACTTGACCATTTTCTTGTGGATGATAAGGAGTAGATTTTCTATGCCTGATTTTGTATCTCTCCATCATTTGTTCCACTAGCCTTGATGTAAATTGAGCTCCTTGATCTGTAACAATTTCCCTTGGGACACCAAAACGAGTAAAAATATCCTCAAAAAGAAAATTAACTACAGATGCTTCATTAGCAAAAAGTAATGGCTTTGCCTCTACCCATTTGGTAACATAATCAGTGCAAACTAATATATATCTCTTTTGTCTTGATGGAGGACTAATAGGTCCTACAAAATCCAAAGCCCATTTTTCAAAAGGTTCAATATGTACCTGAGGTTGTAATGGCATCTCACCTGAAGGAGAAGGTTTCCCTACCCTTTGGCAACTGTCACACATTTTTACATACTCTTTAGTATCTTTAAACAAGGATGGCCAATAATATCCTAAATTAAGGATCTTATAGGTTGTCCTCTTATCAGCAAAGTGTCCGCCACAAGGTTCATCATGACATGCTTTGAGAATCTCAGGCATCTCATCTTCACGAACACATCTCCTAATGATCAAATCTGGACCTATCTTGTACAACTCATTAGCAACCCATGAATATTTTGCACTGTCATAAATGATTTTTCTTTTATCCCTTGCATTAATTATTGAAGGAAATTTTCCTAAAACTAAATAATTAGCAATGTCAGCAAACCAAGGAGTTTGAGTAGAAATTGCAAAAAGATATTCATCAGGAAATTGATCTTCAACTGGAGTGTCATCTTTGATGTTTTGGAGTCTAGATAGGAAATCAGCTACTGTGTTTTGTTTTCCAGGCCTATCTAGAATGGTAATGTTGAATTCTTGTAAAAGCAATAACCATCTTATGACTTTGCCATTAGTAATTGATTTTTTCATTAAGTATCTAATTGCAGAATGATCAGTGTGAACAAAAGTTTCATAGCCTGTTATATAGTGTCTGAATTTGTTTATGGCATGAACAATAGCTAAAAACTCTTTTTCAGTTACAGTATAGTTTAACTCTGTAGGAGTCAAATTTTTACTGGTATAGTAGATGGCATAAGGAATCAAGTCTTTTTGTCCCAATATTGCTCCTAGAGCTGTATCAGAAGCATATGTTGAGATATGAAAAGGTAACTTCCAGTTAGGTCCCCTTAATATAGGTGCTTCAGAAATTTTGGTTTTCAGGGTCTCAAAGGCTAACTGGCAATCATAATTCCACTTGAATTCACAGTCTTTGGTAAGAAATTTGAAGAGTGGAGATGCTATCTTGGTGAATTTTTCTATAAACCTTCGATAATATCCTGTAAATCCTAGAAAACTCCTAACATCTTTTTGACAACTTGGAATAGATAAGTTAGAGATGACTTCAACTTTTGACTCGTCAACTCTAATCCCATCCCCTGAAATGTGATGCCCTAAAACAATACCTTCAGTAAACATCATGAAACATTTCTCATGACTAAGTGAAATATTTGCTTCCTGACATCTCTTTAAAATTTTTTCCAAGTTTGCTAAAGCTTCTTCAAATGTGTTTCCATAAACTGTGAAATCATCCATGTATAACTCTACACAATCATGTATTAGATCTGAAAAAATTCCTAATACTGCCCTTTGGAATGTTGCAGGTGCATTGCATAATCCAAATGGAAATACTCGGTAAGCATAGGTACCCCAAGGACAGGTAAATGTGGTTTTTTCTTGATCTTCAAGTGCTACTTGGATTTGGTTGTAACCACTAAACCCATCTAAGAATGAGAAGTACTTTTTGCCAGCTAATGTATCTAACACTTGATCTATGAAAGGTAAGGGAAAATGGTCTTTAAGAGTAGCTTTGTTTAGTTCCCGGTAGTCAACACATACCCTCCATTTACCATTTTTCTTTGGCACAATTACCAAAGGAGAAACCCACTGACTATCTGAAATAGGATAGATGAAGTTCACATTTAACAATTTTTGCAGTTCTTCTTTAACAATCTCCCTAAGATTTGGATTCATCCGTCTTTGAGGTTGTCTGATTGGTTTGCAATTTTACTCTATATAGATGTGATGAGTGCAAGTCTTGGGGCTTATCCCTTTCATGTCAGTGTATTCCCATGCATATGCAGAAGAATGTCTCTGTAATACTTTGACTAACTCTTCTTGTTGAGATTTTTCTAGGTTCATGTTTATATTCAAAGTTTTGCCTGGAAATATCTCACTTGTAGAGCTGCCAAATTTATCCATAGAATGAAGAGACATCTGCCTTGATGAAAAAATCTCAATATTGGATCCCTCTTGAAATGATTCATGTTTGTGTTCTGGAGAGGATTCAAAGTTTTCTAGAGTATTCAGAATTTGATTATCTTCACTAATTTCTGAAATTGTGAAGAGAGGTTGTAAATCTTCTTCATCCTCTATCCATTGAGTGTCATCTAGATCTGTAATTGTCCTAGCTGGAGGATATAAAGTGAATTTATTAGTTGAACTACCATAAGAGATGTACATATCACCGGATCTACAACTAATAAAAGCATCAGTGGTAACCAACCAAGGTCTTCCTAATATAACAGGATGTCCTCCTAGATTATTCTTAGGAGTTAGGATCATGAAATCCACAGGGTACTCCCAAGAATCTAGGGACACTGGAATGTCTTCCATTACCCCATCTGGTTTGATCACAGATCTGTCTGCTAATTGTAATAATGTGGGTGTAAAGAGAAGATTAGAAAGTTTCAGTTTATCCATGATTTGTCTACTCATGATATTAATTTCTGCTCCTAAATCAATGAGTGTGTTTTGGATTTCAATTCCATTGATGTGAATTTTAACAACTGGATTTCCTGGGTCAAGATACTTTGGAATAGCAATCTTGCCCATCATAATGTCTGCTATTTTCCCTGCCAGTTGAATTTTCTTTGTTTCTCTTATTCTTTTTCTTTTTTTATTCATACTCAACTCCTTTATTGTTTTAGCTAAAATTGGAATTTCCTTGATGGCTTGTAATAACGGAATTTTAATGCAAACATTTCTCAGCTCATCTAGGAAATCATAATTAGGCACCATAATTTGTTTTTCTACACCTCTATCAATTTGTAATCTTTCCGGAAAGGGAGGTATAGAAGTAGATGTAGATGGTTGCTCTAATACAGGAGTTGAAATTATTGGATCTTTTTGCTTTAATTTTTCAGTGTTTGGGTCTTGAAAAGATGTGTCTCCCTCAAGACTTTTATTCACCCGTAGAGAGTCTTCCTCAGAGTTATCTTGTTCTTGTATGATCACAGAAGGTTTCCTCTTTTCAAGTATTCTTCCAAACCTAAGTTGAACATCACTAAGGTCTAAAGGAGTAATTAAATAAGTTGGAAACTGTTGGCCTTCTATCATGTATGTGTTCTGAGGATTTTTATTATTAGGGTTTGGTATGGGTTGAGCAGGCAATTGATTTGATTTTTGAGGGAATGGTAATGGAAGTGGTTGATTTTGAAGTGGTGGATTATGATGATGTTGTTGAGGATTTTGCTGAAAATTTTGTTGAGGATTTTGAGGATAAAAATGTGGGTATGGTGGATAGGATGGTGGATACTGATAGTACTGAGAGTATCTTCCAAATGGATTTTGTGCTCCTTGTGCCCAAGCTTGAGATTGATTTTGAAATTGAGGCCAAGGTTGCTGCCAAGAATTCCAAGGTGGAGGTTGATTATACATTTGATCATGGAATCCTTTTGTGTGAGATCCCTGCCAAGGTCTTCTAGAGACAAAATTAAGAGATTCTGTGGAATCTGTAGGAGTTTCCTCCTGAAAGACAGCTTTGAGACCAGGAAGAGAAGGAAAATTCTTGGTCTCATGTTTTTCAGAACAAATGACACAGGTCTCTACAACTTTTACATCCAATGGACACTCTCTCAAGGCATGTTTCTTTCTACATTTGGGATAAAAGATTGCCAAGGCATCAGATTCATCTTTTTGCTTGTTTTGTATCTTAAGGGTGTCTATTTGTTCACTAAGACTCCCTAAGATGTCATATTTAAAATCATCAAGCATATGTCCTATTTCTGATCTACTTATTGTCCCAGAAGCAGACTTACTTGCCCTTGCAAGAGCAGGATCTCTTGGACCTTTTATAGTTTTAGATTTCCCTCTTGAAAGGTTGATACATAACTCAGATATTTCAGGTAATGTGAGCTGTGATATATCCCCTTTTCCCATCATGTTGAGGATATCCAACCATTCATCCCTAATTGTTTTCAACAAAAGAGCTTTTAAGGTGTCTTGATCTAGGTTTTCCATTTTTTCTCTTTTGATGTTGTAATGAAATATCTCCAACAAATCTTCCAAGTTTTCATCTTCTTTTTGTACCATATTAAACACTTCTTCCTTATGATTAACCGACATAAAATAATCCAAATACCTCTCTAGAAATGCTTGTTTCATGTCTTCCCATGTCCTAATAGAACTGTTGATCAAACTCATAAACCACTTCAATGCTGCTCCTTTCAATGTTGAAGGAAATAATTTAAGTTTTTGAGCATCTTGTAAGTAGTCAAAAGTTATGCACAGGATCTCAAATTCAAATAGGAAGGTTTCAGGATCTTCAGTTTTAAGTCCATAGAAGTTTGGAAGGACAGAGGGTGAAATGTTTTTCATGGTTGTATTGGTTTCTTCATCAATTATAGGGAACCCAAAAGAGTTTCCTATTTCTCTTCTACCCCTTCCTCCATCTGCACCTCTACCTCCTTCTCCTCTACCTCTACCTCTACCTCCAAATAATGTATGTTCTCCATTAAAGACTCCTCCTCCCCCTTCTTCTGCCATGTTTGACTCTCCTGTGGAAGTGGAAAATTTTGTATCCCTAACAGGAGTATTTAAATATTCTTCTAATGCAGGTTCAGTGGATGAAGTAGAAGGTTTCTCTAATGGGATATCTGATCTTAGGTCTTCTAGAAGTCCAGGATCAGTAAAGGATGGAATATGGGTCTGAGTTGAAGGTGTACTAGCTCTTGGTCTAGGTGAAACAAGTGGTGTTCTAGGAATCAAATTTATGTTTCTGCTGCTTATGAATCTACCCCTTGAGTATATCTCTCTACGCATATAATTGTTTTTGGGAATTAAGAAACAAAGGTTACCTAGTTTTCACTTCCCTGGCAACGGCGCCAAAATGTTTGTGCTCAACCTAGTCTCCTAAATTGAGTTCATTTAATTGTCAACCAGGGTTGGTAAACTGCTGAAGTGAAGTGCATTGTATGTGCCTAGGTGTTTGTCTCCTAATGCGTTGTGTTTAGTGTTTTATGATTTTTTTGGTCTTTTATGATGATTTATGATGTTTTTGGTCTTTTTATGGTTTTTATGTTCACAAGTAAAATGACTAAAAAGCTAATGGAAAGAAGCTACTGGTTAAAACAGAGTGAAGCCTAATTGGTTGATGACAAGTGACAAATGCAAATGAAAATACTGAAACAGAATCAAACCTAAACTGTGACTAAGCAGAATACAAAGTTTGATAATGACTTTAAGGAAATGAATCAAAACATAAACTTAACTTGTCCAATTATTTCATCAAAGGTATTTTGGGAGAGCTTGAGAAATGGTCAGCTAAGTATACAAATTCTCCTAACTAAACAATTAAACAACCAGCTTATAATGATGCAACATTTTATCCATGATTAAAGATTTGTTGAAACATATTTGGAGGAAAACATTGGTACCATAATAAGATCTCTACTCTAAGACTAGTTCCTAACTCTATTCTGCAACTTAGTTTAACATCACTAAACCTTACTCAAGAGTTATAGATTTCTTTTTAAATTAGTCTTTTGAGGAAAGGCTTTGTTTATGAAGTGGTAAAGAAGTTGCAAAAGTACTTCAGGCCTTGAAATGATACTGTCTTCTGTTCATATGGTTATGAATCAATTATAGATTTGGAACAAGAAGAGGTTCTGTAAATAATGAAGGTCGTATTGTTAATTTTAACAACTAATGTAATCTAATATGCAGTGGATGACAACTAATTGTGGAATGTAAATACAATGAGCTAAGCTAAAACTGAACTAAAATGTCACTAGTCTACAAGAAACAGTGCTGAACTAACAAGCCATTATCAAACTTAAAACAAAATAATAGAGCATGAATTGAATGCAATTTGACTCCGGAGTACCCTAACTAAGTTATCATGCATTAATCTATGGGATTCTACAGCCTGTTTTGTCCATCATGAATGGTGTTTTGGAAGAGCTTCTTAGAACAATCCTGGATGTACAATTCAGTGCAAATGCAAACATAAAGACTGAAAGCAATTTAAAAACTAAGACATCACAGCTATCTCCTACCCATCATTATGGTATTTTGGAAGAGTGTTTTAAGAGTAAGATCAACTATGCTACTTAGTGCAAGCAAACAACTGAAACATTCAGTATCATAGTCATGCCTTAGACATCATAAGGATTTTTTGGAAGAGTTTGCTTAGTATAAGTTCAACTGTGATAATGAAAAAAAGAAATTACAAATAAATCCTACAACACTACAACCATTTCCCATTCATTATCATGATCTTTTGGAAGAGTTTCTTCTTTTGGAAGAGTTTCTTAGAACAAGTATAGCTATAGTGGCTAATAAAATTAACTATGAACTCAAACTTCAAAAATGTGAAAATAACTAAGATACTTATCTAAATTACAAAAGTAAAGCCGTGCAGGAGGCAGGGGCCCTCTACCACCAGACGGAATCTAACTCCAAATCAACTCAACGCATTCAAAGTAATGTTGTCTTCTTCATTAAAGGAAAAGATAACTTGAAACAGAGTAGTCTCGATCTTCAAAAATATAGCTGTCAATACATGAAATCTAAGCAAAATCTAGAGCTTGTCTCTCGGTTTCCCGAGTGCTTTTATAACAAATCTACATAATAGAACTTGCAACAATACGAGGATCATTGTCTTTCCTTATCAAAATCTTACTAGGACTCTAAAGATGGCAGCGTAAAAGGAAAAAGGACATCTGGACTAGGACAGTCCTATTAGAAGTCTGCCTCCTTGAATGAGTTCCCACGTACCAAAACCATGTCCAGAATTCAGCTCAGTCTTCATGGTGAGAAACGAACAATGAGGACATAATGTGGAATATACCCATGTGTGGCTTTTCCTGAGAGGACACCTAGAACATGCTTGAACATGAAGATAGCTGCAGAATTTCCGGTTAGCTCTGTAGCTAGTTCCGGTCAAAATGCATTACAATGAAAAAATCACAAAACTTAGCAAGTTAGCCATGTTAATCATTCTAAAAGTAATTTTAACTAATTTCATTGATCATTTGGGTCTGGGATAACAATGGAAAAAGGAAAATGAGGTAAATTAAGATGAAAGAAAGCACAATCTTGGGGCTCAACATGGCCATAATCACCATTGCTCATAGCCCCAAGTGAGCTATGAGACCCATCAGAAATAATGCTCCCTCCTGGAGCAAAGCCCTGCACATGAGTGTTAGAAAAATACAAGAATATAATAAGCACGTCTAAATATTCAGAGTTACAAGTCCCTCCATATACTTGTTTTACATTAGTGAGGTAACTCACTCATGGATGAGTTCCTTCTCACACTCAATGAATAAGGAAGTGTTGAGGATGTCTCTTCCCAAGAGCTATGTCCCTCCTCAAGTAGCAAATGATCCATGCAAATCCTCATATGAGAGTGCATCTCCTTATTGATATGTTCCCACATGAATCACTCCAATATAGTATGACATGTTTCAATGAAGCTAATTGGTTTAGAAATCGAGATCTCATAGGTTGCATGAAGTAGTTTGTTCTTGAGTTTGGAGTTCTTAGATAGGTAGATCTTATCATAGAAATAAACAACTCCATTAACTACTTTATACCTCCTATCTATCATTTTATCATCAAGAACCTTACATGTGAAGAGGTCCTTGGAATATTCCATCAAGAGTTGGGACTCCCAATAAGGATCTAGGTCTCCCAACATTGACAGCGCTGTAGAAGCCTAAAATGAAGCATTTGTCATATGATGGCTCTCCCACTTGACATGCTTGATGCCAAATTCATATGTTGGAGTGTTTCCAATTTTTTTTTGTTGCCCCTCTTGCAGCTGATCTTGCTCAAGACAAGATTGAATTTTAGGAGAGTCATCCTCCTCCTGAAAGGTTCTCCTCCTCCAAAATCCCCATAGTTTTTCTCCTACATACAAGAATGGAAATACCTACTTGTTATATTCAGAAATTATCATCATATATTGGAGTATTTTTTTCTACTCCAAGGCTATGGAGTGGCCTTTTGATACCATTCTCATGTCAACACAGATTTCTGAATCTCTTCTTTCGAACGTAGCCATATGGATGGAAGGTAGCAAAGTCAATTTTAGGAAATTGTTCAGCTCCTCATCAATGATTCTCAGCGTTGTAGTAGCTCCTATAAAGGTTCTATCTTTAGAAAAATATGTTGCTGCTGCATATAGTTGAGAGAACACTTTCACTTCCTTCCAATCAGGGGGTCTCCTTGGTGGAATGCCTCCATGCAAAGAGACATCAAAGCATAGAGAAGGATTCATAGATGTATGGACTGAATTGTCCTTGCCTTCATTACATAGATCCTCTTGGCTTATTTGTGCATCAAATTTATGAAATAGAGAGGGGTATATGCTCCTCTTCAAGTGATGTTTGCCCTCCTCTTTTCCTTCCTCTATCTTCCAGATCTCACCATTTGATGGTGATGGCACATGTTGCACATGGATTATGCCACAATCTCCATATGTGAGATTCTGTGGAACTTCTTGCAAGAGTGCAAGAGTCCCTATCCTTGGAGCCATTGCCCCTCTTTCACCTTCATGAGGATATAGGTGTGCCCTTGCCTTGACTGCGCTGATACCCTCAGCCTTCTCTTCCTTGATATTGCAAGACTTTTGGAAGTTCAAGTGATTCTCTCCCATTGGCACATCTCCTCCCTTCCTCTTCATGAAGAAGTTGCTGACAGAACGTTGTAGATTTGGTGATATGGCTGAGTGCTCATATCCATGAGATGAGGACTTAGAACTTTACTCATGTATAGATCTTGTAGATCTTGTTGAGGGATCTTCCTGCTTTTCCCTCCTCATTTCTTTGATGTCTTTTCTGATACCTTGCAGTGCTTGAGATAGAAGTCTTGTGAAACTATTTTCTCCAGAAAACAAGGTTTTTCTCTGGATTCTATTTCAGATATCCTCCTCCCCATGAGAAGGCTCCATAATTCTTGAGGCTCACAGGATGAGCCAAGAAGTTTTCTTTGATACCACTGAAATATCCCAAAATGGGAACTGTTAGCAAGGTATGATTGGAAAACACATTTTCTAGGAATGGTTGCTACAGGATTTGAAACCAACACTTGGATCCCTTAGATATGAGTATATAAGTCCTAAATCCAAGAGGATATAAAAAACAAATTCTCCTAGGTGGGTTAAATCGATCTCCCACACTTAGTTTGCTTGAAAAATGCCCCAAAAGGGACTGCAGCAACAATAAACAGTTCTGCTCAGAAAATGACGTAGTTCCACTAAAGAAAAGAAGTAGGCTGATATGGTGGTTCAAATATCAGATGTATAACAGAAAATCATATGTACATTATAGCCCATACATTGTACAAGAGAAAGTATAAGACTATACAGGAAAAATCCTCAAAAATGAGGTGCTACAACCACAACAAAACCCTGCATAAACCAGACAGCGTTATTTTAATGGGCTGAAGCAGCAATTTATTAACACTCGGATATAGAGAATATCTGTACATAAAATGATAGATCCAATTTAGATCTATGTACAAGAAAAGCTCATCTATACATTCCCCTTGGGGTTTTGTGCAAAACATGAAGCACCGAGAGTAGATCTGAGATCCAAAGTTCCAGATCTGCAGAAATATTTAGAAATTCTTGAATCATAAGATAGAATAGCATATTAGATATGGAGAAAACATGGATTGGAAGGCCAATCCATGGATCACCACCGTGAGAGGAATAATCCTAGCACCGAAGATCTCTCCTCCAAAATGCAGACAAAACACCCTGCAACTGCAAATTTGAAAATAACGGAGTTCAGGGATAGAAACTATTTTGTAGGCTATAAGAATGATTTGGCCTAATGCCAAGGTCTGGATCTAAAACTCTGATGATCTAGGACACTCTTTCCAATGGGATAGAAGACTGTCCCAGTGAAAAGAGAGGCTAGATATGCATAGATCTGAGAAGATCTACCCCCCACTTGCTGCAACTCACAAGGACAACCCAACACTCAACAGGATCAGCGCTGTAGATGTTAGGTTAAGCTTGGCCCAAGCTTGATAGTGGACAAGACAAGAAAAAATCCTCCAACAGCTACTCTAGGAAGGAGGTGGGATTCCCGACCAGGAACACCCAAGTGCTAAGCAGCACTATTCTCAGCTAAACAGCTAGAGAATGAGAAATGTCTAAGTAGACAAATTCTTCTGAAATAATATCTTCAAGAACCCCTCTCATGTTGCTCTCCTCCTCCTCTTATAATATTGAAGTCCTTTCAAACCCTAAACCACTTCATCAGTTTAGCCCCTTTCACATGTAGAACCCCCATCTAGAACTGTGTTGTGCCCTAAGGAGGTTCAATGCAACTAGACTGCACTGTAGATATGGTCATGGTTGACTTGGTCAAGTGATCAACCTCTTTCACACTCAAGTGTGTTTTATAAAATGGCCCAGATTTAGCCATGTTCACATTGGGCGTTGATTTATTTTGTTATTTTTAGGAGTTTTACATGTCCTCCTTTACATTGTATTCATCAACATGAAATGCAAAATAAAACAAGGAAAAATAGAATATTCCCATTAGCTTGGGCTAAGTGTGAATATTACAGTAGCGTCAAAAGGCACATGCAAATAATGTCGTACTACAAGAGCAACTTCAGCAAAAGGGTAAAAAATTGGCCACCATGGCAGATTTATGCATGGAGGCCATTCAACACATATATCCTTCATATTCATATGAAGTATACCTCAAGGAGCAGTGGATCTCCTTTCAAATAAAAACATTAGGCTCCCACGGATCCTTACCTTTCCAAAACTATAGACAGTTCATTGATTTATGCAACCAAGCAAGTATGGCAGACACGTAAAACATGGTAGAGTTTTACAATAATACCCTTGTGTTGACAGAATTAAATATTTGGGACCCCAATCCTAGGATGGGAGATGTGCAATTAATGGCATTGGCATCATGGATGGTTAATGAAGAGACCAGAGCACAATAAATGAGAAGGGTTATGAGAAGAGAAAACATAGAACCCTTACACATTAGGGCAGAAATGTTCAGCCCTAGGGGAGTCATCAATAACCATCTAAATATTGAAAAGGATCTTGCACTTATAGAAAGATACTTCCATACACAAGCTCAATCAATGGCTTACTTTGATGATGTTTCTAAGTTGTTGGGAGATGAGTGCATAATGGCTATCCAAAGGAGATGGAACAACCTCCCTCATAGCCTTATAAACATGGAGTACCACACACTAGAAATATTGAGGGGTGCCTTGGAGAGATCACCATTATATAAGAGGGCCATGCATTCCAAAAATATTTAGTGGCTTGGTTTGAAGCTCAGTCCACCCTTGCTGCTGGGGCTGAGTGATGGAAAAGACCAAGATGAGCATAACAGAGAATGGGAGGAAGCAGAAAATAATGATGGTTTTTACCCTTCTGAAGGGACTCCCACACTTCTTCCTTGGGAGGTCAGAGGGTCCATAAAATCCTTAAAATAAATCCATAAGGAAGACTAGTTTCTCATAGGATGAGCAACCATTTAGTAGGGGGGTGATGATGAGCTCCATCATTAGGTACATTTGGAGGGGTTAATGGTCACCTTTTTTCCTTATTAAGTCTCTTTTTCTTGCATTTTAATTATATTATGGTCTTATGATGCTAGTGTAGATGGTGATTGAGGCTCATCATACTTCGAGTACCTAACATGAGTTAAATGCAGGAAAATCATGAAGATATTACATTTTTGGTGAAGATTTTTCCATTAAGCCTCAAAGTAGACAACAAGAAGATATTATAGGGGGTTTTACACCCTCCTTAACTCCAAGAGGTAGTCAAGGGATCCTCGAGATTCCCTCCAACAACTCAAAATCAAATGCAGTCAAGCAAAATCAATATCAAGTGCACCAAAGCCACACTTCACTTACAATCAAGTGGACTCATCACCTAATTTCTAGGGAGCTGTTGGTAGCTACCCTTTAGGTTAAATAGGTATGATCAAGAGATCATTAGGATTCAAACTTTGGAGAAAGCCATTAGACTCTTTTCTCTTGTAATAAGTTTTTGAGAGTTTCATGGTGATGTAATGAGACTATATTTTGCAATAAAATGAGTATTCAGATTGTGCCTCACTACTATAGCTTTAGAGGGCTAGGATTTTGGGTTAGGGCCCAATCCATGTGCCTTAGTCTCTCTTGTGTAAATCATTCTTTACTTTCATGTCATTTTATCTAGTTTTTCTTATGATTATTTAGCTAGTTTTCTTTCATTTTCATTCATTGTTTTTAGATTGCTTCCTTTTGTCTTTTGCTGTAGATTTAGTTTTCTTACATGTTGGTAGAATATGTTATAAGTTCAGAAAGTTGTGAGTCAAGCCTCCCCCTCTCATCTCTTTCATTGGAGCTTGAGGAGGGTAGACCTTCCCCACAAGCCAAAATTGGTTTTTAGTTTATGATTTCTTGGAATGGATAAGTTAGGTTTTTGTAGTTCCATGGATAATTTTAGAATTTTTTGTTAGATCTATGTTTGTAGGTTAAATTAGAATTTATTTCGGAATTCAAGTTATCTTTTCCATTATATTTATCATGAATTTGTCCATATTTACTGCATGAACATGTAGTTTTCTTGTAGGTTCAGGTAGCATAGCCAAGGAGAACTTCACCATCACCTTCAGCTTCATCTCTCACCTTTCATCAGCCCTTTGTTCATCAAAATCACCATCATCCCTATTTTTGGATTTTTCATCCCTACACCGTGAGCAAACCCTAGGGGTTCAAGACAGGCCTCCCAAGAGAATCTGAGCTTGGCCAAGGGGTGGTACACATTTCACTCATCCTAATCCACCTTCACTCTACCTTCCCTACCCTCTTCACGCCTATTTTTGGCCTCGAATTTCCCTCAGACTGTTTCCTGTAGCGATTCAGGACTTTTCTGTAGCACTATAGAAAACCTATAGCGGCACTTGAAGTAGCACCAATGGGACCCTCCTTGAGCCCAGAAACAACCATCCACATCCTCTAGACCTACCAAAACCATCCATACACCTTCAACCTTGCACCCATGTGTTCAAGCCTTCCATAAGCCACCTTAGCGCTTTCTTCTCCTAGCTGCAAAACAACAACATGTACAAGAATAGTTAAGTCATGCTTAGTTGCATGATTAAAAGCATGATAGATAGAGCATAGAGTGAGTATATTTTGTTTCGCCATTTGGCCCAACAAAGTGTGATTAGTTTAGTTTCCTTTATGAAATTTCAATTCGGCAATTTACTTTATGCGAGATGCCTAGTTTGCTTTCATTTCTTATCATAGCTTAATGTGTAAATTTATTTCATTGTAGAGTAGTTAGATGTACTTGCTTGTTATAGTATAGTTTTGTACTCGCTGATAACACCATGGATTTGAATCACTTTTAGCCCTAGGCCTAAATTTAGAAGTGTGACAGACTTCATCCAGAAACCCTAGAAGTAGCACCCTTTCGTAAAGCTCAGAAGATGAGGACATGAGTAGAAAGCATATGATGTGTATATAGCACTGTCACCTCCAAGTTTGTATGAACCTCAGATTGATAAATTAAAGTAGGGTAGCCTCTGGGAGTTGAATGTAGAAATTATACAAACAATGTATACCAATGGATTCAATTCGATCATGCGATATGATAAAGAAAGATATTGAATCCTCCTACGAATTAATTTGTGGAAAATAAAGACGATTTCACAATCACACCAAGTAAGAGAAAGAAGAAAATAAAACCAAAACACATATATTTTCCCAAGTAAATCTTGATGCTCAAACCCCTCTATCTTCTATTGTATATTCACCAAGGAATCATGAAACAATTACAATGCACTCTTCTCACAGGAGTCTCTTCCACCCTCACAACTGTCTCACGCTGATCCGGAAAAAATCGACCAACACTTAGCCAATTTTCAACCTCTTCTCAGCCTGCCTGCCTTGCGCAATTCATGTGGAATGAAATCCCTATTATTTTGGAAACTCAACCCTCCAAAACTACACAATTTTCATGGGAAATCCTATGGTTTTCTTACTGCATGCGGGCAGCCTACTAATGAGACAACTAATAGTTAACATCACTTTAACCTTTCTATCAACTGGGTCTCCACTGGAACTGACATGCATGTAGATATGAACAGTGAATCATCAGTTGCATGGCAGATCACTGCATGTGAATTAAATCTAATTTAATTCACTTGATCTCTCACTAGTGCAACAAACATTTACAACTAGTTCAACTGAATTTAACTCAATTAATTGAGTTAACTTATTTCTCATGCATTAAACTAATGCACTAAATGCAACTCGAACTCCATAACTAATAAAATCACTCTACATGTGTTAGGCCCCTATATTACTAGTATAGTCCCTTATTGTTGTGAGTGTAACCCCCTTATTGTTATTCTTGTACCCTTGTAACCCCCATATTGTTATTATTGTGCCCTTAAATTATTATTGTTAGGTCGGCTAGGATTACATTGTGGTCCATGGACTCCTATATATAGAAAGGAGGTTTTTTAATTTGAATCATCCAAGAATTGTTCATTCATGTAATGTATTAGAGGTTTCCCCCTCGAAGTGGCTTATTTCTAAGGCGTTGATATCTCTTGTCTTCTCTTTCTGGAGCTAGTTTCACAACATTTAGTATCAGAGCCTGCAAAATGACCTAACTTGCATAGATCATATCTCCACAAATATTGCAAACCAATATATGAAATTTTGCGACGATGTTCCTTAGGATTTTGGCTTCGCACTCTAAAAATTTCAGATTCTAAACCTTCGTATAAAAAAATTTATAGCGAAAATGCCATGATGACCTGTTTGGAGCAGCAAAACCCTAGAATCAAGTGATGGTTACAATCTTTGGGGACGATAGCTTTTAATTTTCAAGAACTTTTATTGAAAAAAAATTTAGAAGGAAAGGAATTTGAATTACAGGGTATTGCAGGGAAGCCGGGAAAGATAATAAGTTCTAATGTCATGACAAAGCTTCTAAAGAAAGAACAACGAGGCATCATTGCACAATTATGCTCACTAGAAGTTCCAACATCAAAATCATCTATTTCTGCAGATCTCCAAAAAGTCTTGGACAATCATTCCAAGGTTTTTGAAACTCCAAAAGGACTCCCACCTATTCATGATCATGATCATGCTATTCATTTGATTCCGGGAAGTGTTCCTCCAAACTTTCTTCGGGCCGCCTTGTATCATATGTCCAGGGCTAAGTGAATGTGCAGTTACAGAAATGTTGAAGGCATTATCATTTAACTAAATTAAGTTCATATGTACTCCTATGGTATTGATACACAAGGATGGATCATGGCGCATGTGTCCGGATTATACTGAGCTCAATAAGCTCACTATTAAATATAAATTTCCCATTCATGTGATTGATGAATTATTGGATAAATTTCATGGAGTAATTTATTTTACCAAGTTGGATCTTCGTTCGAGGTATCATCAAATTAGAATGAAGACTGAAGATATTCCGAAAACAACATTTTGAACTCATGAGGTCATTATGAATTTTTTATCATGCCTTTTGGCCTTACCAATACACCTTCTACATTTCAAGGGTTGATGAATTCCATTTTCAAACCCTTCCTTAGAAAATTTTTTCTAGTATTTTTTGATGATATACTAATCTACAGCAGGTCTTGGAAGGATCATGTTGAACATGTTGAAAGGGTGCTCAAACTATTGCGGGAGAAACAATTATATGAAAAAACATCCAAATGTTTCTTTGGAGTACAAGAGGTGGAATATCTGGGTCATATTGTATCTCACGAGGGTGTTAAAGTAGACCCTAACAAAATTACAGCCATTAAGAAATGGAAAGTCCCCACAACCATAAAGCAGTTGCGAGGATTTCTCGGGTTAACGAAGTTACAAAAGTTTTTCAAGATATGGAATGTCTATAACAACAATATTTTAAGAAAAGATGCATTTTCATGGAATCCTGAAGCAACTAAGGCCTTTGAACATCTTAAAGAGGCAATGTGCCTAGCACCAATCTTAGCTATGCCATACTTCACAAAAACCTTTATTGTGGAATGTGATGCCTCAAGAAATGGAATTGGTGATGTTTTAATGCAAGAAGGAAGACCCATTGCTTTTGAAAGTTGTCCAATAAAAGGAAAGTATTTATAGAAACCTATTTATGAGAAGGAAATGTTAGCAATATTGCATGCACTAAATAAATGGAGAACTTACCTAATGGGAAGACACTTCAAGGTAAAAATTGATTATGATAGTATTAAACAATTTTTGGAACAAAGACTATCTTCAGAAGAGCAGCAAAAATGGGTCACAAAGATGTTGGGTTATGACTTTGAAATAATATACAAAAAAGGGAAGCTAAATGTTGTTGCAGATGCACTCTCAAGAAAGGATGAGGATGTGGAAGCATTGCTTTGTCCCATTTATCTTATCCAACCCGATTGGATAACCGAACAAGGGAGGAATGTAAGAATTAAGAAGAAGTATGGACACTCATTCAAAATTTGCAGCTAGATCCCAATACATCTGATACATTTAGTTGGAAAAATGATTCCTTACGGTACAAAGATCACTTATATATCTTTGTAATAATTCCTAACTAAAACAAAATATTATTTTGGAATAGCACACCTTTCCCTTAGAAGGACACTTGGGATTTTTAAAAACTTAACACGGGGTGAAGAAAGAATTTTTTTTGGATGGCCTTAAATCTGATATTCAAAATTTTATGGCGGATTGTTTGGTTTTCCAGCAAAATAAAGTTGAGACAATTAATACCCCAGGTCTGCTAGAACCTTTATCCATTCCAAGTCAACGTTGGGAGAAGATTTCAATGGATTTTATCACAGGTTTACCTAAGTCCGAAGGAAAGAGTGTCATCATGGTGGTAATTGATAGACTTACCAAGTATGCACACTTTTGTGCATTATCTCATCCATTTAAAGCAAGTACGATTGCTACTACATTTATGGACACAATTCAAAAGCTACATGGAAACCCAAGGGTTATTGTGAGCGACAGAGATCCCACTTTTACTGGAAATTTTTGGATGGAGTTATTTTCTTGTTTGGGTACTCAGTTAGCTCATATCTCATCTTATCATCCTCAATCTGATGGTCAAACTGAGATAGTAAATAAATTTTTGGAAGGATATCTTCATTGTTTTGTATCTAATAAACAAACACAATAGGTCAAGTGGTTACCTCTCGCTGAATGGTGGAAGATCACATCGAGCATCAGCAAGAAGTTCTCCAACTCTTAAAGGATAACCTGACTTTGGCACAAAATCGAATAAAACAACAGGCAGATCAACATCGCAGCGAGAGAAGTTTTGATGTAGGAGATTGGGTATTTTTACGGCTACAACCATACAAACAAATGTCCCTCAAGCAAGCTAAGAAGGATAATAAATTATCACCAAAGTACTATGGTCCTTACAAGGTGTTGCAAAAGATTGGTACTGTGGCATACAAATTGGAGCTTCCTGCTTCTTCATGAGTGCATCCAATTTTCCATGTTTCATGCTTAAAGAAGGTTATAGGTGAAAATCTTCCAGTTCAAACAATATTGCTAGAACTTGATGAGGAAGGAACAATCATATTGGAACCTAAAGCGGTCACGAAAACAAGAACTCAACATCTACGAAATCGATCAATTTTAGAGTATCTCATCAAGTGGAAGAACTTACCCACTGAAGATTCTACGTGGGAGGATGAGAATTTTATACAGAAGCACCCAGAGCTACTCAAGCATTGAGGAAAACACTTTTTGAAGGAGAGGGGCATGTTAGGTCCCTATATTACTATTATAGTCCCTTATTGTTGTGAGTGTAACCCCATTATTGTTATTATTGTACCCTTGTAACCCCCATATTGTTATTATTGTGCCCTTAAATTATTATTGTTAGGTTGGCTAGGATTACATTGCAGCCCCACTAGGATTAAATTGTGGCCCCATGGACTCCTATATAGAGAAAGGAGGTTTTTTAATTTGAATCATCCAAGAATTGTTCATTCATGTAATGTATTTGAGGTTGCCCCCTCGAAGTGGCTTATTTCTAAGGCGTTGATATCTCTTTTCTTCTCTTTTTGGAGCTGTTTTCACAACAACATGCCTCACCAACCACCCTCAACTTGAAATTCATGAGCTAACTGAGTTTATCACACTCAGTTAACTATTACAAGTGATTATGAGATAAGATTAAATTTTATTGTCTAATTTAATTAAGGGAAAATTAAATGAGACAGACATTTCTTGTTGACTTTTCAACACTCCCTCTCAACAAGAAAGGGATTATCAGTTACCCCAATCTTGCCTCTATGGTATTCAAATTTTCTCCTGGCAAGCTCCTTCGTCAGAATATATGCATCCTAATATTGCATGGGAATGTACTCAAGTAACATAATGCGCCTCTAAACACAATCTTTGAGATGGTGCTACCATATGTCTATGTGCTTAGACCTATCATGGAATACCGGATTAACCGAGAGTTTAATGCAACTCTGGTTATCACAATGTATCACCGTTGGATCCATCTGAGAACCAAAAAAACTAACCAGAATCTTCCTCATCCAGATAGCCTCACATGCAGCCTAACTTGCTGCCATGTACTCTGCCTCGATTGAATTGAGTGCCACATATCGCTACTTCCTGTTGTGCCAAAAAACTATTGTCGATCCTATGCTAAAGATCCCTCTTGATGTTCTCTTTCTATCTAATTGAATTCCTACCCAATATGCATCGGTGAAGCCTTGAAGCTTCACTCCCTCTGTCTGTCTGTACCATAATCCATACTCTATATTTCCCCTAAGATATCTCAAGACATGCTTCCCCGCCTTCCAAAAGAGCTTGGTTGGCTTAACCATAGCTTGAATCAGTTGGTTAACTACGTAGCAACTGTCTAATCTGGTGTTCACCAAGTACATTAATGAATCCATAAGTTGCATGTAAATAGTAGCATCCAATACCTCACCTGAAGTAGCATCCCCCTTTCTCCAGTTTCCTAGAAGAGGAGTCTCAATGGATTTACAACTCTCCATGTGAAACTTTCTCAGAATCACTTTGGCATACTTTCCTTGAGAAACAAATAGCTCACTATCCCACTGCCATATTTCCAAACCAAGGAAATAATGAAGGAGCCCCATTTCCTTCATTTCAAATTCTCTTGCAAGATCCTCTTTGCAAGAAGTTATCAAATGCTCACCACCTAACAAAATTAAATCATCAACATAAAGTATGATAATCGAGATCTTACCATCAACCACAATCAGGTAGAGGTTCGCATTCGCTTCACTCTTGGTGAAACCCAACCCAGTGAAAAAGCTAGCAATCCTGGTGTACCAAGCATGAGGTGCTTGCTTCAGCCCATACAATGCTCTCTTGAATCGGCACACATATGACTCACTGTCAAAGATCTCAAAACCTTCTAGCTTCTCTTTGTACACTTCTTCCTCAATAAATACATTGAGAAACGCAATATTCACATCCATCCAATGTATCTTCCACCCCATTTGTGCTGAGAGTGCAAGGATAGATCTAATTGATGAGTACCTTGCAACCAGTGCAAAAGTCTCATCACAGTCAATCCCCTCAACTTGTGAGAATACCCAGGCTACAAATCTATCCTTTTACTTCTCCACACTCCCATCCGCTACTTGCTTCACCTTATAGATCCAACCACTGATTTTCCGACTAGTCTTGGGACAACTTCCCATGCACTATTATTGATGATGGAGTCATACTCCTCAACCATAGCGTCAACCCAAATTGGTTGTTGCACCACTTCCTCAAAGGAGGATGGTTCTATCACAATACACTTGCTCATAATAGCCATGTATCTAGTAAAATTGTCTAGAGACTATCTCTGTTTGTGCAGTGAAGTAGGTGCTCCTACATGTTCTGCCGCATCAAGTCTTAATCTATCAAATTTTGTGGTGTGCCTTCTACCATGTCTGGTGGATGGCTCTGAATGATTGTTTTATTCCACTCCATGATCCTTTGCATGTGGCTTCCCCACATCTTTAGGTTCATCCTTTGGAACCAAGAGTTCCTCATCTTCATACAAATCCTTCTCCCTCTCAATGGAAAATCACATGGCTTTCTCCTCATCAAATTTTATATCCCATCTCACAACAGTCATCCTGTTGTTTGGAAAATACACCCGATAGTTGTGGGGAGTATCAATGTACCCCACAAATATCCCAATCTCAGTTGTTGGTTTGAGCTTATTCCTGGAATCTTTGGTCACATGGAAATAGATAGATGAGACAAAAAGTTTAAAATATGAAACATCGGGTTTCTTACCAGAAAATTCCTCCTCTGGTGTTCTCATGCCAAGTATCCGATGAGGAATACGGTTTTGCACAATACTTCTATGTTGCATGCCTTTGCCCATGGATGCAACGGCAGGCCCTGATCATGAAACATTTCTCGTGCTACACCCAAAATTGTTCTATTATTTCTTTCTGTGACCCCACTCTATTGTGGGTTATGAGGCACAATAAACTCTCTCTGAATTCCTTCTTTTATATAGAAGTTATTGAATTCATTGGAGATGTACTCACCACCATTGTCACTCCTAAGAGCCTTCACAAGCTTCCCCATGTCTTTCTCCACCAGTTATTTGAACTCACAAAATTTTGAGAACGTCTGATCTTTCTTCTTCATGAAGTAGATCCAACACTTTCTAGAAAAATCATCAACAAAGATCACATAATACATGTTCTTTGTTGTCGAAGCTATAGATAATGGTCCACACATGTCTGAGTGAACTCTCTCAAGGATTTCCGCTGCTCGGTTCTCCTTCTCATGAAAAGTGGCCTTTGCATACTTCCCAATGGTACATCCCTTGCATGTGTCTATCTATGCAAGAGTACCCTTGGGAAGTCCCATAGAAATCGGTTGCATGACCTTCAAGGCTCCATGATGTAGATGGCCCAATCTCCTGTGCCATAACTCACCCTCATCCCAGCTCATGACTTTGTCTTCCTTACCCATCAATGTTTTGAAACCATCTGCATCAAGTTTATAGAGATTCTTCACACGAATCCCAATATTCTTGGCTTTTCCTATGGATTTGTGATGAAGGAAAGCTTTCCCTTCATTGAAAACCACATCATAACCTCTATCCTCCAACATTTTGACTGAAACTAAATTATTTTTTAAGCCTGTTACATGCTTTACATATTTTAATAAGAAGGGTTTACCTAACTGTCTCTGGAAGGTTACTGTACCAATCTCGGTAGCACTATACCTCTCATCATCACCCATTTCGATATGCATCTGGAGGTCCTTCTCCTCCAAGCTAGTGAAAATTTCTTTGTCTCTCGTCATCTGGAAAGATGCACCACTATCCAAGTACCACATTGATCCCATCGGACTTGAAACCATGCATGCAATGAGAAATAAGTCCAACTCAAATTGCAAGGCCAAAGCCTCACTAGCTACAGATTTTGAAGCCTTCTTATTCTTCTTCTTTTGTGGACTATTAGTGGCATAATGTCCATGCTCGTGACAGTCAAAACACTTCACTCCGTACATGTCATTATTTTTTCCTTCTTTGCCGGTCTAAGATTTGGAATAGGATTTCTTTCCCTTTCCCTTCTTCACCTTACCAGCCAAGGCGCAATTTTATTCATCATCTGTCTTGGATGAAGATCCATCCCTCGTATTTCGCTTGAATTATTCTTGCACCAAATCCAACCAAATTCATTCCCAATCTAGCAGCTTCTCCCTCCCATTGACAGAGTCCTGATAACTATGCCAACTCTTGGGAAGGCCTAGAAGAGCTAGGCTCACCAAGTCATCATCCGCAGTAGTAATTTCGATGCTCCCAAACTCATCTCGACATTGGACAAACTTGGTTAAATATTTCAGAATAGTGTCTCCTTTCTCCATTTTGATTTTCCTGAGCCTGCCATTCAGTGCCAATTTTCTATGATCACTGCTACTCTGAAACATATCTATCAAAGGCTTCCACATTGCATATGGAGTTGCTTTTCCATGGATACTGGAGACAATGTGGTCTTGTACTCACTCTAGTAAGATCCTCCTCACCTTTGCAACCTTCTTTTGCCAAGCATCAAGAAGAGTGGCATCTGCTACAGCGGGTTTGGGAATGTCATTATCAATAAATTCTTTCAACCCATTTTCCTCCAGAACTGCCTCCATCATGTCTTTCCATGCAATATAATTAGAACTTACCTCGAGTGCATACTCCAATATCAAGCCATTGAAAGCCATTTTGATCATGATCTGCCTATCACACCAAGAACACTTTTGCAAATTCAAATGCTATTTAGACACAAACTTAATTTCTTCTCCACTGTAGTGATTTCCTGCACTCTGATACCATGTAGAAATTATACAAAAAATATGTATACCAATGGATTCAATCCGATCATGTGATATTCTAAATCAAGATATTGAATCCTTCTAGAAATTAATTTGTGGAAAATAAAGACAATCACACAATCACACCAAGTAAGAGAAAGAAGAAAATCAAACCACAAAATAGATATTTTCCTAGGGAAAGCTTGCTGCTAAAAAACCCTCTATCTTCTATTGTATATTCACCAAGGAATCATGAAACAATTACAATGCACTCTTCTCACAAGAGTCTCCTGCACTCTCACAACTATCTCACACTGATTCAGACAAAATCAACCAAAACTTAGCTAGTTTTCATCCTATGCTCAACCTTCCTTGCTTGCAGAATTCATGTGGAATGAAATCCCTATTCTTTTGGAAATTCAACCCTCCAAAACTCTACAATGCGCATGGGCAATCCTATGGTTGTATTACTTCATGAGGACAACCTACTAATGATACAACTGATAGTTAACATCCCTTTAACCTTTGTCTCAACTGGGTCTCCACTGGAACTGACATGCATGCAGTTATTAATAGTAAATCATCAGATGCATGGCAGATCACTGCATGTGAATTAAATGTGATTTAATTCACTTGATCTCTCACTAGTGCAACAAACAGTTACAACTATTTCAACTGACTTTAACTCAATTAATTTAGTTAACTTATTTCTCATGCATTAAACAAATGCACTAACAGCAACTCGAACTCCATAACTAATAGAATCACTATGTGTGCCTCACCAACCACCCTCAACTCAAAATTCATGAGCTAACTGAGTTTATCACACTCAGTTAACTATTACAAGTGATTATGAGATAAGGTTACATTTTATTGTCCAATTTAATTAAGGGAAAATTAAATTAGACACACATTTCTTGTTGACTTTTCAACATTGAAGTATTCTTGGTGCAATACCAGAGCTCACCAATTTGGTAAAAAATTAATTTAAACAAGGTTTAAACACCTAATTTAGATATGCAAGGAAGTTATCAATTTCAATTTCATTCATTGATTGAGTGGTGACGATAGGAATATACTGACATCTTTTAATTTAGACCATCCGATCAAAAAAATTAATTAGCAAAAGGATTAAAGTAGCCAATTCCAACAGGGGGGCGCCTATTGGCGTAACCAAATATGAAATAAAATAAAAACAACAAACTTACTAACTTGATAAATTAAATTGAAGTATTACATAAAAATTCTTAAAATCTTAATGAAAAGTTTCCGATTGCAAATATTTATAATATTTATAATTGACATTTTATAATTTTTAATCCCAAAGCTTCTTTAAATCTCTTATATAAATTCTTATCTAACGACAAACAAATTTGGGTTCTTCTTGATTTCTTTATACTTTTAAAGACAAGGCAGGTTTGACACCATTCGCCCCTCTCACATCCTCATGAATCTCTCATATTTCATATTCAACCTCTCATATTTCATATTCAATCGCATAAGTAATGAATTGAAGATGTATATTTTATTTTCCAACCACAATACAACAATTTCAAAAAACATCTTCATAGGGAATTTTGTATAAAAAGTAATTTTTGTTTAGAGGCGTATTTTACAGCCTAGTATGATGTGTAAGGGTATCCATTCCTCATTAAAGTTGAAGTCAAAATAAACAAATTTAAAAGACTAAAAATGAAAAATGAAAAATAACTTTACAAAATATTTAAATAATATGGTCTCAGAAAAAAAATTAAATAACTATACAAAATATTTAAATAATGTGGTCTAAAAAAAAAAAAAATTATATAAATAAACAATTAAAAATCATGCAAACTTTTGGAGTCTAGAATTTGAAGAAAAGTTTGCACCTCAATAGAATTGATCCTTCTAAGGCATAATATATCCAAAATTACATGGATCTAAAGCTGATTAAAGAAAAATGTGGTCAGCAAGATGTTTCGACTCATAACCTAGGTATCTTTGCAAGATACTAACAATATTGTTTAAAACATTGCTTTCAGGAGTTTTCTTAGCCATTGCCCATATTCTCTCCTCATTCTCCCATGCATCTATCTCCATCTCCTCCAGTGATTTCAATGTTTCCAAAACTTGTAGTTCCTCTATTGCTTCACATCCATGCATTTGCAGATGTCGAATTTTTTCAAGAACATGAAGCCCTGTTATTTTCTTTAATGCCCGACAAGATTGCAGATTTAGTGATGATAGTGATGTCGTCAATTTTCCAACCTCTACTAGATTCTCACAATCTATGAGATCGAGATCCCGAAGGACTGGAGAAGCACCTTCACCAAATGATATTTTATTTATTCTCGTCTTCGATAGATTTAACTCAATGAGCCTATGCATGCAATTTTCCAACAATCTGTGGCCTCCCGCTTGAACCATTTCCACACTAGCAAATGGCATTTCACTAATTAGAGAATAAGATAGTGACAAGGACGTCAATTGATTCAACTGGCCAACCAACTCGAAAAAATGTTCCAATTTCCTCACAGAAAGTGTCAATTCCTTCAAGTTCGTTAGCTTCCTGAGTGAATTCGGCAAGGTTTCCAACGAAAGGAAAAATAGAGACAAAATTTCCAAGTTGGCGAGGTCTCAAATGGAACTTGGCAATTCTTTTAACCCTGTATCAGCCAAAATTAGTTCTTTGAGGTACTACTGATGTGTGACTTGGTGGGGAAAAACTTCAATGTTGTGACACCTACGCATATTCAAGCTTATGAGTGTGCCGATATTCCCAAATGTTTCGCCAGAGAGAGTCAAGTAGTTGCAGTAACTCAAATCGAGATATTTGAGTTGCATTAAGTTCCTGAAGGAGTTTGGCAGCATCTTCTACTCCTTACACCCCTCCAACTCAACATGTTGGAGATTTGTTAAATCTCCAAAAGAAGGTGGCAACATTTTCAAATGCGAGCACCAAGATAAGTCAATATGTTGGATCTGAGTTAAATTTCCAAGGGAAGACGACAACATTTCCAAGGACATGTAGTGAGAAAAATCAAGATGAAGGAGGTTTTTGAAGCTCTCCAAAGACTATGGCAACAACTTCATTTCTGCCTTGAATCTCATGTATTTCAGTGAGCGTAGCTGAAAGAATTCCTCGAGCAATGTTCCTTTGAAGTGGTGTAGCTCAAGTTTTTCCAGGTACTTCAACATCCCTGTGGACACCGTTAATTGTAAAAGGTCCACACTAATATTCAACTCCCTCAACTGAAGAGGAATTCGTGCCTGAAATAAACGTTGAAATTAACATTATTATTTAAAAGGTCGTTAAAAATTTACATAGCCAATAAATAAAAACTGATAAAACCCTGGAAGTTTTGGAAGTTTTAAAATGATTATTTAGTTAAGGTAGTACACTAATAAAAATTAAATGGATAATAAAAACTAATACGTATATGAAATGACTAATCAAAATTTATCAATTATACTCCTTATCAAAACTACTTTTATACTACAAGGAATCCTAACTCTCACAACTATAAATATGGAAGTGATGCTTCTCCTAACCTTCCACAACCTACAAGGTTGACACCACAACAATTGGAAGAAAAAAGAGTAAAAGGACTTTTCTACAGTTGTGATAGAAAATACAGTAAAGGTCATAAGTGTGTCGAGAAGAAATTATTTTACATAGATTCTAAAGAGGAGAAAGAAAAGAAACAAAAAAATTCAAAAGAAGAGGATATACACCAGGAACCAACCTCGGAGAAAGGAGAAACGAATCCAACCATATCTTGTAATGCATTGGTAGGAATTACCACTCCTCAAATTCTCAAGATAGAAGGACATATCAAGAAGAAAAAGGTAATAATGTTGACTAATTCAGGTAGGACCCATAACTTTATTCATTGTAAGATAGCCCAGGAATTGAATTGCTTCCTATATCCAGCACCAGAGTGTAAAGTAATGGTTGCAAATGGAGGAACTATAAATTTCTCTCAAAAGTGCCATAATATCAAGCTATCCATGGGAGAATATGTATTTAATATTCAAATTCTTTTCATTCCAATGAGTGGTGTTGACGTTGTACTAGGAGTCCAATGGTTACAATCTTTGGGTACAATAGCTTTTAATTTTCAAGACTTTTCTTGAATTTGTTTTGGGAAGGAAAGGAAGTTGAATCAAGGGGTATTGCATGGAAAAAAGGAAATATAATCAACTCTGATGGCATGACAAATTTATCCATGGGAGAATATGTATTGAATATTTCAATGCTTTCCATTCCAATGGGTGGTGCTGATGTTGTACTATGAGTCCAATCGTTACAATCTTTGGGTATGATAGCTTTTAATTTTCAAGAAATTTTCTTGAAATATGTTTGGGAAGGAAAGGAATTTGAATTAAGGGGTATCGTAGGGAAGCCATGAAATATAATCAGCTCTAATTGCATGAAAAATATTCTAAATAAAGAACAACAGGGGGTAATTTCACAATTATGCTCAATAGAGATTCAAACATCGAAATCGTCTATTTCTCCATATCTCCAAAAAGTCTTGTAAAATCATTCCAAGATATTTGAGACTCCAAAATTCCTCACACCTATTCATGATCATGATCATGCTATTCATTTTATTCCAGGAATTTTTCCTCCAAACATCAGACCTTACAAATATCCCTATGCCCAAAAGAGTGAAATTGAACGCATGGTTGCAGTAATCCTAGAGGCTGGTATAATTCAACCTAGTCAAAGTTCTTTGTCATCTCAAATATTATTGGTTCATAAGAAGGATGGATTATGGCGCATGTGTCTGGATTATAGGGAGCTCAACAAGCTCACTATTAAAGATAAATTTCCCATTCCTGTCATTGAAGAATTATTGGATGAATTACATGGAGAAATTTGCTTCACCAAGTTGGATCTTCGTTCAAGATATCATCAAATAAGAATGAATACTGGAGACATTCCGAAAACATCATTTAGAACTCATGAGGGTCATTATGAATTTTTGGTCATGCCTTTTGGCCTTGCCAATGCACCTTCTACATTTCAAGGTTTGTTGAATTCCATTTTCAAACTCTTCCTTAGAAAATTTTTGTTAGTATTTTTTGATGATATATTAATCTACAACAAGTCTTGGAAGGATAATGTTCAACATGTTGACAAGGTGCTCAAAGTGTTGGAGGAGAAATAATTATATGCAAAAACATCCAAATGTTTCTTTGGAGTATATGAGGTGGAATATCTGGGTCATATTGTATCTCATGAGGGTGTTAAGGTAGACCCTAACAAAATTAAATCCATTAATGGAAAATCCCCACAACCATAAATTATCTACGAGTATTTCTTGAGTTGACAGGGTATTATCGCAAGTTTTTTAAGAATTATGGGAGAATAACATCACCTCTAACAACATTACTAAATAAAGATGCATTTTCTTGGACTTCAAAAGCAACTAAGGCCTTAAACATCTTAAAGAGGCAATGTGCCAAGCACCAGTCTTAGCTACACCAGACTTCACAAAAACCTTTATTGTGGTATATTATGTCTTAGGAAATGGAATTGGTGTTGTTTTAATGCAAGAAGGAAGACCCATTACTTTTGAAAGTCATACAATCAAAGGAAAGTATTTACACAAACTTATTTATGAGAAGAAAATGTTGGAAATACTACATGCACTTAAGCACTGGTGACCGTACCTAATGGGGAGACACTTCAAGGTAAAATAGATCATGATAGTCTTAAATAAATTTTAGAACAAATGTTATCTATGGAAAATTTTAGGGGTTAATATTCGTAGGTGGGCTAATTTTCCATGTTTTTGACAAAAAAATATTCGCCAATTTCCATTTTTTATAAAAATGATTCGCCCAAATTTTACAATATAAAATTAGTTTATGTTAAAAATCGCCAACATTATATAGAAAGTATATATAAAATCATTATAATTTGAAAAATTTTATAAATACATCAATAAAAATTTTATAGTTTACGTATTAGGGACTAGTGAGATTCACCATTTTTTTAAACTTCAAGGTGATTTTCTATCCTTAAAATTTTCCCTGATATTATCTTAAGAAGAGAAACAAAAATGGGTCACTAAGATGTTGGGACATTATGACTTTGAAATGATCTATAAAAAAGGGAAGCAAAATGTTGTTGCAGACGCACTCTCAAGAAAGGATGAGGATGTGGAAGCATTGCTTTGTGCCATTTCTATTATCCAACCAGATTGGATAACCAAAGCAAGGGATGAATGGAATAATGATGAAGATGTGTGGGCACTCATTCAAAAGTTGCAGCAAGATCTCAGTACATCTGATACATTTAGATGGAAAAATGATTCTTCATGGTACAAAGAGTGCTTATACCTTTGTAAGAATTCCCACCTTAAAGAAAATATTCTTCTGGAATTGCACACCTCTCCCTTAGGAGGGCACTCGGGATTTTTAAAAACTTACCACAAGGTTAAGAAGATGTTTTTTTGGGATGGCCTTAAATATGATATTCAAAATTTTGTGGCGGAATGTTTCATTTGCCAACAAAATAAAGTTGAGATAATTAAGACCCCAGGTTTTTTGCAACCCTTATCCATTCCAAGTCAACGTTAGGAGGAGGTTTCAACGGATTTTATCATATTTTTACCCAAGTCCGAAGGAAAGAGTGTCATCATGGTGGTAGTTGATAGACTTACCGAGTATGCATACTTTTGTGCATTATCTTATCCATTTATATCTAGTACAATTGCTACTGCATTTATGGAAACAATTCAAAAACTACATGGAAACCCAAAGATTATTGTAAGCAACAAAGATCTCGTTTTCACTAGAAATTTTTGGACATAATTATTTTCTTGTCTAGGTAATAAATTAGCTCATAGCTCATCTTATGATCCTCAATCTAATGGGAAAAATGAGATAGTGAAAAAATGTTTGGAACGATATCTTCATTGCTTTGCATCTGATAACCAAGCATAATGGTCGAAGTGGTTACCTCTGGTTGAATCATGGTATAACACTTTCTTCCATACTACAGTAAAAATAATTGTTATTTATGGCATTTTATGGATATCATCCATTGTCCATCATATCATCTTTAAGAGAAAATTCTAAGGTTCAAGTAGTGGAAGATCACATCGAGTATCAACAACAACTTCTCCAACTCTTAAAGGATAACCTCACTTTGGTGCAAAATGAAATGAAACAACAAACATATCAACATCACAGCAAAAGAGGTTTTGATGTAGGCAACTAACAGGGAAAATTTTAACGGTAGAAATTTATCTTAAAATTTAGAAACTCTAGCGAATCTTACTAATCCCTAATGTGCAAACTATAAAATATTTGGTGATATATTTGTAAAAATATTTAAATTTATAATTAGTTTTTGTTTAGTCTCTATAAAATTTTGGCGATCTTTAAGGTAAAATAATTTTATACCATAAAAATATGGCAAAACATTTTTAGAAAAAAATGGACATTGGTGAATCTTTTTTTCAAAAAAACATGGAAAATTAGCCCACCTGTGAATATTAGCCCTAAAATTTTCCCTGGCGACTGGTATTTTTACAGCTACAACCATACAAATAAATATCCCACAAGCAAGTTAAAAAGGATAATAAATTATCACCAAAGTATTATGGTCCTTATAAGGTGTTGCAAGAGATTGGTACTATGGCATACAAATTAGAGCTTCCTACATCTTCGTGAGTGCACCTAGTTTTCCATGTTTCATGCTTAAAGAAGGTTATAGGTGATAATCTTCTACTTCAAACAATATTGCCAGAACTTGACAAGGAAGCAAAAATCATATTGGAACCTGAAGTAGTCACAGAAAGAAGAACTTGAAAACTACGAAATCGATCAATTTTAGAGTATCTCATCAAGTGGAAAAACTTACCAGCTGGAGATTCCACATGGGAGGATGAGAATTTTATATAAAAGCATCCAAAACTACTTAAGCATTGGGAAAACACTTTTTTGAAGGAGAGGGGCATGTTAGGTCCCTATAATACTAGTGTATCCCCTTATTGTTATTAGTGGTGTAGCCCCCTTATTGCTATTGTTGTGCCCATGTAGTCCTCATGGAAGCCCAATATTATTATTGTTGTGCCCTTGTAGTCCCCATAGAAGCCCGCTATTATTATCGTTGTGCCATTACATTATTATTGTTATGTTGGCTCTAATTATATTGTGACCCCTTAGACTCCCATATATAGAAAGGAGGTTTTTCCATTTGAATCATACAATAATTATTCATTTATGTAATGTAAAGGAGGTTTCCTCCTCGAAGAGGATAATTTTTAAGTCATTGAACTATCTTTTCTTCTATTTTGTGAGTTGGTTGTATAACATGTGATACTTTAGCATTGAATTTTATAAAACAAGGATTGGATGAAAAGTGTTTTTGCAAGGTAGCAAAAGCTAAAACTTCTAAGGAAGCATGGAAGATCCTATAAGAAGAATTTGGTGCAAGAGAGAGTAATCAAGTCGAAGATAGTAGTGTTGTACAAGTTGTTGTAACAGTTCTTGGAAATGAAAATAAAGATGGATCTGTAGTAGCAAATCTACAGAAAGATGAAGAGTTTCATGAATCCAACTTGAAATTTGATCACAATGTTGATTGTGTGTTACCAACATGAACTGATTTTGGCATAGATAATGTTGCCAATGGAGAAGAAACCAATTTAGTGGATCCAATAATTGAAATTGTTGATATTAACTTTAATGAAGAGTAATTAACTAGTGATGAGTGGTTGCATATGATACAACATAAACAGCTTATTGAAAATAGATGCAATTTTAAAAAATAAAGTAGTTACATCAAAATTATAATAATAGTGATTAAAATGAACTATATATCACACAAATATAAACTCTTATTCAGAATCTTAAAATAAAATTAAAAAAAATTGACCCAATATTATATAAATACAAACCCCAATCCGTTTCATACAATGGACCAAAAAAAAAAAAAAATGGTCGAATATCATTCCATAAATTATTAGAACACTTCAAGGGAACACATACTTTCATTATTAGAACACTTCAAAGGGAACACAAACTTTCATTATTATTAGAACACTTCAAGGGAACACAAACTTTACAGCATTACAAAACTTAAATGCGAGAGCATTACAATACTTTCATTTTCCTATGTAGAAAAGAATATCCATTCCTTTTCTCTACAACTCCATCCGCTACATGATTGTTCACTAATAAAAACCTGATAACCCCTTAATTGGAGGGTGGAGGCGGAGGCGTGAGAGCCATTATTATGAATGCAACTATGCACATAATTAATATGCTGTTAATGGAGGTGTCGGCGGAAGCGAATACGAGAACCATTATTGTTGATAATACGATCAACAATAATATGATGCTAGTCCTATTAAAGATGGAGGTGTTGGCGGAAGCGAGTGGGAGACCCATTATTATGAATGCAGTGCAGTGATCCACAGAAACACGCTGGGGCAGTAGTTCTCTGTCACTGATGCAACAAATGGCCACCAATTAATTGATCTCTCGCTGATACAACAAATGTTAATATCCCATATTGCTATAAACTGTTCGCCTCTGTTATAAAGCCGCCGACTCGCCGAGAGCTCCCTCGAGGTCGGAATGCCGGTGCTCATCATTTTCGTGGAAGCTTCAGTGAATGGTACGCAGGAGAGGTGGAGTTAAGGGGAGAGGTTAAGTTAGAGGTGGAGGTGGAGGTGGAGGTGGTGGCGGAGGTGGAAGTGGAGGTGGAGGTGGAGGTAGAGGTAGAGGTGGAGGCGAGGCCACCTACAGAGGTAGAGGTAGAGGTAGACATAGAGGTGGAGTCGGAGGGTGGACAGGTGGAGGCCGAGGGTGCAGGTAGAGGTGTGAGAGCAATTGCTATGAATGCAACTATGCACATAATTAATATGATATAATTAATGGAGATGTTGGCGGAGGCTAGTACGCGAATCATTATTGTTGATAATATGATGAACAATAATATGATGTTAGTCATATTAAAGATGGAGGGAGCGAGTGTGAGAGCCATTATTATGAATGCAGTGCAGTGATCCACAGAGAAACAAGCTGCGGCAGTAGTTCTCTTTGTCACTGATGCAACAAATGGTCACCAATTAATTTCTCTCGCTGATACAACAAATGTTAATATCCCATGCTATAAAGCCACTGAGTGGTCCCTCGGTGCTCATCATTTTCGAGGAAGGTTCAGCGAATGGTCCGCAGGAAACGTATACGCAGCCTGCAACTTAAAATGCACTTCCGGCCCCACCTTGGTCGGCCACTTAGACGTATCTACGCGGCCTGCAACTTATTTCTTTGAGTGGCCCTGCAACGCATGTGCGTGCTGCGGACTTTTTAATCTTAATCTTAAAGTTTAAATCAGGTCAGTGGCAATGCATATAAACCATCGATCCTCTCTTCAACAGGATCCTCAAAGAAGCTAAAGAGGAATAAGGATTTGAGCAGAAGGGCACCAAAACAATTCCTTGTCATGTCTGCGATCTCCAGTGCGTGGATGATTTTTAGTTGCTTGTATTTTTTAATTGGTTGTCATAAACGCAACCTAATTAATTTAATTGCTGGGTATAAAACTTTTACGTGCACTAGTGGAAGAAGAAGCTAAAGAGGAATAAGGATTTGAGCACCAAAACAATTCCTTGTCATGTCTCCGATTTCCAGTGCGTGGAGGATTTTTAGTTGCTTGTATTTTTTAATTGGTTGTCATAAACGCAACCTAATTAATTTAATTGCTGGGTATAAAACTTTTCCAGTGCGTGGAGGATTTTTAGTTGCGTGTATTTTTTAATTGGTTGTCATAAACGCAACCGAATTAATTTAATTGCTGGGTATAAAACTTTTACGTGCACTAGTGGTTCGATGCATATATAATATCCATAAGTATCAGAAGACTTGCAAGATGTTTGATCTTAACAAAAGCGTGTCGTATATGAAAACATTCACGAAAGTTTTGGGTAGGAGTGTACAGTTTTATATGTGACTTACCCTTTGAGCTATATAAAATATTAACAATAACTTCCACAGAGGGAAACTATTTTATTGTATCCCCATTTGAAATCTATCTTCACTTTAAACCAATGTCACTACGTTACGTGTGACTTCGTGTGAATGGCAGTATACTCCATCGATGCGTTCCTTGCAAATATAACAAAGTAATAACTCAAATAATGGCCCTGAATTGGAAAATTAATTTTCCACGAACCAATTAACTCTTATAACTGTTATATGCTGAACTTTTCATTTGTTACACAAACTTTTCATTTGTTACACAACTAGCGTATTATATTTTGATCATGACCAGTCTTAGCAGGTTTTTTCTCTTTATACACTAGGCGTAGTTGCCTTGTAACGATGCGAATATTCCGGCTTAGTGGTTGTAGACTTTTCAATTGTTATACAACTAACGTCTGATATTTTGACCATGACCAGTCTTGGCAGGTTTTCTCTCTCTATAAACGAGGCGCAGTTGCCTTGTAACGATGAGCAGTTGCCTTGTAACGATGCGAATACTCTGGCTTAGTGGTTGGACTATGGAAGTTATATGTTTCAAATTATTGATTAAAGTTATATATAGTCCAGAGATCCCAAGATTAGTTTGGAGACTCAAAATTTATGAAAGTAGATTATGAAAATAGCATAAATATGTTTCAAATTATAGAATAAAGTTATATATAGTAAGGTGTTAATAAATTAATATAATTATGTCTATATTTATGGTTAGTTTTTATAATTTTATTTCAATTATTAAGTTAATAGTAGAGATTTAACTCATTATACATCAATTAAGGAGTAAGATTTATCTAAAAATAGTTATGTTTTTTTTTTTAATCTTTTTAATTAAATTCATTAATTAAAAGAATATCATATCTCAAAAGTAGCTATGCTTCTTTTATATTTTTAATTAAATTTATTAATTAAAAGAACATTATATGAACATGTGTCATATGAAATGAGTTATGTTTTCTTGAACATGTGGTATTCACAAAAACATGATATTGGTTCATAGTATTGTAACAAAGTTTAAAAATAATAACTCATATGATAAAACCCATGAAGTGTAGAATAGTTGGCTTGCATGGGGTGCATGAGGTCACAAGTTTAAACCTCAAAGGTTCAAAACTCATGGGGAGAGGGAGTGGAAACAATTTTGGGAGAACAAAACTTCTCAAGGGGCATTCATGGTGAAGATTCTACTAATGTCCACCAGGATTTACAAGCTATTTAATTTATATGTGCAACTATTTAATTTACACGGTTGTGCTAGTTATATTACAAATATTTTTGTGTTAGTTATAATATAAACCCACAAATAATTATTCTTGTCTTTGGTTAAATATGGGTGTGATTGACTATAGATGGATTTTATTGAGCTTTGTTAAATATAGTTAGCAATTTAATTTATATGGTTGTGCTATTTATATTACAAATATGTTTGTTCTAGTTATATTATAAACCCACATAATTATGCTTATTTTTGGTTAAATATGGGTGTGATTGACTATAGATGGATTTTATTGAGTTTCATTAAATATAGTTAGCAATTTGTATGTGCAACTATTTAATTTATATGGTTGTGCTGATTATATTACAAATATGTTTGTGCTAGTTATATTATAAACCAGCACATAATTATTCTTGTCTTTGGTTGAATATGGGTGTGATTGACTCTAGATGGATTTTATTGAGTTTTGTTAAATATAGTTAGCAATTTAATTTATATGGTTGTGTTAGTTATATTACAAATATGTTTGTGATAGTTATATTATAAATCCACAAATAATTGTGCTTGCCTTTGGTTGAATATGGGTAAATATTGCTGTGATTGACTATAGATGGATTTTATTGAGTTTCGTTAAATATAGTTAGAAATTTCATTTATATGGTTGTGCTAGTTATATTACAAATATGTGTGCTAGTTATATTATAAACCCACGAATAATTTTTCTTCTCTTTGGTTAAATATGAGTGTGATTGACTATAGATGGATTTTATTGACTTTCATTAAATATAGTTGTTTCTTCAACAAAATGTACATAGACATGGGAAGAATATGTGTAGAGAGACAAGAAGGATACATTATATTCCTTAAATGTTCAATGACATAGAAAAGTGTTGTATGCTTTCGAAGTTGCAAAAATACTTTGGAAGATGAATGAGCTTGAAACTTGAGATAAGTGAGGCATAGAAATAATATCACACATGCCAAATGTAGTAGAAAAATTATGTAGTTAACTAAGATTTAAATTTCCACTGAGACCTTTTGGCAACACTTGGTAAAAAACGGCGTTTCCTTTGTAACATCTGGTGCAACTGCTAGTTATTTTTTGTTTCATCATTGTTGCAAATGGACACCTTGTTTTTTCGAGCTTGATACTAAGGTTCACTACCGTTATCCAATGATAACGGTAGATACGGAATGCCTCTTTTGTAGGTTCACTATGTGAAATCTGCTGAAACCAACTGAGTCGACTATTTTGAAGGAAAAATTCATTTCCTCTGTGAATGTCGTTGACTGATCACATAACAAAATCGATGTGCATGCCCATTAATTAGATATTCTCGTTGTGCTTTTCTGATCACATTATTGTATGTAGGGAAGGAAAACGAACTAAAATCGCTCAATTATTGACATCTCATTCCCAATTCCTCACTGCAAAGACTACAACCTACACCAGCAGATGATTGTGATATCAGAGAAGTAAAAAATAGAAATAATCTGGAGATTAGATATCATGGATATATACCCATGATGAATGCCGCGTCCATCCTGAGGTTCATAGATGTTGTAGCTGATTAGAAGAGGAGGAGTTGTGGGAGACTGTTTTGTTCGGTTTGTTCGTCTTCATAGATGGTGGGTGATATGTGTGTAGACGACATGGAAATGAATGGAGGTTTTTTTGCAGGCATTTAAAACATCCAACCCACGGTTTCATCCTAAACCTAAAAACGTCCATCGTTATGTGGCTCACTTATGTGTCAAAAGAAATTTCATCGAATTTAGATTAACATATGCAACAATCCTCTCAAAAAAAATGTATGTAAAATTACCACATTGATTATCATATCCAATAATCCCCTAAAAAACAATGGATAGAAGATTATCATGTATAATTCTCCTTTCACCTTAACGAAATATAATCTAAAGGCTACAACTCTATTCCCCATAGAAAACATTTTGAGGCAGGGAAGAGTTCAAACATTTTCCATACGCTTTTAGGAAGAAATATCGTTTTTTATGGTGTTTTATTTGTGTTACATTTGTAAAATATGGATTTTAGGATGGATTTTAAGAATTATGTAATAATTGATAACAAATACATAAATGGTAACAATAAATTAAAATTAAAATTTATAAAATAATTAATAAATTTATAAAATAAAATAATAATTAAAAATAAATTTTAATATAATATTGTTTTATTATTATTAAAATATTTTTATAAAAACTCATAATTTATTTAATATTTAAAACATAAATAATATATAATTAAATTTTTAATTTACTTTTTATTTGATTTTAAATATATTTTGGCAATGTAGTAAACAATTTACTCTTATAAATATAATAATTTATTTATATTTAACATATTTTTATAATAATTTTTAATTTAGAAATATTATAATACTAGATCTAAGACTTTTGTGATTTCTAATGTAGATGAAATGTTTTTTCGATTAATCATATCATTATGATTTGGTCGATGACAAGGTCGAGAAGATAATCGATCTTGATGGATAAATAGTGGAGATGCATCATTGCCTGGGAATAGTCGTTAAGAACTAGTCATTAAGACTAGCTGTTAATAACTCGCTGTTAGAAAATGAGTTTAGAATTTTTGTAAATTAAATAATAACATAATTAATTAAATTAGATATGTTATTAAAAATAGGTTAAGAAATTTTTATATATATTATTTAATTAAATGATATATAATAAAAAATAGAGGAAAGGAAATTTTTTTTTAATTTAATAAATAAATAAATAAAAATGAAATGAAATAAATAAATAAACAACATAAAATAAAATAAATAAATAAAATAAAATAATGTAAATTAATTATATATATATATATATATATATATATATATATATATATATATAAAAGTTGTTTGTGATGTCAAATTTACTTTTCCAAATACAACCATGGTTAATTTATTTATTTTTCTTTTTTATTTTATAATTCTAAAATATATAATTTTATGTCTTTTTTATAATATAATTTTTAATCACAAAAGTATTTTTTGTTTTAACTCTTATGAGAAAACTAGTAGTTGGACAGTTCCTAAAACATCATGGATGGAAAGGATCTGCCATCTTTGTGAGAATATGAACATCAAGGATGAAAATCACTTTCTCTTTGTTGCAATATTGACCTTCCTAGCCTTTTAAAATGTCAAAATTATAGTGAGATCGGGAGTCTTCTCTCCAAGTTTTTTGAGCATAGGAATAAAATCTTAAATCAAACTAAATAATCCGTTTCTTTAGGTCCGATAGACCAAATATTGCTATCAGTGGACGTTAACCATCATCATCATCATTATTAATATAATTAAAAAATTCATAATTTATATAAATTATTTAATAATTATGTTTTCCAACTTTAATATATCACGATTTAAATTCCACACATATATTTAAAACTATAATTTATTTTTTTTAAATAATAAGATTAATTAAGAATTTACTATATAAATTGTTATTATTTAGTTTTGTGGAAATAGAATCAAGAATTAGAATGCATTATCATCCCTGTTATAAAAAATTACACTCTCATTATTAAAAAAATCATAAAAATGGGAAAACAATTCTAAATGGCCAACAAACGAGTTGAATAATATAATTTCAGATTTTGAAAATTTATTTTCATCATTGAAAAAGGGTCAATGTTATAGTTTTTAAATAATATTTAGATAATATTTAAAATAAAATTTTTAATCATTTGAATAACAAAATATTTCAATTATTGCACATCAAACAATTTCTAATTACATATATAAATGTTTGTTTTGGGAAAAAATAAACTTTTTATAGACCCAATTATCTCATTCAACTTTTGACATTTACCTAGTATAATTATATTTCAGTGTATCACAATAAATGGTTGAATAATGTTACTTCATTATAAGGTGGAAAAGTATAACACTAAAGCACTTATATATTATATTTATGTGTATCACAGTGAATGGTCGAATGGTGTTACTTCATTAAGAAGTGGAAAAATATATCACCAAAGCACTTATATATTATTTTTATTCCTAAAAGTTAAGTTAACTAGGTCAATTGAAAATAGTCTATTTCATTTGTTATTAAAGTTCAAAAAATATTGTAATACTAATAAAAAGTGATAGTCTTTAACTATTAGGTTTTATGAGGAGCTTATTACGAAATATTATTATAAGCAATCATCTAAAATTTAATGTTTAAAAACTTGTAATGTATTACAAGGGCTTTATACAAAGCACCTTTAGAAATAATATTTTCTTTCCTTACTTGTTATTAAGTGTATGATTTTAATTTCAATTATATAATATCTAAAATGGTTTAAGATTCTAAAAACTAAACTTTTTATAATGAAAATTCAGCAAATCAAATAAAAGTAAAATTTTAAACAAATCCAATTATTATAGTGGAATATTCCATTAAATCTAAGGAAAACAATTTAGATTTTTCATTTTAAAATAAATATTAAAGGAGCTTGAATTTACTTTAAAGAAGCTAAATTATAATAATAGAATATTTCGTTAAATTTGAAGAAAACAAGTTTAGATTTTTCATTTTAAATAAATAATGAATGAGCTTTGTATTTGAACCAACCTGAAAAATAACTATTCATATTTTCATTTTAAAACAAGTAAGGAACGAAATTTTATTTTTAATTTTTGTTGCATTTTCCAAATTCCCACCTGGCTTACCAAAATTAAAGTGATATAAATGGCAATTACATTGGTACAATTCACATAATTGAAACATAAAATTCAGAAGGAAAATATTCATATATTAACAATGCTCATGGTTTGATGGGAATATGTGCTTAGTTAACAAGCCTAAAAAGTTTACAAGCTCTCATTATCAATGGAAGTGTGATACCGACACTTGGAGAAATTTTGGTTTATAATTATTTTTTTAACACGACTTCTTCACCTTGACACTCTATCCATATGCTTTAAAATTGGTCTTTTAACAACAAAAAATCTCCAAAATTCATTTCAATCATAGGATCTTATTAACAAAGTCCAAGATCAATTAATTAGATAATACAAATTCAGGTTTCCCATTGTTTACCATACCCATTTCATCTTTGTAATTGTTGGAAAAACATATATATTTTTAAATTGAAATTTATAACAAAATTCCACTCCACCTTTTCAAATGAATTTACCTACACTTCAATGTGGCTTTGCCACCGTTGATGATATTTATATCTATGGTGATAATAACATTGACTTTCAAATAGTTCCTTTTTTTTTTTCCACCATAAATCGCGACCCTCCTTTGCTTAATTCAACGGTGCAAATTCGTTTTAGTTGTATTGGCTTCCTATTTGACTTGACTATGTAATTGCCGCTCTGCTGAAGGCACAACTAGAGTTCCAAAGATTGAAACTATCTCGATCCATCACCAATATTAGCACTAAGGTAAGATCGATCAACTATATACCTGAAACTTCCATCGCCTAGTCAGTTTAGCCCAGGTTCGTATCCCATTAAAGAACACGAAAATATGAAGAAATTCAAAGGACCTACTAATTCAACTCTTCTTCATTGGAATCCGATGTGGAAATGGTGACCATGGGCTTACCACGAAAATACACAAACAACCACTCGAGATTTTCCCAGGCATAAGCATCCATGGGATGTGAATAAGAAACTGGCGTTTGGATGCCCTTCATTGAAGCATGAATCAATATGTGCTCTTTATGCTCTCCAGCGTTGTGATCGATGGTGGGAAGGGTTCGTCGGAGAGATTTTTCTCATCGAGAGACACGTCCCAGGCTTATTACTGCCCTTGTTCCCTTTAGTGAGGTGGAAGCGAGAGCGAAGCTGTAGGTACTGTGGGCTAAGAATTCCAATAAGTCCTTTCATTTTTTCCCCTCCTCTTCCACCACCACCATAGAAAACCACCCACCATTTCATTTGAATTTTAAAAATTTACTGTGCAACTTCTTGAATTTGAAATCCCGGGGTGTACCATTTTATTTAACTACATGACAGGCATTAAGTATGCATTACCTGCATTAACTACATAATAGATGTTAGTCAGAATGGTGAAGCCTTTAGAGAGCATCAACTGGAAAACTGAATTTTAAAAATTTACCACGCAACTTCTTGAGTTTGAAATCCTATTGTGGACCGTTTTCTTTAACAACATGATAGGCATTAAGTATGCATTTCTTGCATTAACTACATAACATGCATTAGTTGGAATTGTGAAGCCTTCATAGAGAGCGTCGATCGGAAAATGACGGGTAATATATGCATATACATACTCATGGAACCATAACCTTTACCTCTAGGCATCTGGTAGTACAACAAAAGTTGTCTTGTCAAGGTCTTAGCATGCATTAAATATCGTATAGATTATTAAATATTGTCATGTAGTTAAAGAAAATAGTACACCCCAGGATTTCAAATTCAAGAAGTTGTGCGGTAAATTTTTAAAATTAAAATGAAATGGTCGGTGGTTGTTGATGGTGGCGGTGGAAGAGAAGGGGAAAAAATGGAAGGACTTATTGGAATTCTCAGCCCCCAGTATCTTTAGCTCCGCTCTCACTTCCACCTCGCTGAAGGGAACTAGGGCAACAATCATCCTGGAACGCGTCTCTCGATGAGAAAAGTCTCTCCGAAGAACCCTTCCCACCACTGGTCACAACGCTGGAGAACACAAACAGCACATACTAATTCAAGCTTCAATGAAGGGTATTCAAATATTGGTTTCTGATTCACATCAGATGCTTATGCCTGGGAAAATATACCGCGGTTGCTGATTCCATTGCCTAATGGATAAGGTTACTTGATCTACGGTGTTCTTGACACCTCCTGAAGGAGATGCCATCCCCAGCTGGAGCCAATGTTAGTGTCAATATGTCCAGTGATCAAATATGTTTTTTCAACTTATTTGTTAGTAATCGTAGGTCAAAAATTTTGTCTTTTCAAACAAGTTTTCAAATAAATTTTGGTCACTGCATATGGTCTAGGTCAGAAATGTTGCTCCCTTCATTCCATCCATGGCCATCATCATCTCAGAGGTTAGGTCACTCATTTTCATTTAGAGTCTTAGGTCAGTCATTCCATCTTCATCTAAGTTTGAATCTAGGTCTCCTTGTTTTCCATTGAAAAGTCCAAAAATGTCACCAAAGAAGGCAAAAAAGTCTTCATTTTCACCAAATCAGTCTTTTAAAGGGAGTTAGTATAGTTAAGGGAATAGGTAAGACACTTTGTCTTATTTCAAAACTTCTTTCATTGTCAAATTGTTTCCAAAAGAGGTCAAGGGATAAAATAGGGTAAAGTTTTATATCCTATGTCTTTATCCTAAGTCAGAAAAATTTGTGAAAACATGCGCTAATAGTCTAAGGTTTGGTTTCATTATGTTTCTATCAAAGTTCGGAGGCAGATGCATTTAATACAAAGTTCCACTCATGTCATTAGGTTTGAAAACAACAAAAAGTTTTGTCTCTTGTGGTTAAATCACAAGCTCTTCCCAACCACTAAATCATTCCTCCGTCAGAATCAACGGTCAATAGGCCTCTTCGGCCCCCCCTCGCCATCCTATATTTACTATTAGGGGGGGTCCAAAAAGGTGGTTTCCTCCTACTGGGCCCATTTCAACGTGGAAACCTATTATCATTTCACACACCCCCCCAACTCGTAATATCACAATTTATCTCGACCCCCCTTCAAAATCTGTCAAAATCATCCTCCTTTCCCACCATTTTTTCCCACGCTTTCCTCCACTCCCCTATTGCCACACCTCCCGCCTATTTTTCCATTCCCATGCACTCCCCATCACTCTTATCCCGACTTATGGCTCATCTGAAGACTAATGCTACTAATCTGTAGTGTTTTTTTGCGCATCTAGTAAAGGTGTGTTACATGTCTGGAAAGTGCTATGTTTTTGGTATTTTGGTTCCCAGATCATTCATCTAAGTTCCAGTTTCACCGCCATTAGTTTTTAAAGCTTCCTCAACATGTGATATTCCTAAATTAGCACATAGACATTTGGAATATTAAATTTTTATTTTTCTCTTAGATAGAGGAATAAGAGGGTATGGACACCCATAAATCTCCTTAGTAGGAATAAAAGACACTCCTAGTGTGAATGGAGGTCATATAAAAGTTGGATTGAAGACCCTTAGATGTGAAAATGGGTTGGAGCATGAAGACTGGGTCAACTTTGACCAAATCAAACAACGTTGCTATGGAGGAGTGGCATTCATAGTGGGCAACGTAGTTTTGGAGGGAGATTGATTGCATGGAGGTGGTGACCTAATTGAGTGGGGCCAAGGGTGAGGAAGCTCATAACTTATATAAGGAAGAGGATGGAAGATATATGGGGTTATGTTTTGATATTATTATTTTGTATATGGTTTATTTAGACTTGTTTCTCTCTTTATCTGTTTAGCTAAGATTGTAGTGTTGTTTAGCATAGGGTGTTCTTGGTCGGGAATCCCACCTATTTCCTTGAGAGGCCTCTAGGGAGAGTATTGCACTACATGTTCCACTATTCGACATCAGGCCAAGCTACAGCCTTATTCTATAGCATAGTATCTATTCAAAATTGTGTTGTGTTGCAGGGTGCAACAGTGGAGGGTTGAGAAACCCAAATTTTCAGCTTGTTTTCTAGTGGAGGGAGCAACCCTTCATCCTAGAGGCTTGTGAGGGAGATTCTTGAGCCTTATTTCATCAACCAGCAGCAAGCTAAGGCACTACTATTAGTTACAATGCAATTTTCTGAAGGAAATGCGTTATTTTAGTGTGCATTTGCAGTAGAGGGTTTGGAGCCCTAGTTGGGGGAGATAGATTTTCAGTGAGGGGATCAACCTCTCATTTGGATAATATATAGGAGGATTCTTTCATAAATTTCTAGATCAGATTAGCAACCTCCTATCATCTATCCAGTTGCAAAGATTATTCAACCCTAGGGCCATATTTTTATTTCTGCATTTTTATGTATTTCAGGAAACCCCTTCTGGGTTGTCTTGGAAATCTGCTTGGGAGCTTAGATCTCTGTTCTTGACATTGTTTGAGCTATATAACAACAAATCCTTATTTATATATCATTTTTGTAGCAGTTATTCCCTAAAAATACGTTTTCATGGCTCATGGCACTTGTATAATAGTATTTTTACATGCATTGACATATTTTCTTAGAGGAGGCTTGTTTTGTATTGCTTGAGTGACTAGATCCTCAAGATATTGTGCATATTATTTGATGATATTTTAATAAGATGGTTGTAAATTTGTCTCATATCATGGTGTGTTGATTTATTCACTTCTATTTCCAGTTTTGTGTTCATATATTTTTGCTTACCCATTTTGGAATACTACATTGGTATCAGAGCATAATCTTGGCTCAGCCTATGGATCTTGGCCATTAAGCTATAAGGAGAATAAGAAGAAGGAGAAAGATATCAGAATTATGGAAGGAATGAGTTTTATCTCATCTCTTTTCAGATCTACAAGGGACCTCACCAAGGAGGTCAAGCAAAGAAAAGTGGAGAAAAGCATTGAAACCACACTAGGGTTTCAAGATGAGAAAAGTCCATGTACTTCCTATCAGCAAAAGAAATATTCGGTATTGCATAAAGCTCCAAAGAAACACACTATGCCCTATTATTTTGAAGAAGAAGAAGACAAGAGGCATGGAGATGGAGGATACTTAAATCATGAGATTCTAAGTGAGTATCTTGCATAATATAAGTCTCAACCTAGAGCTTTCAAGGATAATCTAACTCTGCCACATTTCATTCAACTCAAAGAAGAAATAATAACTTGCAACAATAGATTTCTATTGCCTACATTTGATGGGTCATCCACTTGTAGAGCAAGAGCTTGAGGAATGAATTCAGATGCATTTTTTTGCTACATCTAGTAGAAGAGAGAGAGAAGTTGTTGAGATTGCAGCGCTGCACCTTGAAGGTGAAGCAAAAAATTGGTGGTTCAACCATTTGAGTCATGCAAGAGTGACTGCATATCCAAATTTTACTCAAAGGTTGATCAAAAATTTTGACAAGAAGAAATGAGAGGGGAAGAGGCATTCGCCACCCCTTGATGCAAGAGCACCTGCATCAGGAGAAAGAACCCTTGCATCTTTGCAAAGTGGTCTTGATCTCTTGAAATTTAGAGTCCCATGCACTATTCTGGAGATGCATGAGGAGGAGCAGACTTGTACTAGCATTGATGCATCCATAGAAGAGCAGCCATCATCATCGGTAGCTGAGGAAGCTGTCACACTGGAGGAAGGAACCCTTGTAGCAGTACAAGATGTTCCCAAGCTTTACCAAGGTATGCACATATTTCCATTTCCTATTATTTTAGCACATCATATGGAGGATTATGGAAACATGTTGTCAGGGAAAATGCATGGCCTAGGTTCAAAGCACATTGTTGATTTGGAGTAGCAAACTATCACTACACTGAGGAAACTTGAATTTTTCAAGGAGGAAATATACAATCATCCTAGTATATCATTGTTGAGCTGCACACAACTCTTGGGGTTGGAGTGTATAATTTTGGAGGATGGGATGAACATTGTCCTAAATAGATCAATGCAGAACTATGTGTTCAGCATTGAGCATAATCTTGAGATAGCATATGCACCATCAGGGAGATCAGCAACGCTGTCATTGAGCAGCAGTGATGAGTTGGGGGACCAACCTTTATTGGAGCATTCCAATGACTCTTCTACATGTGTAGTAGGAGATAGGTAGATGGTTGATGAGAGACATCTTATCTTCCATTGTTTGATGGATCTTTCTTGATGAGCACTTCATTGCTCAATGAAAAGATTTTTCCTTCAGTATATTTGGATCCTTATGGGATCAACTTGGTCATTGAGGAGTGGTCTTCATTTGGAGATCTCCAGGAGATTTCATTTCAACATCCCATGGAACGCAAAGATAGAAATATGATTTGGGAGGATGGTATTCTACATTGGAGGAATTCCAAGTTTGGGCATGATGATAGACACTCACCATTGTCTGGATGGGTGATGTTGGTGAGAAAGAGGCTGGAAAGCCACTTGCAGATCTATGACACAAGGCACCAAGAGGCAAGGCTACGTTGGCTACTCTTGAAAGAGTTTGGTCATCATATGACACATTCTATTTCAAAGAGTATGTTGGTGGAAGGGACTTGGCATGGCACTTGCATCATATGGCAGCAAGTAGTTTGGGTGCATTGTGTTGATATGACATTCTTCATGTCAATCATCATGTTTTCACCTCATGATTTGTATGATGGAGGTGTGAGGAGGCAGCAAGATCTCTTGCTTCTTTGGCTACTCTTGGGAGAATACGGGCTGATTTTCTCCCATGCTTTGCATGATGTTGCAGGAGTTGGTGATGGTACTATCATGGTGCAAAGGGTCTACTCCTTAGCCTTGGAGGATCTGGAGGTACTTCCACTTTGGAAGGAATCGCCCATATATAGCAGCATTATGGTAGATGACTTTGACATTTGGCATGTCAAAGAATGGAGCTATGAGATGACAGGAGCCTTATTACAAAGGCCAACAACGTTGTTACTTGGGAGCTTGGGTTTGTTGATGGGGTGTTCCCATGGTCACTTCACATATGATGCACTTGATGAAGAAGTAGAAGATGAGAGTAATGGGGTAGTGGATGGAGACATATATTACCATGATATGATCTTCTTGACTTGGGTCTCCAAGCATAAGGATAATTCTTTGCATGCAGCACATGGTTCATTAATTTTCATGGAGATATGTCATACCACTATGGAGGGCTCATTATTGGACCTTATTATTAGTTTACTCTCAGTACATGGTAAGAATTATGTTTTTGAATTTATTGATTATCTAACACAGTATTTTCATTCTCTTACCATCTCTATACAATGCATTGCTCCATAAGAGGGCAAGCCTCTATTTGGGATTCATGGTCATTTTGGGACCAACATCTATGATGGAGATAGCCATTTCATGTATGGCTTGGGGCAAGTGTTGTACTATTTCCTATATGCTCAGTTGATATAAAATTCCATTTACTATGTACTAGTAGATATGATGGCATGCACAACTAGCACTTTATTAGGAGACAACTTGCCATGTTATTTCCTGAAACAACAGTTAGGAAAATTGCACTGTGACCACTTGGGAAACTGTTGGTACCTTCTAGCCCTATATAAAACCTTCAGTACTCTTCTCATTTGGATTCCATATGATGATAGTGTCATATTCATTTTATATGGGATGATCTGGGCAAGAACCAAAGAGTGGGTCTTTGAGGATCCAATTGCCTTTTTACTTCATGAAGGAAACATTATTGCAGCCCAAATTCATCAGCAACTCTACACTTATCATAGGTGGAGAGAGAGATAGCGTGGGATGGAAAAATTGATCCATCATATTGAGCTATGTAGCCCACCTACCTTGCAAGTGCTTAAGGTGGAGGAGATCTTTCATGAGTTTCCATGTTGGAGGGTGACTCATTTTGTATGGATGATAGCATGGGGATGGGAACTTCACATGGGAATGATGGTTCACAATATATTTTAGATTCCTTGCCTCAAGAAGGCCTCTAGACCACATATAGTTGCTTCCATGTATATCCCACTTGTTCATGATGAGAGCCATTTGGAATTTTCACCAAAGGCATATTTATACATTTGGGAGGAGTAGCTTGAGGACATATTGATGAGAGAGCATCTTGTTCATTGGAGTAACTTATCATATGAGGATGCTACAGGAGGAAGAGGAGAGGCTCTTTATTTCTATCCTTACAGTTTCTTGAGGGCAAGAAACATTTGGGAGGGGAGGACTGTAGTATTCCTAAATTAGCACATAACTAATTGGACTATTAAAGTTTGATTTTGCTCTTAGATAGAGGAATAAGAGAGTATGGAGACCCATAAATCTCCTTAGTAGGAATAAAAGACACTCCTAATGTGAATGGAGGTCATTTAAAAGATGGGTTGAAGACCCTTAGGTGTGAAAAGGAGCTGAAGCATGAAGACTAGGTCAACTTTGACCAAATCAAACAATGTTGTTATGGAGGAGTGGCATTCATGGTGGGACAACGCAGTTTTGAAGGGAGATTGATTGCATGGAGGTGGTGACCTAATTGAATGGGGCCAAGGGTGAGGAATCTCATAAATTATATAAGGAAGATGATGGCAGCCATATGGTGTTATGTTTTGATATTATTATTTTGTATATGGTCTATTTAGACTTGTTTCTCTCTTTCTGGCTTGTTTCGTACTGGAGATTGTTAAAAGAAAATATTTCAGGGCATGGTGGTGTTCCCCCGGGTCGTAAATCCCACCTCTTTCATTGAGAGGCCTCTTGGGAGGGTATTTCACTACATGGTCCACTATCTGGCATCAGACCAAGCTACAACCTTCTTCTACAGCACAGTATCTGTTCAGAATTGTGTTGTGTTGCAGGGTGCAACAGTGGAGGGTTGAGAAACCCAACTTCTGAGCTTGTTTTCTAGTGGAGGGAGCAGCCCTTCATCTGGGAGGCTTGTCAGGGAGATTCTTGAGCCTCATTTCATTATCCAACAGTAGGCTAAGGCACTACTATCAGTTACAAAAAAAAATTCTGAAGGAACTGCGTTATTTCAGTGTGCAGTTGACGTAGAGGGTTTGGAGCCCTAGTTGGGGGAGATAGATTTTTAGTGAGGGGATCAGCCTCTCATTTGGAGAATCTATAGGAGGAGTCTTTCATAAATTTCTAGATCAGATTAGCAACCTCCTATAATCTATCTAGTTGCAGATATTATTTAGCCCTAGGGCCATATTTGTATTTCTGCATTTTTTTGTATTTCAGGAAACCCCTTCCGGGTTGTCTTGGAAATGTGCTTGGGAGCTTAGATCTTTGTTCCTAGCATTGTTTGAGCTATATAATAGCATATCCTTATTGGTATATCATTTTTGTAGCAGTTATGCCCTAAAATTGTGTTGTGATGGCTCATGGCACTTGTATAGCAGTATTTTTACATGGATTGACATATTTACTTAGAGGAGGCTTGTTTTGTATTGCTTGAGTGACTAGATCCTCAAGATCTTGTGTCTATTATTTTCTGATATGTTAATAATATGGTTGTACATTTGTCTCATATCATGGTGTGTTTATTTATTCACTGTTATTTCCAGTTTTGTGTTCATATATTGTTGCTTCCCCATTTGGGAATACTACACAATAGTAAGCAAGCACCAAATATCCTCCTCAAGTAAAATTACTAAGCACAGTGTTGGTTTTCTTTCTTACCCCTTTTTCACTACATTTTCACTTATTTTTATGATCCAGGAGGATATTGTTTAGTACAGAGTTTTATTTCATCCTACGTCTAGTTTAGTCTCCAATCCACCAGTTCCACCAGTTTCATCCGAATAAGATGTCCTCAAGTTGATCATGGTTCAGTCTCAAGTTCATGGCATGTATTGGTTTTTTATGGTCATCATGTGATTCGAATTTGGGATGTAAAGGTGGTACAAGTTGTAAACCTAGTGCTAAGATCTAATCCAAAAAATAAGGTCTAGTCCTAGCACTATGCATATAAATCCTATGTAAAATCTAGTCCTAAACCTTAAGGGAAGAATCCCTAACACAAAAGACTCATGCTAAACCTAAGATATAAGGTAAAAACCATATCATAAAACCTTAATATAAAGGTTCAGACTATATAATGGTTCAGTGCTAAAACATTATTATAAAACTTTATTATTAAAATAATTCAAATAGCGCTAACCACTGCATAGACCATGTCAGAGATGTAAATACATGTGACAAATATAACCACAGTGGAAATGTTAAGGATATGACCGCTAGTTGTATATGTCGTGTGTTAAACCATCGACGAAGATTTCCATGTGATATGTCACGCTGGAACTGCCAGGGATAAGCCAGAACTACTGGGTGAAAACTGTAACCGCCGGGTGTAATCGCAGGCCGAGGCCCTGATCACATGCTCAGCATTTAAACCTCTGCCCAGTTAGCTAAAATTATAATATAAAGTTTAATTATGGGTTTTGTATTTATTATTGTGCTAAGGTAAAACAACTTTATCCCTAGGTTCATGTTTAGGAGATAGGATCCGAGACCGTTATCACATAATTTGCTCAACCAAATGCAAAAATTGGCTATCAATGGTTTGAAGGAAACATTATAAAACCATGACATATTCATTCAAGAGGGACATTGAAGTTTTGAGTTCAGTTTCAGAAGGATAGAGGCAGTTTTGTTTTCAGCATTGCTCGACCGTTCGGAGTCGGAATTGAGCGCAGAGATAGGCGTTGGAAAGCTGAGAAAGAGAGCTTCCCATTTTTAGTGACTAGAAGTGCTTGTGATCATAGTCAGTTTGGTATTTTTTCTGTGTAAATATTTCCTCAGATCAATCCTAATAAAGCAGACACCAACTTGAAAGAAGACTGGGAGATGTAGTCCAGCAAGGACGAACTCCGTAATCAACTATTTGCTTCTTCTTCTCTCTATTTTATGCTATGTTTAAATCATTTTTTTGCTGTTGGTTTATGGCGTCTTTCATTTAAAAATATTTCTTTAGTTAACAATCAATCTTAAGGACAAACTAATCAAACTACCTCAGCACTTAATCGATCACATTTAGATCATTTTTGGTATCAGAGAAGGTTTTGATTTGTAGTTTGTTTGTCAGTGGATGTTAACCAGGTTCGGATTGCAATGTGGGAAAGGCGTGCTTGAGGAATTCGATCCATATATCGGAAAGTGGAAAGTGGTTCATCAATCAACGATGACAGGGACTGAGAACATTGAGACTCCTGAAGCTACTAAAGCAAAACCCATGGATGAGAATCAAATCCATCAGATGTTTCTAAACATGCAGCAGATGTTGGCAGAATTATATGAAGACAAGAAGAAGAGAGATGCAGCCTCATCTTCGAATGCATCAAAGAAGGACAAGGGTAAAGGCAAGGCAGATAAATCTCCTTCTCCTCCATCATCTCCATCTCCTTCTTCTTCTTCTTCTACTTCTAGTTCTGAATCAGAAAAAGAAAAGAAACTTAAGAGTCCACTTTTGAAAATTGATGTTAAGTTTGAATTACCAGTGTATGATGGAGAAATGAACCCTGAGAAACTAGATAATTGGGTAAAACAGTTAGAATTCTATTGTCGTATTCAAGATATTACGGATGATAAGACAAAGGCCCAATTAACTACTCTTAGAATGGGGGGTACTACTTTGATCTGGTGGGAAAGTAAGACACATATAGATTAAAATCGTAAAGGAAAAGTTATCACCTCATGGACTAAGTTTATTAAAGCTCTAAAGAAAACACCAACTGCTATCACACACAATGTCGTTATTGATCACAAACATTAGAACATAGTAATATTAGGAATTTGATGTCTAAAATGGGCTCAGTTTAAAATTGTAAAATAATAGTGGAAAAAAATCAAATAAGATTTGATGACATCATCAAATTTAGAGGGAAAATGAAAATACTACTTTTTCAATTCATATTTTCAACTTATCTCCCAAATTTTTTACTCAAATTTCGAGCGGGAGTACTCGTTGGATGTGGAATTTAATTCCCCATCCAAGGAGTACCCATGTTGCATACTTTCGATGGGTCCTACTACACAAAAAAATGAGAAATACATAAAAAAACGTGATTACAATCACGTTTTTTATGTATTTCTCATTTTTCGTGTAGAAGAGTTCATCGAAAGTATGCAACATGGGTACTCCTTGGATGAGGAATTAAATTCCGCATCCAACGAGTACTCCCGCTCGAAATTTGAGTAAAAATTTTTGGAGATAAGTTTAAAATACGAGTTGAAAAAGTAGTTTTATTATTTTATTATTTTTTAATATTTTTTACCCTTTTATTTAAAAAAAAATGGTAAATCATCTCACAGTTAGATCATCATCTAACCTATCGTTGTTAGATGGACCCAATTTGTTACATTTTTCTTAGGAGGCCCATTTTAGACCAAAATTCTCATTGAGGATGTATCGTTCAGAAGTTCACAGAAATCTTAAAAGAAAGCTTAGCACTTGGTATTTCTTTGGAAACAAAAGAAACTTTGTTGAATTATATTGGCAGTTTGCATTCATATTTGCAGCATACGTTATCAATGTTTAATCCTAATGATTTTGATGAAGTTTGTGTCCAATCTATTCATGTTGAATCAGGTGGTAGACCATTCAAGTTTACACCAAAGGCACCTAAGAAGATGGAAACTAAAGACAACAAAAAGAAGGGCAAGTCAAAGGGAAAGAAGACTACCACAGCTCAGAAGGAAGATGATAGACCTACTTGTACACTGCTAGCCATCGGTAAATTTTGTTAGAGCAAATGATGGCTAAAAATAAGTCCTAAGCTTTCAAGAGATTGTTTTCATGAAAAATTGCTCATTCTTGAAGTCTTCTTGTGCTGCTTAAACTTAGCAAGTAGTCTTCACTGTTGTTCCCTCCAAAAAATCCAACCAGAAATCTGTTGTTCCCTTCAAAATTGTTCGCTAAACAACCCCTTCTCATCATTTCATTCACTCATTTTGGTCCTTTTTACCGTCCATTTTACTTCCTTTTCTCTTTATTATTTTCCCTCCCTTCCCTTTAAAAAAACTTCAAAAAATCCCTTCGAACCATAGAACTCCTTTTTTATGGTTAAAGACCCTTCCTTTCCCTCTATCGGAACTGGAAAAACCCTAAGAAAATCCATTGAAAACACAAAATACCACTTATTTTTCCTTTTGTTAAAACACACAGGCCTTAAGCCCCTTTGGTTTTTAAGCCTCGACCCCTTCCACCATATAACCTGGCCCTGCAACCGGGTGCCTAAAACCTTTAGCCCCTTCATCGCATTGGCCTTTTCTTTTTATAAACTCGCTTTTTCTTTATAATTTTTCTCCCGATGCGATAAGCCCCTCTTCCCTTTGGCCCCGGTTCTATGTTCTCCCATAAGACCGCGCCTTTTCCCTAACCCCTTGAGCCCTCGCCTTTCCCTTCCTCCCCTTTTCCTCCCCCTTATCCCCGCCTTGACACTTTACGAAGAAATCCCAACCGTTGATCTTTAAAGATCAACGGCTATCACACATCTTCCCCTATTCTTCCTCTGCCCAAATCCTGCCATTCATTCACCCTGGCAAATGAATCTCCACCGTTGATTTGTTAGATCCGACAGGAATCATTTATTCCATCACCCAACCTCCCTCTGGACCCACCTCACACATCACAAATCACTCCCCCAATCTTACGATGACACCTGGCATGCACTTAAACAACTCACTGCGCACTTTCTCCATCACGCCCGATCCGCACCATCGGATCTCATCCCCCTCATCTGATGGTTGTGGCGGCATATCGCATAATTTTTGGGCCCAAAGTTTAACACTCCAAAGTAGTGCGATATCGATGGTTTTCCAAAAGACAGGGGTCGCGTACTGTGTGTAACTACATTCAAATGCGTTTAAACTGCTTACCATTTATTTGTCATGCGATAACAGCTCTCGGTATTTCCAAACCGCCCTTGCCCATTTTCACTCCGAAATTCAAATTTAAACCTATTTTTGTAGGTTTTTACCGCAGAACCTCTTCGCCTACATATTCACTGCTTCCACCCATGCTCATCCGCTTTCACAATAGCCTCTGTAAGTAGTTTTCTAGCCTGCAGGGTTTTTATAACATGTTTTGTTATTTTTGTAGGTGTTTATCATGATCTGTCGGGGCAGAAACCTTGTCCTCGAATAACAAAGGGACAGAGCCAAAGCCCTCTATGTTTGAAGGCTAAATCACGAAGGTAGAAGGTTGCCTAGCTTCATTCGAGGGTTTGTACCGTGCTGTGCAAGTAATGGTCATACCCTTAAAACTCTCCACTGCACCAAGAAACTCTGGTCCACAGTGATAAAGGAAAAGATAGTAAAAGCTGAAGATTAAAATATTGAAGAATTTCTGGCGCGAAAGATCGAAGCTTGAAAGCTTCAAATCCTATGGTTTTAAGATTAAAACAGGTTTTAAAGACAAACAAATCAGGCAGATCAAATAAAGCAAAAGCCAATGAACAGTCAAAATCAAAAGGGTTTTGTGCATAAGTGTGAAGGATTAAAGAGTTAAACCCTATTGTGTTAGGTTAAAACACAGTCAGCAGGCCAGGATTAAAGGCTCCGAGATGATTATGAGGGCATAAAGCATAATCACAGCTATAATAAGTGTTTAAAGCCACCAGTTCAACACAAAAATAGTGAAGGAGCCTCTGAATGCCACATCATGGAGGCCATAACTTCTCAAACTGCCACCTGGGGAATTATTTCATTAAAAGAGTGCATATTCATTAAACAGTCAGGGATATTTTTAAAAGGTAGTTCAACATTAACTACCAACCTAGTTAAAACCCTCAAAGTCAACAAAAGTAACTAAAGGTGATGAAAGTTAATGTAAAATTTATTCAAACAGAGATAAGCATTTGAAATCTTCTCTCTTAGGCCTCTCAAAGGTCAATAAACCATTACTCTGTATTAATTGAACGAATTATCCCTTTTTACACTCCACCTCCTCATTCTTCTATAAATAATTTTGTAGAAGACAGTTTAGAGGTTGGTCTCTAGATATCTGTTGCATGTAAATAGCTTTTGAAGCAGTTGTAGCTCTATTTTGTAATTGAAGACATATAAGTTGAGATGAGAAGTTTGAGGCTATAGAGACCCACTAGACTTGAAGATTTTAACTAGATTGAACTTCAAATACAAATAGCTGATTTATGGGATCTTGGTCTATGTCAATGGTGATGTGTTTCTCACTGTAAATTGTTTTTTTTTATTGTTTCCATTCTGTCCACTTTTCTCTGATAAAGAATAGCAAACATAGATTAGGATTTACTTCTAAAGTACCCTAAATATCACTGATAAATATTTATCCTTTATGCTTTCTTCTAAATGTTTTTTGAAGGTAATTCAATAGATTATAACCAGTGAAGTGTTGGTAAGCCCATGTTTCCTGAGTACAACTTGAGATATTGTCTTTGAATGTTCTTGAAAATTTTGCTAATTAAAGATTGAGCTAGAGAAGTCTATGGTTAGCCCTGTCCTCTAGTTTCTTCTCCAACAATTGTTTTGAAAAGTTCCCTTAAGAGTATGTTGAAAGTAGGCTAGTTTCAAAGTACTTACCTGATCTTAGACTACATTTTATGTTTATCATGAATGTTTTCCCTTTTGAATATGCTGAAAGTAGGCTAAGTTAAAAGTCTTTACTTGATCTTAATCTATTCTACATTTTTAAATGTTTTCTCTTGAAAGTACATCAAAAGCAGGCTAGTTTCAAAGTACTTAAATGATCTTAGATTACTTTTGTGTTTTTCCCTTAAAGTGCATGCCAAAAGTAGGCTAGTTTCAAAGTACTTACCTGAGCTTAGGCTGTCCTTTGTTCCCTCATCTGTTTGATTTCCCTCACTCCATTTCTTAGTGTTTCATTCCATAAAATCAACTTAAAGAGATCCTTTGACATAGATGACTTGCCCCATGGACCACTTTTGAACCTTGTTGTCCAATTAGATCCTCCTATGACTCCATAGCCCAAAGGATTGATGTTGCTCCTTGCCTATCTTATCAACTGAACCATTCTTTCACTTACTCACACCTTCACCCTTCATATAGAATTCCTTCATCTTCACAATATCCTTGCCCAACCAAAACAAACAAGAACCATGTCCCTTATAACTAGCCTAATATCATACTAAAAGCCTTAAATATCATATCTTTGAACACATATATAGAGATATCCCTATCTGAATCTAGGGGGGCTAGATCCTAAGATTCCAAAGTGGTTTGATGTTGGCCCTGCAGCTTTGTATTTTCCAATCTTGCAAAACTATAGGGACCTAACATACTAGGGACTTCTGAGTAAAATCCAAAAAACGAAACACTCAGTATTCATCCAAGTAAAATCAGTTTTCTTCAAGCACTACCGTTTTTAATGGTGATCATGATAGGACTTGTCTGAATCAGTGGCAATCTAAGTACTTCTTAGGATTCTAATAGACCCTTATCAAACCTTGGATAAATCAGTCAGTGAGTTATGGAGTAGACCTTTTCTGTCTCATCACCATAGCTAAGTGCTGAAGCAGATTTAGGACACTCTCTTGACCCATAGAACTATAGAAAACTTAGAAAACCAAAAAATATTTCAGATTGGTATTCCAACCTATTAATGGTGGTGGACCATAAATAATTTTACCTTATAAAGCTAAAAATTTCCACCTGGTGACTCCACAATCCTAAATAGACCTAAATACTCCACTGGGAAACCCATTTATATCATAACATCATACAAAATCACTTAAGGAAATTGTGAGAAATTAAGTTTCCTTGTTTAGAAGATCAGTTAGCCTACTAAAGATTTTCATACTTGGTTAAACTTTTCTTATCATTGGGTCCGAAAACATATCATAGTGGCTTCTAGAACAATTCATACTAGAGCCTATCCTGACCCAAATCCACCTGAGATAGTTGATAATCCAAAAAGTATGCTTAGGAAATCTCCTAAATCTAAAACTTCAACTATTGTCAGACCACCCCATAGAGCTAATTCTGTTCCCGAAAACCTTACAGCTCTACAATATTCATGAGTTGACTTAATAAATCCATTCAAAACTAGGTCACTTGATGATATTGATCATATAGACTTTGAGCCTTCACACTCACCCCAACTTAGTGGTGAAAACACTGTTAGCAGAGAAACTACCCCACCTGATTTGCATTTCCTTCATAATTTCGGTTTCTCTTATCCAAGATCTGCTCAACAGTCTCTTGCTGATCCATCCAATTCTATCTTCCATACACCCACTATTCATACTGCTCCATTTCACCAACCCCCTCCCATTTTACATCCTCCACCTGTAAACCCCCCATTTTGTCCACAACCTCCTATCATGGCAACATGGTATGCTCCCCTAGTCCTTCCTTTACCTTTAGTCAATCTGCCACAGGACTATCATTTTAAGATTCCATTATATGATGCCAGTGGAGCTACTATTACTTCACAACATGTGGATAATATTAATGACTATTTCGACAGAAATGAGATTGATGATGAAACTGTCAAACTCAGATTGTTTGCTCAGAGTTTAGGGGGAGAAGCAATAAAGTGGTTCAAAATATTAACCCCTAATAGTATTAATGACCTCCAAGCCCTCCATCAGTCATTCCTAAACAAATGGGAAGTTAGAAAAAAGCCTCTCCAAATACTTTCATACTACAACAACCTAAAAAGAAACACTGGGGAAAGTGTTCAAAATTATTGCACTAGGTTCAATAGTGTTTATAATGCCCTAACCCCATAATTGAAACCTCCACAAGGCTTAGCTTGGGCCAAATTTCCTGAAGGATTTGATTCTGAAATGGCATATCAGCTAAGAGAAAGAGATCCCTTAACCTTAGAAGACATGCAAAAAGGAGCTCTAGCTATGGAAGTAAATCTGATTAAAAAAAGAGCTAGGATGAGGAATGAAAAGAAAGTATCATTTAGGGAGGAATCTGCACCATCCACATCTAGCTCAAAAATGGAAATAATGATGGAAGAAATGATGAAGAAGATGAGCATACTTGAGAGAGCACAATCTAGAGAAAACCAATCAGCTCCACAAAACATAAATCAATCTCAAAATCAAAGTCAGAACTTTAGGAGAAATCAACCCCAAAGTAGACAAAGAGAAGATGATCAACAGATCAGACCTCCATTCCAAGAAAATTATGTAAATGAGGATGAAGAAATAATTGACCAAATGGAGGATGACAACATGAACATGTTGGGAGCACACAATGAGGATTCTGATTTCCTCCATGAAAGGAAACAAGGTTTATATACACCTTATGATGACAGAAGACCGCAAACTGATTATTGTGAACAATACTCTGAAAAATGCCATCATAGGGTCACCTAAACAATATTACCTAAGAAGTAAAATGAATCAAGAAACTCCCAGAAATAAAGCCTCTGATAAATCTGCCAAAAACAACCCTAAAAATACACCCAAAAAGATAGTTGAAAATCACAAAATAGTGGCTGAGAATTCTGATTTAAACAAAGGGAAAAATACTCAAACCAATGAAAAACAGAGTGTTAACCCCAGTAGCACTAGCACCTCAGCTAGTGCTCCTGAAAAAACCATCCTGATTGCTGTAAATAATAAAAATCAACAAGTTGATTTTGCTGAATAAGTAGTGACTAACAAGGCTAAATCAAACATTGTGAAAAACCAAATCCTTTTAGCCTAGAGAATGAAATATCCAAAATCAAAATCTCATTCCCACTTACTAAATTTGTCACTCAAAATGTATATAGAGGTCATATTTTTAAGGTTTTAAACATAGAAGACATTCATGACATAGTTAACTTAAATGATGATACCCCAGAGCTAATTTTTGGACCAAAAATTGAAGGAAAATTTCAAGAAGGAACTACCCCTCCATTCTACATCAACTTAAATATCCATGACAATATTTTGCACAATGCCATGCTTGATTCAGGAGCAACACACAACCTCATGCCTAAGTAATAATGGAAATATTAGGCTTGGAGGTGACTAGACCCTACAAAGATTTATATTCTTTTGATTCAAGTAGGGTGAGATGCTTAGGCCTAATTAAGGATCTGTTTGTAAACTTAGCCCAAATTCTAGCCAAGAGTTTAGTAATGGACATTGTATTAGCTGATATACCCCCCAAATATGGCATGCTCCTTTCAAGATCACAGGGTGCTAAGTTACAAGGCACTATGCAGATGTATATGACTTATGCCACCATCCCTATCTTCAGTAAACCTAGAAGAATCTATAGGGAAGCACACATGAAATACATGGTGAGTAGCCAAGAAAGACCAGAAAACTTTCCTCTTTACTCCATACACACTGACCTTGACTCTTTCATTCTTTTCAATGATGATATTCTTAAAGAGCAAGAGTTAGTCAATAAAAGGTCATCAAATGTTGAAATCACTGCACATACAAACACAGTTACAGTTATGGATGAGGAGGAAAATAAAGAGGAAACAAAAACGTTGTCTGCTAATTTATAATTTCATAGCAAGAAAATTAGAGGTCCTGAGGCACAAAACAGTAATAAGCATAATGCACATCATGAAAATCAAGGAGTAAAACCTCAAAACATTGAAAGCCTTAAGGAAAAAAGCACAGAAAAATGTAGTGCAGACCCTTGTACAAAACATGAAAATAAAGAAGACAGAAAGGACAATAATGAAATAAGTTTCAAATCTGAAAACAATCCTCTTTGGAGCATGAATTTTGATGGGTCTTGCACTAAAAATGACGCAGGGGCAGGAATATGGTTACACAACACTGAAAAAACCATGCTAAAGGGCATTCCTATAAATTAAAATTTCATTGTACCAATAATATAGCTAAGTATGAAGCTCTCCTTTTAGGCCTGCATTTATTGAAGAAATTAGGGGCCAAAAGGATAAAATTTCACGGAGATTCTGAGTTTATTATTAGGCAAGTAAATGGGAAATACAGTGCCAAGCATCCCAGACTTAGAGCCTATAGAGATGATGTCATGGAATTGCTAAATTTTTTTGAAGAATTCCAACTTATCTTTGTCCCAAGAAACCAAAATGTCCTTGCCAATGGTTTAGCCTTTGCTGCTAGAACTTGTCTTACACCTTATGAAACCAAGCAATGCACCACCCAAGTCAAATTTAGACCAGTTGTCCTAGATAATGAAAAATACTAGCAAGTTTTTGAAGGAGATAAACAAATAGAAGACATCCTACAGTCCAAAAATGAATTTGAAACAACACACTTAGATTTAGATTTTGATGAAGACTGTCCTGCTGAATAAAACCCACTTACTAAAGAAGAAAAGTCTCCTTAGATTGCAGAAATAAATCTGTTAACATATGAACCCAAATATATGACAGAAAGTAGCACAGATTTGGAAAATAAGGACTTAGAAGTGCTGTAATCTAAAGACCAAATCTTGCCAAAAGGGCTGGTCCCCTTAGAAGAACTATTTGAATTAAATTATGTGGCCAAAAAGCCAAAACTAGAACCCATAGAATCTGAAGTGGAAGAATGCAACATAGGCAGTAAGGAAAAGACCAAAATAATCAAACTATCTAAAACACTACCAGCTCATATCAAACTGAAATACATTGAGCTCTTTAAACAATTTTCTGATGTTTTTGCATGGAGCTATGAAGATCTAAAATCATATGATACAGAAATAATTCAGCATAAGATACCCCTCAAAGAAAACCAGATACCTTTTAAACAGAAATTGCACAGAATCAACCCCGTTCAATTACCTCTGGTAGAGAAAGAAATTAAAAAAAGGTATGATGCTGGAATTATAGTCCCTGTTAGATACTCAGAGTGGGTATCCAATCTTGTATCAATTAGGAAGAAAATAGGAGAGATAAGGCTTTGCATTGATTTTAGAAACTTAAACAAAGCCTCACTGAAGGACAACTATCCTTTGCCCAAAATGGATCATATTTTACAAAAGGTAGTTTGTTCCAAAAGAATTTCTTTGCTAGATGGCTTCTCAGGTTACAATCAAATTTTGGTACATCCTTATGATCAACTTAAAACAACTTTTACTACTCCTTGGGGTACTTTCATGTATTTGAAAATGCCTTTTGGTTTAATGAATGCTGGTGCCACTTTTTAGAGAGCCATGGACATTGCATTTTCAGGACAAATAAGTTACTTCATTGTCATTTACCTTGATGATATAACTATTTATTCTAAAACAGATGAAGAGCACCTAATACACTTAAGAAAAGTCTTCGAAAAATGCAGAAAATTTGGGCTGTCCTTGAATCCCAAGAAAACATTGTTTGGTCTCCAGGAAGGCAAACTTCTTGGGCATATCATATCAGAAGAAGGAATAAGGATATACCTAAAGAGAATTGATGGCATATTGCAAATCAGCCATCCCAGAAACATCAAGGAGCTTCAATATTTTATTGGAAAGATTAATTTCTTAAGAAGGTTCATACCCAATTTAGCTGAACTCCTTAGAAACATAAAAAACATGCTTAAAAAGGAAGAAGGATTTAAATGGACCTTAGAAGAAAAGAAGTCATTCGAACTGGTGAAACAAGAACTTACCAAAACACCAGTTCTTATCAGTCCTGATTTTTCAAAGGATTTCTTCATTTTTTCATTTGCATCAGAACACACAGTAGTTGCTGTCCTATTACAGAAAAAATTGAATGGACAAGAGCAGCCCATTGCATTTTTTAGTAAGGCATTAAGAGATGCACCTCTGAAGTATAACATAATGGAAAAACAAGCCTTTTCCTTGGTCAAAACCTTAGAAGAATTTATAGTCTACATTTTACACTCTCACATAATAACATTTGTGCCTCATTTAGTTGTAAAAGACATATTGACCCAAGATCCAAATGGCAAAAGAGAAAAGTGGATAACTGTAATTCTAGAGTATGACTTAGAAATCAAGCCCACTAAGCTCATAAAAGGTCAAGGACTAGCAAAACTTATGGCTGAATCCAACTTTCAAGCTCTTGATATAACCATGTTTAATGCATTAGATGAATAGGAGGAGTTTTCAACTCCCATTATTGAGGAACATTTTCTAAATTCATCTTGGTATGCTGATATTTTGTATGTTTTTTTGAATCTTAATGTTCCTCCTGGTTTGTCTAAAACAAAGGCAAGATTTTTAAAATTGAAAGCTGTAAATTACTGCATTTTGAATAAATGTTTATATTGGAAAAATGCTAGTGGATTATTGCTTAAATGTTTTCCTGAGAACGATGCAGATAAGATCAAGCATGAGTTTCATGAAGGAGAATGTGGAGGCCACCTCTACTGGAAATCAACTACCAACAAAATCCTTAGAGCTAGTTATTACTAGCCCACCCTCTTTCAAGATGTCCATAAAATTATTATTTCCTGTCACAAATGCAAAATCTTTGAAGGCAAAAGAAAACTACTTCCCTTGCCTCTGCAACCAATCACTGTTGAAGCTCCTTTTCAGCAGTGGGGTCTAGACTTCATTGGGGAAATACATCCTCCCTCATTTGCCCAACATAGATGGATCCTCACAGCAACAAATTATTTTACCAAGTGGATAGAAGGCATCCCCTCTAGGAATGCCACAGACTTAGTCATCATATCATTTCTTGAAAACCATATACTATTTAGATTTGGCTGTCCTAGAAAGATCATAACTAATAATGCTGCTGCATTTGGGTCTAGAAAGATGGTGGAATTTTGTCACAAATATCAGATCATATTGGGTCATTCCACAGCTTATTACCCTCAAGGTAATGGGCTTGCAGAATCATCAAATAAAATTTTGGTAAACATTATCAAGAAGTTGCTAGAAGATAACAAGAAATCATGGCACAAAAAGCTAGTACATGCTTTATGGGCAGACAGATTGACAGTGAAAAAGTTGATTGGAATGTCTCCCTACCAACTAGTTTATGGAACTGATGCAGTTTTCCCAACCAGTTTAGGGGTGCCAGTCATGAATTTAATCCAGGAAGTACAGTCTGAAGATGATGATGTAACAAGAAGGATAAACAAGACAATACATCTACAACAAACCAGGGAGCAGGTCTACATCAGAGTACAACAATTACAAGAAAACATTAAGAAGTTGTTTGACAAAAGGACAAAGGCAAGTGATTTCTAGATTGGTGATAAAGTTTTAAAATGGGATTCACGAAGAGAAGATAAGGGTAAACATGGAAAATTTGATAACCTATGGCAAGGCCCTTATCTTTTCCAATCTGCTATTGGAAACAATGCATTTTTTCTGCAAGAATTAGATGGAGCTAAGTACTTTGGAGGTCCTGTTAATGGCAGGGTTCTCAAAAATTATTTCTATTGACTGATATTTGTAATTTCAAAGCTTTTTATTCATTATACATAACACTATTTTTCAATTTGAAGAAAGAAAACTACAAAAACAATAAAAAAAGGGAAAAAGAGGGAAAAAATAAAACAAGAAAGGTACAACCCCATACCAAAAAGGAGAAGAAATTTGAAAGTGTGTAAGCTTAAATTCCACTACTTAAGAAAACACTGCTATTTTAGTCATACAACCTAATCATGACTAAAATAGATTTCAATTTTCTGTTGATAGGTTAGTGAGAAAGATTTGCCAAAAATGTTCAATCTTGGTTTATCAGTAGGTTAGATTAGGATAGAAAGAATGGCTCTAATCAGACCAAAATCTGAGCCAAAGAAAATAAAGAATTGGTTCTAATCTGCTCAAAAACTTGAACCAAAGGAAGAAAAAGATGGCTCAAAAAGATCAAAACCAGAGCTACTAAAGGAATGAAGGATGTTATAATTTTTCAGATCTTAAGCCTTCATAGTTTTGTTTTAAATTTATACAAATAAAGTATATGTGAAGCTTGTACATACAGCCATAGACATTACAACAGATCAGACTGTCTAATCTTGATTTGACTGTGTTTTAAATTTCTGTTTTAGAAAATAGAGAATAAAAGCTACCAGACAGTCTAATCCTAGCAGATAGTAGCTTAGGTAGAGAATTTATGAGTTCAACAGTCTACTCTGAACTTATGGAAGAAATAAGGGTAGACTTAGATTAGTTTTTCATGCTTTCAAAAAAGAATAAAATGTTGATGTTTAAGGTATGCAATTCTAAATGCACCTTCTGAAGAAAAAATGATAGGAAATAGGCTGTGTAGGTAGAATGATTGGGAGAAATCTATTTGTCGATATGAAATACTGATCATATTTTCTAAAGTAGCATGATGAATGAAGAAGAGGTTGTAATGGATAAGGCATAGGTCTACATCCCAGAGATCAAATTCTGAAGATTCTTGACACCTCCAAGGAGCTGCCATCCCCAAGTGGAGCCACTGTTAGCCATCAGTGAATTTTGTCAGAGCAAATGATGGCTAAAAATAAGTCCTAAGCTTTCAAGAGATTGTTTTGATAAAAAAATGCTCATTCTTGAAGTCTTCTTGTGCTGCTTAAACTCAGCAAGTAGTCTTCACTGCTGTTCCTTCCAAAAAATCCAACTAGAAATCTGTTGTTCCCTTCAAAATTGTTCCCTAAACAACCCCTTCTCATCATTTCATTCACTCATTTTGGTCCTTTTTACCCTCCATTTTCCTCTGAAAAAACTCCTTTTCTCTTTATTATTTTCCCTCCCTTCCCCTCAAAAAACCTTCAAAAAATCCCTTCGAACCATAGAACTCCTTTTTTATGGTTAAAGACCTTTCCTTTCCCTCTATCGGAACGGGAAAAACCACAAGAAAATCCATTGAAAACACAAAAACCCACTTATTTTTCCTTTTGTTAAAACACAGAGGCCTGAAGCCCCTTTGGTTTTTAAGGCCTGACCCCTTCCACCATATAACCTGGCCCTGCAATCGGGTGCCTAAAACCTTTAGCCCCTTCATCACATCAGCCTTTTCTTTTTATAAACCCGCTTTTTATTTATAATTTTTTTCCCAATGCGATAAGCCCCTCTTCCCTTTGGCCTCAGTTCTATGTTCTCCCATAAGACCGCGCCTTTTCCCTAACCCCTTGAGCCCCCGCCTTCCCTTCCTCCATTTTTCCTCCCCCTTATCCCCTCCTTGACACTTTACGAAGAAATCCCAACCATTGATATTTAAAGATCAACGGCTATCGCGCCTCTTCCCCTGTCCTTCCTCCGCCCAAATCCTGCCATTCATTCACCCTGGAAAATGAATCTCCACCGTTGATTCGTTAGATCCGACGAGCATCATTTATTTCGTCACCCAACCTCCCTACGGACCCACCTCACACATCACAAATCGCTCCCGCAATCTTATGATGACACCTGGCCTCCACTTAAACAACTTACCGTGTAGTTTCTCCATCGCACCCGATCCGCACCGTCAGATCTCATCCCCCTCATCCGACAGTTGTGGTGGCATATCGCATAATTTTTGCGCCTGAAGTTTAACACTCCAAAGTAGTGCGATACCAGCGTTTTTACAAAATACAGTTGTCATGTAGTGTGTGGAATCGCGTTCAAACGCGTTTAAACCACTTACCATCTATTTGTCGTGTGATAACTGCTCTCGATATTTCCAAACTGCCCTTGCCCATTTTCGCTCCAAAATTCAAATTTAAACCTATTTTTGCAGGTTTTTCCTGCAGAACCTCTTCACCTACATATTCACCGCTTCCACCCATGCTCATCTGCTTTCACATCAGCCTCTGTAAACAATTTTCCGACCCGCAGGGTTTTTATAACATGTTTCGTTATTTTTGTAGGTGTTTATCACGGTCTGTCGGGAAGAAACCTTGTCCTCGAATAGAGAAGGGATAGAGCCAAAGCCCTCTATGTTTGAAGGCTAAATCATGAAGGTAGAAGGCTTCCTGGCTTCATTCGAGGGTTTGGACCGTGCTGTGCAAATATTGGTCATACCCTTAAAACTCTCCACCCCCCTAAGAACCTTTGGTCCATAGTGATAAAGGAAAAGACAGTAAAAGCTGAAGATTAAAAGATTGAATAATTTCCGGCGTGAAAGATCGAAGCTTGAAAGCTTCAAATCCTATGGTTTTAAGATTAAAATAGGTTTTAAAGACAAACAAATCAGGCAGATCAAATAAAGCAAAAGCCAATGAACAGTCAAAATCAAAAGGGTTTTGTGCATAAGTGTGAAGGATTAAACAGTTAAACCCTATTTTGTTAAGGTTAAAACACAGTCAACAGGTTAGGATTAAAGGCTCCGAGATGATTATGAGGGCATAAAGCAGAATCACAACTATAATAAGTGTTTAAAGCCACCAGTTTAGCACAAAAATAGTGAAGGAGCCTCCGAATGCCACATCATGGAGGCTATAACTCCTCAAACTGCCACCTGGGGACTTATTTCATTAAAAGAGTGCATATTCATTAAACAGTCAGGGATATTTTTAAAAGGTAGTTCAGCATTAACTACCAACCTACTTAAAACCCTCAAAGTCAAAAAAAGTAACTAAAGGTGATGAAACTTAATGTAAAATTTATTCAAATAGAGATAATCATTCGAAATCTTCTCTCTTAGGCCTCTCAAAGGTCAATAAACCATTAATATATATTAATTGAACGAATGATCGCTTCTTACACTCCACCTCCTCATTCTTCTATAAATACTTCTGTAGAAGATAGTTTAGAGGTTGGTCTCTGGATATCTGTTGCATGTAAATAGCTTTTGAAGCAGTTGTAGCTCTGTTTTGTAATTGAAGACAGATAAGCTGAGATGATAAGTTTGAGGCTGTAGAGACCCACTGGACTTGAAGATTGTAACTGGTTTGAACATCAAATAAAAATACCTGATTTATGGGATCTTGGTCTATGTCAATGGTGATGTGTTTCTCACTGTAAATTGTTTTTTTTTTTTATTGTTCCCATTCTATCCACTTTTCTCTGATAAAGAACAACAAACATAGATTAGGATTTACTTTTGAAGTACCATAAATCTAATTGATAACTCTTTATTCTTTATGTTTTCTTCTAAATGTGTTTTGAAGGTAATTCAATAGAGTATAACTAGTGAAGTGTTGGTAAGCCCATGTTTCCTGATTACAACTTGAGATATTTTCTTTGAATGTTCTTGAAAAGTTTTCTAATTAAAGATTTAGGTAGAGAAGTCTATGGTTAGCCTTGTCCTCTAGTTTCTTCTCCAATAGTTTCTTTGAAAAGTTCCCTTAAGAGTATGTTGAAAGAAGGCTAGTTTTAAAGTACTTACCTGATCTTAGAATACATTTTATGTTTATCATGAATGTTTTCCCTTTTGAAAATGCTGAAAGTAGTCTAATTTAAAAGTCTTTACTTGATCTTAAGCTATTCTACGTTTTTAAATGTTTTCTCTTGAAAGTACATCAAAAGCAGGCTAGTTTCAAAGTACTTACTTGATCTTAGATTAATTTTTTGTTTTTACCTTAAAGTGCATGCCAAAAGCAGGCTAGTTTCAAAGTACTTACCTGATCTTAGGCTGTCCTTTGTTCCCTCATCTATTTGGTTTCCCTCACTCCATTTCTTGGTGTTTCATTCCATAAAACCAACTTAAAGAGATCCTTTGACATAGATGACTTGCCCCATGGACCACTTTTGAACCTTGCTGTCCAATTAAATCCTCCTATGACTCCATAGCCCAATGGATTGATGTTGCTCCTTCCCTATTTTACCAGCTAAACCATTGTTTCACTTACTCGCACATTCAACCTTCATATAGACTTCCTTCATCTTCACAATATCCTTTCCCAACCAAAACAAACAAAAGCCCTGTCCCTTATAACTAGCTTAATATCATACTAAAAGCCTTAAAGATCATATCCTTGAACACATATATAGAGAGATCCCTCTCTGAATCTAGGGGGGCTAGATCCTAAGATTCCAAAGTGGTTTGATGTTGGCCTTGTAGCTTTGTATTTTCCAATCTTGCAAAACTACAGGGACCTAACATACACATTGCTAAAGGATCGACCATGATGAAGCTAGGTGTTGGAAACTTCATCCGGAACTCAAGCCAAAGAAGTTCCAAATGAAGCAGGGTGAAAAGAAGGCTGAAACAGAAATTCAACAAGGCTTGGACTTGGGATCCGATTCAGGAGATGAAGGCAAAATCACTGCTATGGTTACAACAGGTAAAATTTCTGAAGCTAGTACTTCTACTTCTTCAAATATCACACAGTTGAATGAAGGAAAAGGAATCGAGTTATTTCATATAAGGGTAACTTCAAAGCATACTAAGATAGATACATTGTTCGATATGGAATCACAAGAAAATTTGATTTCTAAGTCATTGGTTAAACAATTGGGTTTGAAAACACATAATCATCCAAAACCATATCCTTTAGGATGGTTAAAGGAACAATCTCAAATTAATTTTACCAAACAGTGTTGGTTAAAATTTGCAATCACATCTAACTATATTGACGAAGTAGATTTGGATGTGATACCATTAGAAATTTGTGGAATTGTCTTAGGTATCCTTTATCTCTCTGACCGTGATGCGGTATTTTATAGGAAGGAACATATGTATCATCTCAAGAAAGATGGGATTAAGTACATCGTTCGGGCACATAAAACTCAAAATCACTTGAATTTAATCAATGCTAATCAGATGAAGCGCTTAATTAGTTCAAGTAAGGGATACATACTCATGTCGGTAAAAGAACAACATAAGGATCTTAATGATACTTGTTCAGGTTTTGAATTTCAGTATGAAGGTAATTTGGTTAAAAAGATAGATTAATTTTAGATCTAGTTAAAGAACCAAAACATCTACTTCATAAAAAGGAAATATCACATGAGATGCAGTTGATGTCTGATGCCCCTAATAATGGAATGTGTCACAATTCAGTTATAGAGTGTAAATAAATAAAGCAACAAATTCCAGGGATGGAATCTGTTAGGGTCCAGTGATTTGGAAGATTGGTAAACCAAATGATAGGGTAACATCAGACCAGTCTTTGGAGTCCTAGGACCTAGCCTCCCTGGACTCAAAGAGGGATCTCTCTATTTGTTTGTAAAGGATATGAACATTTTTGCTTCAAAAGGTTGATTTTAGGCTAGTTATTAAGTTTGGGTTTGTCTAATTGTTTTGGTTGGGTATGACGATCAAGCAGAATAGATAGAATGAGGAAATATACAAGTCATTGGACAATGGAGTCTAATAAAATTCATGATAGGTTCATCAATGGATCGGGGAGTATCACAAGGAAAATATAACTTGGTCAATGGATCTTCAAGGTTTTTAGGGGTAATGAGATGGACATCAATTATGAGAATAAAAAGTAGGACAAAAGGAAATTAAGAATCCTTTATCATATGTAATTTTCAACAAAGGGACTTAAATATCATAATCATGAAGAGACAATCAATAGACAGGGAAAACCATAAATTCCTTGATTCAACTAAAGAAGATAATTATTTAAGACAAACATTTCCAATGAAATATAGAAGGCGAGAAACTCATTTAAATTCTAGTGATTTCACCTTCAAGGACAAAAAAAATTTAAGATACACATATAACTGCAATCAGAGAAGAAGGAACTCCTAGACATCTTTTATTAGAGCTATGAATATCTCTAAAACAATTAGTTAAGCAAGTACAAAGGGTATGATCGAAACAAAACCTCTTTGGTAAACCTAAAGAATGGTACTTTAGAGAGAGACTTCAAAAACAGTGTTTTAGAGACATCGAATAAGCAGGGCTAGCCATAAATCATGCTTGGTACCAAAAAAATTCAACTATTCATGAAATAAACAAACTTAGGGGGTCTAGAGAGCAATTAAGGATTCTCTAAAATGTCCTAGCAGAAGAAAACATTAAGGCTGTGAAGAAAAAATAGAACTAAGGTACTTTTAAAAGACATTTATTATTCTAAATATTTTGTTCTACTCCAACATAGAAATATGGAAACAAAATGAAACAGGAAATAACAATAACATATTAGAAGCACTTCACCAAAAACCAAGCTCAAGGATCCTACAATCTAGCCTCCTCCATGAACAAACAATTCAAGGCATCCACAAGTTCCAAGACATCAGTTTCTTTTCAACTTCGAAGAGAATATGTATTACTTCAAAGAGTCATCAAATGCCAACAAGATAATGAGTTCAGATGCATTATTTATCTGCAAATGAGGAGGTGAGCTAAGCTAGGGTTTCAGTGTCATTTATTAGAGAGTTAATGAATTATTTACCTTGAAGACCATGCAAGGCTCAAGGCAGGAATATGTGAAGATATTTCTCTGAATAATAACTTCTATCTTAACTCCTAAGGGAATATAGGTGAAATGTTTGACTTTAAAGCCTATTCATAAATTTTACAATAACTGCTTGGCAAATATAAAATATCTCTAACTAGGCTCAATAAATTCCTAATGCTTTATTGAAGGAAACAAAGCATTAGGTGGCAAAAATATCTTTTGAGAATAGTAACTGTCATAGGTTGAGTCATTCGAATTTGCTTTGGGTTAATCTGACCTTTTTTTTATCTTTAATCTTTATTATTATGCTTTAAAATCTATCTTTATGCTTTGACTGTCTGCCTTTATGATGTTTCTTTTAATCTGTTTGTGATATCTGTTCTGTTCTTTTAATCTTTTGATTTATTTTTATGATCCTTTGCCTTTATCCTTTAATATTTTTACTGTCTACTTTTCTTCCTTTGACTGGCTAATCCTTTCGTTTTGGCTTTTGATTAGGATTAGCCCTTTAATCCTTCTAACTCCTTCCCTTCACTATATCTTTGATTTTTTCTGTTTTGTGTGTGCAGGGGAAGCTTTTTTCGGTGTAGGAGGGTTCCTTTGATCCATCGATGATCATGTTTTATCGATTCCAAATGTTGACACAAACCCTCTGGTCACTATTGATCCATTTATGAGTTCCTATATCGTCATCCAGGCCCTTTCTGTGATCAACTATGGCCCTGCGAAATATTTAATTTATGTCTTCCATCAAAACCTGCAAAAACATAATCAGTTAGTTAAAATATGCGGGGAGGGTGAGGATCACAAATTCTGTGGTTGTCAGGCTGTCGAAATGCTTTGTAGAGGAGGAGATGATGCAAGGAGTAGGGTTCCAGAGATGGAACCAGGAGGAAATTGAATCGGGAGTGGGAAAAGTTTGAAAAATGGCATGGAAGGTAGCTGGTTTTTAAAAACCGGAGCGGTTTATCGCGTGAGGAATAGGCAGTAAGTGGTTTTTTGTGGGAGATGTGCGATATACCTTAGAGCACGACACATGGTGGGGCTAAACCACCAATTTCACGCGGGTTGAGAAATACTAACCCCATCACATTTTATTTGTGATACACGACATTGGCCGTTGGGTCTCGGGATGGAAGATCAATGGTTGACGCACATCGGGGAGGCGGTGAACAGTTGGTTGGGTCAGCAGAAGTGGAAGACATGTAGCAAGTTGTGGTTGGATGGAAGGGTTAGGTGCAGTATGGGGCCCGATTTTAATATTTAGAAGGTTAAGGGGGGCCTTTTATAAGGTTTGAATGGGTTTATTAAAGGGAAAAGATAGAGGCATAGTTTATATGGGGAAGGGGCTTTACAGATAACGGAGGTCGAGGTTTTTTGAGGGTAAAGGGGGCTGGGGCTAAGAAGAAAAGGGCTTAAGGCATATTATTTATAAAAGGAGTGGGTTTTAAATATAAAAACAGAGTTTTATGATAAATTTTAAAGAACTGGACAGGCTTAAAACTTTAGTTTAAACAATGTAAAAGGAAGCTTTTACATTGTTTAATGTTTTTAGAGGAAAAATGATGAATGGAGGTAGCTTCATGAGGGTTTTCAGGAAAGAATAAAATTGGGTTTTTAGAGGGAAAAAGGCAATGAATGAGAGTAAGGGTGAGGCAGTGAAATGAGGTTTAAAAGGCCCAACAATGAAGTCTTTTTTGGAACAGTGAGGTAAATTTTGAGGGCAGAGAGGGAAAAGACTGTGAAAGTAGTTTAACTTAGGATAATGAAGGCAGTGAGATTTCTAAAACCCACAATATTTCACAAATTTTGTTTTTAGAAATCTAGAATCATTACTTAGTCATATTTTTATGTCAGGTAAAATTACTGATAACTAACAGAATCCATGGGCAGTATGGAATCAGTTGAAAGAGAGTCAGGCCAAGTCCAAATTGCGCCACGAAAAGCATCAAGTCGATCATCATTTTCAAGTCGGCAAGCAGGTATGGTTATATATCAACAAAGACAGGTTAAAAAGGGAAGGTAAGAAACTGACATCTATCAGGTATGGTCCCTTCAAAATTGTTGAGAAGATTGGTAATAATGCATTCCGATTAGATTTACTACCTTATATGCATATTTACTCAGTTGTGAATGTTGAAAGTTTGAAGTTGTATAAACTTCCAATGATTGTTGATTCTAAGGATGATATACAGATCCCCTCTATTGATGATTTATCACCTGATTACATGACAGAGTTGTAGGAAGAAACCATCTTGGACAGAAGATTTTATACTTCTAATGACAAGATGTGAAATATCTTCGAGTGGGACTCAAGGGCATAACTCCGAGTAAGGCGAAGAGGATAGAGATCGGAAAAGTGAGGAAGTTATATCCTCACTTATTTTCTGCTTAAAATGAAGCTTTTGTGGTCCAAAATATTTCAAGTGGAGAGGATTGATCTAGGAGGATCTTGTTTAGTATAGAGTTCCAGTTCATCCAACGTCCAGTTCAGTCTCCAATCTGCTAGTTCCACCAGTATCGTCCGAAGAATATGTCCTCAAGTTGATCATGGTTCAGTGTCAGGTTCATGGCATGTATTGATGTGTTATGGTAATCATGTGATTCGAATTTGGGATGTAAAGGTGGTAGAAGTTGTAAACCTAGTGCTAAGACCTAATCCAAAAACTAAGGTCTAATCCTAGCACTATGCATATAAATCCTATGTAAAATCTAGTCCTAAACCCTAAGGGAAAAATCCCTAGTGCAAAAGACTCATGCTAAACCTAAGTCCTAAGGTAAAAACCATATCATAAAACCTTAATATAAAGGTTCAGTGGTAAAACATTATTATTAAATAAATCAAACAGTGCTAACCACTGCATAGTCTGTTTCAAAGATGTAAAGACATGTGAAAAATTTGACCATGACTAAAATGTTAAGGATATGACCGCCAGTTGTATATGCTGCATGTTAAACCGCCGATGGAGATTGCCACGTGATATGTCGCGTCGGAACCGCCGGGTGAAAATTGTGACCGTCAGGCGTAACTGCCGATCGAGACCCTGATCACATGCTTAGCATTTAAACATCCGCCCGGTTAGCTAGCCACCAGGCTAAGATTATAATATAAATTTTAATTATGGGTTTTATATGTATTATTGCGCTGAGGTCAAAAAACTTTATCCCTAGGTTCATGCTTAGGAGATAGGATCCGAGACCTTTATCACATAATTTTCTCAACCAAATGAAAAAATTGGCTATCAATGGTTCGAAGGCAACATTATAAAACCATGACATATTCATTCAAGAGGGACATTGAAGTTTTGAGTTCAGTTTCAGAAGGATAGAGGACTTTTTGTTTTCAGCATTGCTCGACTGTCCGGAGTCAGAATTGAGCACAGAGATAGGCGTTGGAAAGATGAGAGAGAAAAATTCCTATTTTCAATGACTAGAAGTGCATGTGATAATATTCAGCCTAGTATTTTTTCTGTGTAAACATTTCCTCGGATCAATCCTAATAAAGTGGATGCCCACTTGAAAGCAGACCTGGAAATGTAGTCCACCAGGGACGAACTTCGTAATCAACTGTTTAAATCATCTATTTGCTGCTGGTTTATGTCTTCTTTCATTTAAAAATCTTTCTTTAGTTAAAAATCAATATTAAGGACAAACTAATCAAATTACATTAGCACTTAATCAATCACATTCAGATCAGTTTATCATTGAATTATTTTAGTGAACTAAATTTCAACCCTTCCATATAATACCCTCATACACCTTCCCAGACCATATTTTATCATTCCCTACCATTCACAACCACCCTACACTTCATTGTTATCAAACCCTAACTTCATACTATTTTTCTATTATAGAATTAGGAAATCCCCATGTTTTCCTGATTTGATCACATCCATCATACCCATTTCACCAAGTTTCACTTGTATTTTGAAGCCAACATACAACCGTACCTCCTAAAAATTTTGGGAATTTTCCTCAGCTTCACTACCCTTCATTTCATCCTCCAAACCTACCCTATCCCTGTCCTCTATTTTTTCAAATTCACAACCCACATACCCACTACATCTAAACACCCAGGGTTTCATCCTTTTGATATACATTACAGAAAGTGAAAAGAAAATCCACAAAGGAGGGCACCACATTATATTTGAGCCTTCCACCTTGCAAGAAGTCAATGCATCACCTTTTTCCAAAGGATGCTTTGAAAGGAATGGATGTTTGAGATTCTATGAGAAAATCATGGAAGAAGGTTGTCATCTCCAATTGACAAGCTTATTTGCCACAAGTTTTAGTATGGGAAAGGCCACCATTGTAGGTGTAAACTTAAACTTAATATTAGATGTGATTTTTTTAGAAACAAGTATACCAAGTCATGGACAAAACTAGTTTAAGGGCATGGATACATACCTTGAAGATTACAAATTGTTCCTCAAACCTCATGCTAGAGAGAAACCTAAGTACATATTTCCTTTAAGTCACCTCCTTAACTTATATGCTCCTTTGATAAGGTTAATTATGAAATATTTAACCTATTAAGGGAGATTCTCTAGGTTATACAGGTACCATATCAGATTATTGATGCATTTTACCTCTAGTAAACTACTTGACTTGCCATATTACTTGTACAAAAGTTTGGTTATAATGACTGAGAAGGTTCAAACCATAAACAAAGATCATCACCCAAGTATTTTCCACCATGGTCTAGTCAAACTCATTATTTTTCATCATCTTTTAGCTATCAATATGACTTGGGAAACCTTCATGGAGAAAGTAACAACAGTTCCCACCATCAGTCCTCATGTCATGCATAACACAACATCACCATCAATATCAGCACAACCAATGGAGGTTGGATCTTCTAACATTCTAACTCATATTTCAAAGGCTCCTATGGTTGTTGAGTTCACTCACACCTATGAGAAGAGAAAGAGATGTTTTTTTTCTCCCAAATCCATCAAAAGTGTACCTACACTTGACACTGTAACTGAGCAAAGAGAAATAGAGGAGTAGTCACTCATGCATAAGATTGAATCACCATTGCATCAACATGATGAACATATGCCCTTAGATGTTGGCATGGAAGAGAAGGTTGAATTCAAATCAGTTGAGGAGATCATTAGGGAAAAGGATGAGGAAATAGTAGAATAGAGGGAGAATTTCTCCACTGCAAATTCTCATATTACTTTCTTACAACAAGAAAATTGGAAATTGAAGGTGAAGCATATAGTACAAAGTAAACCTAAGCCAGACCTAGAGATAGGTAAAGGTAAATGGAATCAAGTAATATATGTTTATCAAATGTAGGACATGGATATTGAAACACAACCAAGAAGGCCAAAGACAAGAGGCCTTAAGAGGGCACTGGAACTAGAAAGACAGTCAGCTCATTCACCTGAAAAGTTGACTTTTGATGAACTGATTCTTAAGGAGATCAATAAAGATGGAGAAATTTGGTTAGGAAGGGTGAATTAAAATTAGGAGAAGCATTTGAAAAGAGCCAAAAGAGAAAACAATATTCAGAGGAATATGGGCAATCATTATTGTACCAAGAACAAAATTTCACAAATAAGGCTTAAACAAGTGAAAAAGAAGCTCAAAGAGGCTCAAATGAAGCTAAAGGAGAAGAATGGTTTATATTTTTTGGATGAAGCTTCATTGGTTGTTTATCACATCATCCACAAGTGCCAAAAAAAAATTGAAGAAGTTTTGAGAAATTTTGGTATTTTTAGTGATTTTTGCACTAAACTGGAAATTCAGCCTTCATAGATGCATAGCGCCAAGTTGTTACGCTTGTTACTAGGGAATCCAAATGATGAATGACTTACATGGTTTTATGCATTTTGATGAGTACATCACATATCTAGAACCCTTACTGCATGACAAGATCTAGTTTGGAATAAAAATCCAAAAAACCACCAGTTTTCTATGTTTTTTCCAGTATTTTTAACAGTTTGTTATGCATCTAGAGAAACCTTGGGAGAATCAACATTTTAAGGCCTTCCCCTTAGTCATTTTTGAAAATTAAATATGTTCTGGAAGCTAGACACACAAGGCTAGTTGAACTAATTTTTAGATTTGGATTTGGAATCCTAAAATTCCATAAAAATCAGATGCAAATAAGTGTTACGAATTTTTAAAAGTCTGTTACGCATCTGTAAAAAGTGTTACACATCTGCATAGGATTCCTCAGGACACTTTTCAAGCCCAGAAAAGTTAGAATTTCAATGTTTTGTTGTCCTTTGAGCTAGCATTGGAGTAATTGAGTTGGTTTTTACCTCTTATCATGAGGGAAAATGTAATTTAATGTGTGGGACAAACACTCTTAGTCTATAGCTGAATTTGAGGGAATGGTTTTTAACTTCCCTAAATTCTAGGAAGTGACTCATCTCATGTATTTATGATGCATTGTGGATGGGATTCTGACCCTATGAGGTGTCATTGTGCATATTTTCTATAAGTATATCTTATTTAGTCTTTTATTGGGTTGTATAGTTACTTTTTGCAGTGGAGCTATTGTATAAGCCTTTTGGAATAAAATCAAAGACAATATTGTAGAAATTGTGTTGAGAATCCTGTGGTATGCCTTGGAAAATTTGTACTTTCTCTCTATATTTATTTTATAATGTTGAATGATATGATTTCCTCTTTCATATACATGCTTCTATGTGTTTATATTGTCATTTTATAAACAAAAACCATGCCTTTTAATGCTCTTTTTTAACAAGATTTATATTATATATTTATATTCTTCTAAATGAATGAATTCACCTTAGTGCTCATTCAGGTTTTCCATCATTTCATCCCATACACAATGAAAAACTAAAACATGCTTTCAAGATACCTACCTATCCTCATTCATAGTCTCTGCAGCTTGACCTCAGATCCTATACCTAGTCTCCTTACTATCATTCCTATCTAGCACAAAACACCAAAAGAACAAAAAAAACCCTATTTATTGAGCTTACATGCCTAGCCTAAGATCATTAAATATTTAGTAATTCAATTGACTGCAAAGTGACATTGAGAGAGCCCTCTCTAGTCCTAATAGGGCTAGCTATCTGTCTTAAAGGTTGGTTTGTGGTTACTTTCCTTCAATCCCACTCCCAGCCTTGGGAAATTGGGGGAGTGATAACTCACCTAACAAGGATGGCATTTCTTGATCGCTTCAATGCAATATTTGAAAATTGAGGGCCAAAAATAGCCTGCACACAATATTTTTTGGGTTGTAGAAATCCCAAATAGATGACCTTCACAAGCTCCACTATGGAAGTCATTTATAGCAGACTCAACTTCTTCCAAGGTTAAACAACGCGTAAGAATTGAGTCAATCCCATAATGATATAAAGTATCCCCGATAATAATATAATTTCTAGCTAAGTGACACAATTTTCTACATTCATCATTTGAAAAATTCTCAGAGAACTTCGAATTTTAGAGATATACTATGATGCCTCCATTCCAAGATCCTATAAAGAGATTAGGAAGAGATTTTCATCAGGAAATGACTCTTCAGAAACAACATCTTCTTCTCAAGGCAACTTTGAAATCAATTTCATGAATACTAAATATATTTTGGACTTGGCTGACATAAATTTGAGATCAAATTCTTGTAAGATGAAAATCCATTTATTACAGTTGCCCCCAATCACTCGCCTACTGAGGAAAAATTGAAATGGGTTGACATCGTCCAACACAAAAAAATTCTAAGTGGAATATAATGATGGAGCTTCTAGACAGCATGAACCGATGCCAAATCCAATTTATCTATACGATAATACCTAATTTGAGGACCAACTAAGCCTCAGCTCAGATAATAAATGACATTCTCTCTAAGAGCATCACCTTCCTGAACTGGAACCATACTTATGGTTGATTTTTCTACAACGGGATACAAAATGAAATTTGTGCTATAATCAGGTGGACTCAAAAGATGAGTAGAGGTTAAGTCCTTTTTCAAAGCATCAAAGGAATTTTGAGTGAAATCGTCCCATACAAATGGAACTACTTTCTTCGGTAAATGCATAAATCCTTTCATAATCTTGGCATGATTTACGATAAATCTCCTTAAGAAATTGGCTTTCCTTGGAGACTTTTAAGTTGACGAATAGTCGACGGGGGACGCAACTAGAGTATTGCCTCAACCTTGAAGGGATCAACATGAATTCCTTCATTTGACATAATAAATCCCAATAACCGACCGGATGTGACAACTAAAAGGCACTTGTTATGGTTCAACCAGATCTTATAATAATGACATATTTTATAAACCAATCGAAGGTGCTTTGGATGATCCATTCTCTATCAAGAATGAACAGATAGGTCATCCAAATATGCCTCTACTATTTGCTTTATGTCATGGAAAGAATAAGACATGGCCCATTGAAAATTAGCTATGACATTTTTTAGGCCAAAAGGAATCTTCTTGTATGCAAATGTACCGCAGGGGAAAATAAATGTTGTGTTGTGTTGATCTTCAGTATGTATATATATTTTTTATTATATCCCGAGAAATCATCCATGAAGAAGAATATCTCATTTCCAGCACACTCATCAATAAATGGAGTGGGGAAATTATCTTTAGGACAAGCCTTATTTAAATTCCTAAAATCGATGCATACCTAGATCGTGCCTTGCTTTTTGTCAATAGGGAATGGATTCGAGACCCCTTCAGCCAGAGGAATAGGGCACATGAAACCCGAGTTAAGCATATTTTCAACTTTAGCTTTAATAGCTGCAACGTTCCTAGGATTTAACAATCAAATATTTTATCATACATTATTAGCATTTTCGTATGTGTTGATCTCATGTTGAACTATCGATGGATCTGAATTCTAGGAATTTCTTCATAAGACCAAGAAAACACATCTCGAAACTCATTAAAGAGGTTAGTATAAATCTTGATTTCTTCAAGGGAACATTAAGCTCCGATGAATATATTCTCGATGATATTGGGATTCCTGGAAATGTTCACCAGAATAGTTATGAGATATTAGACATATTACCTTTGGTGAAAAATTGTGTTGGGGCCAAAGGATTTAGAATTTTATGAACACTTCCTATTGAAGAAGGACTGGAAAAATTTGATTCCACAACATGCAAATCTGGGAGAAAATATGAAATATAATGGAAATCATCCCACAGTCTTTCTCCACTAGTCCTTTCTTCTAAAATTGCCTCTTCATATGGTTAGATAATGTCAAGGAAATCCATAACCAAGGTAGAGTCAACAGTCCAGATTGGAGCCACATCACCATCCAAATCCTTTGTTGGGGGAGGAATGGGGTCAAAATCTGTATAATTCATGATATATTGATATGTGATTTCTATTGCAGATATAGGATATGTCATTCCACCTACTTGCCCCTCTTCTAATGTGGCAGTAGGGGCAAGGGCCAAGGATCATAAAAATAATGATTTCCGAATGAACCTTTTCAAGGAACAATCCTGGATGACAAAATGGCATTAATATGAGAAATAGGAGGAGAAATATCAAAACTACCCATCAACAAGGAATACATTACAACTCCCAAATTCTCGACAGGCTGCTTGGTATTCTTACCCAAGGAGACGGTAAAGTCAGAGGATGCATTGGGATTATTAGGAGAATAAGACATTTGATCAATTATAAAAAATCTCCCTTCATGAGGGAAGCACGGGATGTGAAACAATGATGAGAAAATTTCATCCATTGTGTAAACCCAATTATGACCCAATAAAATATTATAATTAAGGTTGGCATCAACTATCTCTACCTCAATATTGACAACCTTCCCCCCAACACAGACGGGAACGGCTGGAAGAATTCCATGAGGCCTATGAGAATAAATATTGAAAGTAGTAAGGATACTAAGGGAAGGAACAACTTCTAGGGACCCAATAGCCTTATAACATGACAACAACATGACGCACGTGGAAGCCCCTTCATCAACTACAATTTGAAAGATAGTATTCTTTTGATGTGTAGATTTAATATGGAAAGACATGACATGAGGGATTCTCTTCTTAACACTTGGCATATTAAATGTAATAACACGAGAGTTATTTGGATCTACTGCTTCGATTCAGTGATAAATGAACTCCTTTATGCATGACACTATTGGAGTACCTCTAATGCTAACATCACACACGAGCTCTGAGCCAGATTTTTGTCAATATAATAATTCTGAGTAGCACTAGCGTTGGGATTGTAAGTTAAACAGTTTGCAGATCCTTTTGACATCTAAGGCATAGACTCAACTGTAGGCCTCTCAATATGGAGTGCCTTTGGGATATCAGAAACAATCTTAGCCTTAGAAGGATTTGGCTCACCATAACCATGTGATCTTGTAGAAACATCAACATGAGATCTCATCATATATACATTTGATGTGGATTCCCCATCCCAGTTTCCCCCTAAGAGGGTTCCAGTACTATAATTCGCGCTAGAAAACATTTTTTTCCCTGGGGGAAAAGTGTTAGTCAACATAATCTTGGAAGTAGAAGAACCTTGTTGAGCTAACAAACCCTGAGCATTGTAAATCTTAAGTTAAATATGGGTTTGATGATCCCAACTACAAAAATTTCATGGGAATTTTACTTTATTTTTCGAATCCTTTATTCCTCTCCACTATCATTACTAGGTTTGTTCATATTTCCCTTCCCAACCTTATCTTTCTTCTTACCACATCCCTTCTTATTCCCATCAGATTTTTTGTTTCCTTTGGGATTTGAATATTGGACAACATTAATTGTTGAAGGTTGCGAAGGAATAGACACTCACAATCCTAGCTTAGGTTTGGATAGGTCGATCTTTGACCGAGGAGCATCAGGAAATATCTTGTAAAGGACTCCAGATTGAGAATAGATGAGTTCTAATTGTTGGGCTATGAAGATGGTCTATTCTTCAGTGAATACTCCGGAGAGTGACACATCCTTAGAAATATCTTGATGCAAAGATTTCAAAAACCATTCCAAAAGGAACTTATCAGGGATATATTCCTTGATAAGCCTCTTTATTCTGCACCACTCTTGGATGTGGTCATAAATATGAGTTGCCTTATTTTGTTCAAAATTTTCTAGAAGCTTAGTTCCAACATCATATCAAAGGGGAAAATGAAAATGGTTTAGAAACATAGTAGCCAAATCGCCAAAAGTAAAAAAGGTACTCCCTCTTAGCTCAATATACCATTTTGTAGTGTTTTCGTTTAGGGTGCATTGGAATAGTCTAAGCCTGATCGAATCATCGATCAAGGAGTTATATGAGCACGACAAATGGAATGTGTTTATACGATTAGTCGAATCCTCTCCAGAATTCCCTTCAAATTTCGGAATATCATATGGAAGTTTGTTGGGGACCAGATTCCAAGTTAAATTGTATCAAATCATATCGTTTGTCAACTTCGAAAGATATGGAAGTTCAAAGTTCCTAGGAATGGTAAGCGTAGAGTAACAAGAGAATTCCACCCACCAAGAGCATAATTTCCGACATTAGAAAAAGAGTATCTTTGATTTTTAGAAGCACCAGGCTGCCATGGGTTACTTGTAGAAGGACCTGAGCCATGAGTATTTCCTTGTGGCCTAGAATTATTTAGAGGATATCCACCCCTTGCCATAGGGTAACCATGCATAGGGTAGTTTCCTCCTAGAAGAACATTGAAAGAATTGGAAATCCCCTAATAAGGATTCCATGTACTAGCTAGAGGAGGAAAAAAATGTGGGGTCTCGACATAAGGGAAGGGCATACTCCCCTATTAATCAAATAGATGGGATAAGTTCCCAAAACCTAAACCAATAACGGAAGGATTTTCACATCCTTGACTCCCTTGGAAAGGATTAACATTCTCTTCATGTCCAGAGAAAGGAACTGATCCTAAGTTCAAATATGGATTGGAAAGAGGGATACGGCCACTTCCAAAAGAAAAATCCTAAAAATATGTTGAACCACTTGGCATAGAATTAATTGATGTGGAAACAATAGATGGGAGGTTGAAGGGATCAAAGGAATCCCACTGGATAACATCCCAAAAGGATAGGCACAATTTAAAGGGGTATAAGGTTGGGTGCCCCCACTCGATCCTAGAGTGGAGGTAGACCCAACAAATTTTGTGCTAGGTGTAGTAGTAGAGATAGGAATATTAGCCCCTCCTACAATTGAAGGCCTAGGTCTACATACCATAAGTATCAATAGCCATAATTACCCACTAACATTGGCCATCAGAAAAAAATAAGGAGAGTGAATAGGTATTTTTCTTGTGAGTCGGGATACCTACGTATTATACAACGTAAGAAATATTGGAAGGAAGAGGTTCCAAAGGAGTCACTGGATGCTCAGGGGTGTCTTCAATCTCAAATTCATCTTCTGATTGGAAGAGAACCTTAGCAAGGACCAGAGTGTTTCCATCAAAATTATGAACTAAAATAGGTTCACCCTTTGAAATCATAGCCCTTATAGAAGGATCAATCTCTGATCCGTCAACTGCTACTGGTTGAAAATCACCAGTATAATTTCTCCTACACCTTCTACATGAAGGTTCGAAACTCATAGGTGAAAGTCCAAGAAGCCTCCTAGATCGACGAAATGGTTGATCAACCACTTTTAAATATTAAGACAACTTTTTAAAGACTCAAAAAATAAAAACGTATGGCAATCTAGGAGAAAAGAGCACTCAGTAAAAAATTTCCTAAAGATATAACCAAGCAACCTGCTTGCAGGTATTTTTAGTCCAGGTGATTAGGACCAGACACCAAAATACAAGAAAGTGAATATAAGTACCTTCCGAATATATTTTGGGATAATTATGGCCCAAGCCTTCCAACGAAGGTATCAAAAATTGTTATGCTGACCTCTAGACAATAGCCTTTGTCGGTACAAGTACCCGAGCTTCGTAAGGGAACCCTCTAGAAGTACTATGAAAGTTATGTAATGTTTGTCTCAGGTACCATAGGCATTCCCCCCCACAACCACCCGTATGGTCCATAGGATAGGCAAGTAAGGTCACCAACTCATGATCAAAGGTTGAGCAAAACAGTTGTGGGTGCAAGATCCAACAAGTAGGATAGGGGGTATATCTCTTTCCTTTTCTTCACTCATCCTCATGCTTAACTCTTGTGCTAGAGGAGCTTTCCTAGAAAACCTAACGATACTGGACTTGCACTATTTAATCAACTTCTATATTTCAATTTAGAGTGGCCTGGGAGAGTTTACTCTCCATACACCTATTCCAAGGCCCTCAATTCCCTAAAATAATTGATGTATCTATGAAAAAAATAAAATCTATTTCATTTTAGATTAAGCACTTGATTTCATTGGTTGTTATTTAGGTCACGTGTAGCGGAAGTGAAACTTGTGATGTTCTGATGCAAAAAGACACTAATAGAAAATGTAGAAATTATACAACAAGCATGTATATCATGGATTCAATTTGATCTAGCAATTTACTAAAGCTAGATACTAAATCACTTCTACAAATCAATTGCAGAATTAAAAACACAATCACCAATCACATGAAGCAAAGAAGAATCAATCAAACCACAACACAGATAATTTCCTGGGGAAAGTTTGTTGCTCAAAACCCCACTATCTTCTATTGTATATTCAGCATGGATACATTGAACAATTATATACAACACTTCTCAAAAGATCCCTCCTGTACTCAATGAACTATCTCACACTGTCCTGTATAAACCTGACCAATACTTAGTCACTTTTCTACCTCCTGACAACCGGCCTTTCTTGCACAATCCGTAATGAATGCAATCCATATTATTTAGGAGTTTTGGCCTTCCTTGACTGTGCAATGATCATGGGAAATCCAATGGGTGCTTCGTTGCATGGGCACAATCCAATAATCCTACAACTGATAGTCAACTTCCCTTTCACCTAGATCTCAACTAGATCTCCCTTGGAACTGACATGCATGTAGCTAATAATAGTAAATCCTCAGTTGCATGTGATATCACTAATTGTGAATTAAATGATATTTAATTCACTTGATATCTCACTAGTGTATCAAACAGTTACAACTAGCACAATTGAGTTTAGCTCACTTTACTGAGTTAAACTAATTACAACCTACATTAACTAATGCACCACTACACTTTGAACTTTGTTACAACTAGAATTACTCTGCATTCCTCACCAAATACCCTCAACTAGAAATTAATGAGTTAACTGAGTTTATCACACTCAGTTAACTATTACAAGTTATTTTGAGATTAGATTACATTCTATTGTCCATCTTAATTAAGGGATAACTAAACTAGACATGCACCGAATTTAGCCCACACTAGTGTAGGTGCTGCTAAGACCTGTGGTCCCACACTAGTGTAGGTGCTGCTTGAAACTCCTGGTCCCACACTAGTGCAGGTGCTAAAATTTCTTGTTGAACTTCAACACTCCCTCTTAACAAGAAATGGATTATCCTCCACCCCAATCATGCCTCTATCGTATTCGAATTTACTCCTGGTGAGCACCTTTGTCAAAATATCTACATCTTGATCTTCTGTGGGAATGCACTGAAGTAACATTATTCGCCTCTTGTAAAGACCTAAACTAGGACTTATGACTAAACCGATATATCATTGAAATTAAACATAACATGAAGGAGAATAAAATATTTCTATCTTCAACATTTATTTGATGATAATATACAAGTAAAATTATTTACAACATATTAAACAAATTCAAATTTTTTTCAGCAATTTATGGATGTAATTAGCAATCGAAGAATACATGTATCACTCGCTTGGTTGATATGCACCTGATTTTTGTTGAGATGCTCCTATTAGGCTACCCGACTAGATTTACCTCTCAGCCAACTAGGAATGAATTCCTAGCCCAGGGAACCTACACAGGCTCCCTATCCCTTCGAGCCCAAGTCTAACCAACTATAGTGTGTTTGAGTGGGAATCAACACCTTCCAACTCCAAACAAGACCAAGAATCCTCCTCAATGCCAAAAAAATACCAAAATCCCCCACAAGGCCAAACAAGGCCAAGAATCCTCCTGAATGCCACAACAGGACCAAAATCCCCTACAATTCCAAACAAGATAAAAAATCCTTCCCCTTTCCTCTCATCCTCCTTCGATTTTATATATTTTCCTCTCATCCACTTCAACTACTTGTCATTAATTTCATGACTACCCCACCATCCTTCTCATTTATTAACATTGACTTTTCTACCATGTATAGATATTTTATTCAAAAATAAATGAGAAGACCAAGATGTAAATTGAGATGACATATTGGATGTACAAAATCTAGATATTTGATTTTAGAATTAAATGAGGGAAGGCCATACCTTATCTACAAGTTAAATTGAGATGACATATTGGATGTACAAAATTTAGATATTTTATTTTAGAATTAAATGAGGGAAGACCATACCTCATCTAAGATTTGATTTGAGAAGACATATTAGAAATCAAATAAATAAAAAAGGTCATACTAGTAAAAATAAAATAAAATTACAATTTCAAAAGTGTAGATATTACTCAAAGATTATAAGTCATTATTTATAGATTAAATAAAATTTAATCAAAATTTTCCTTATGGGATCAAGTGGGACATTACATACACCCCTCCTTCAGAAAACTTCGTCCCGAAGTTAAAGTGAAAATGACACAATGATTTTGAAAATAAGGCATAACAAAATAGAGATAGATATTGTAGTCAAATTTAGTCAAGCAATGATACCACCTCCATCAAGAGTCTCCAATCTAACTTATAACCTCCTATCCTTCCTAACCTACTTCCGCCCCCATCCTATCCATCCTCTGCTGCAATATACTATGGCATCGGCTATACCGATCTAACCATTGATAAAACCAATATGGCAAAAGCGTCGACTATATCGAACTAACTTCCCCAGCAGGAAACTGGAAATCATCATCACACATCTAGGGGAGCATGTCCATCACTTCCCTCCCACGATTCTAGGCTTGGAGGTTACACGGTGGGAAATACCTCCACCCCTCCTCAAAACTAGGGTCAACACCCTAATATGGACCACACTACAAAGCTGGTTGAATACTTGTCATCGAATAATCCAGTCAGGTAGTCTTGTCACCTATATCAATTACACTTTACACATATCATAATAGTGCATATCAAGTAGATACAAAATGTAATAGAACAATGTACATCATACCATTCCTCGCCGGATATGTAAACATTCCCCATCAGGAGTATATATCTTAGTTATCATATAGTTCCTTCTAATCTGTAGGTTAGTTCTCATTCATGTATATACATAACAACCAAAACATATATAGATAAGTGATCTTAATCCTCATGTTATGAAGTTCAACATCCATGTCCCAATTTGTACTTCATAAGACATACTAGAATAAATATTACATTAGCTAAACCAAAATTTTGATAAGTCATTCATTAGATAAATAATATCCCCGTAAGTCATATGCCAAACATCAATAACTTTGAGAAGTCATACATTAGATAAATCAGTTAAGTCATACAGCAGTTAAGTCGTTAAATCAAATAAGTCATACAACAATATTTTAATCAACAATACCTAATATACCTATTGGTTTATACAAGTAGTTTCATCTATCTAACTAAATGCAACAATATTACATAGCGTTCATAAAATAACATGGAACTACCAAATAGAGTCTTAGTATAGGTGGTTATCTAAGTCAAAATGGGTTTCACAGATGCTCGAAAAGTGAGGGGTGGCAAAGATGTATAGTCTTTGCATCCTCCCTGGTAGCAGATCCTGGGCTATACTTGTCCCACTGTATCTTATGAGTACTTTGTATGATATTATAGAAAATTTATGTTATGTGATGGGGATTTTTATTTATGACTAGGCCTTTTAGCTCCTATATTCAAGGACCTCACATCTTTTGGACCTAAATTTTTATGCTTGTAGACTCCAATTATCAAATGACACGACGATTGTTTGAGAAATATTAAATATTTAAAATATAATGTTAAATCTTGTATATATAAGTCTTGAAAAGTGGAGCTAATTCGAATGGGAGTATCATAAGTGTATCTATTTATCCATTTACAAATTAGATTGGCATTTTATAAATGGCCACTACGCTAAGAGCTTGAGTGTTTTCTTACGATCTAAGAAGTAAATGCTCCATGAAAAAGGGAACTAGAGATTGATAAGTGAAGCACAAAGGAACTCTAAAAAGTGAGAAATTGTGTCCATGGACTTGTAATATTAAGTGGAGCACATTTAGAGACTTGATGAATCATAATTAAACACTAAGTAAAGATATTTGAAGTGAATCATAATTAAAGACTAGGATGTGAACAAATATGAAAATAATATTCATGAACTTACATGATTGTAATAGCTTGCGAAACCTATTTCTTAATATTTTAATTTGGGTTCTTTAGAGTTTCAATTGTCATTTACATTTCGTAAATCATTTGTATCAACCATCCATTATTTGCATTGCTATATGCAATAATTGGCATCATTTGGATCTTATCGTGCAATAATAAATGTACCAACACTTTGTATGGATAGTCATAACTTCTTGCTCCATCCAACTCGAAGAACTAGTCCATTTTATTTTATTTTATTTTTAACTTGTAAACTTTTTTTTTTCACATTGCATTGATAGTAATTTAGCATAAATGTAATGCATGACTTAATGAAATTTCAACCATGTGTCTATCACCCCTAAAGAAAAAAAAAATGATTTCTCAAATATTCCATTAAAATATATGCACATAGAGTGAACACAAATACATTGTGGAATTATTTAGTTTTGTTGTATAACTGAGATGGATGTTGTTATTTCTAACATTTAATGAACTGACTATTATTTGGTAGAAATTTCTTCCACTCGCCACTAAGAATGGTGTGAACACATTTTTTTATTTTTTATTTTTCACTTCAACTTGCTCTAAAGAATGACTGTTAACTCAACAAACACAACCACTTTTGTGTGATACCTAACCTTTTTCTCAACTTTCTTTATGAGGCTTCTTAGTTCCATAAATACCTTTCTCAGAACAACCGAAGTTTCCTTTAAAAAAAATTTCTAATATAACATATATAATATTGCCTTGAACAACCAACAATGGTCATAGGAATGGAAATCAATTAGCCATTATATGAACAAGAATATAAAATATGTAAGGAAATAGCATAGTCTAACATAACAAAGTAAATAGTAAGAACACTTATCTTATTCAAGACTATCTATAGTAATTGTTTTAATTGGATTTATTCACCACCCAATCATAGTTTTCCGATATAAGCATCATCACCAAGTCATCCTATGAAGTGATAAGGGTGAAGGGTGAAGTGGATAAATGACTACATAACTTATGTCTACCATCTCATGCTATGACTAGCCTATTTTCCCCTTTTTAACCATTTAATGTAGTTGTCCATTCAAATCCACATAACATTGTGTAGATTGATGGTGGCAACACATATTCTCAATTTATTTATCTTTTAGAATTTTTATTTGATTCAATTAGCTTGTTTTATTTCATTTCATTTGTAGTATTTATTTTCATTAATGTTACCTTAAAAAGTTCATGATTCTCATACTCTATGTCATGTTGAATTTTAGAGAATATATAATTCAATAATGAACTTATGATTCTCATACTCTATGTCATGTTGACTTTTAGGGAATATATAATTCAATAATGAACTTATGATCATATATTCAATCTTTTCTTATAAATGGCCCCTTTCTAGTCCATTTTATTACTATTTTATTTTATTTTCAAATTTCCATCTTGCAGATATGCTACTCACTTTCGTAAACAACATAATCCTTATTAGGTTCACACACGAGTTTTTCAATCTCATTTAATCATTGGTATAGAACTAAAATTATCCTTCCATTTAACTAAGTACCAACTCTTTATTCATGATCCTCATACTTATTCATATAAGTTTCTATATCTTTTCTTTTCTCTCCTTAATACACTTTATTACATCTTCCTTCTTATCTAAAGTGATTATTATTATCCTAGAATGTGCCACATAATTTCCATATCGATGTTTATTGTTATAAGATGTTAATAAATATCTTGAGAAGTTTGTATACTTTGTTGGTATCATCTGTCACAAATTGAACCTTGTGGTCAAAGAAATTTTATGCATCGTGTATGAAGAATTACGTAAACTAACAATCCAACCTAAATATTTTGCTTTCGTTTCAATAACTTCACATTCATTGATGATACAAATACATTGTTTTTCCAGAATCTGTAAGCATGCATGAATCATTCATGAATTTCATTACCTTTCAAAGTTTCTAAGATAACTATGTTTTAAACCAAGGGAAATTTTTCATCTAACAGCTAATGAAAACTTCATTCCTTAATAAACAATATGATGTTCCTTCCCTAACTCTTTTGTTCTCACACAAATTCTCCCTCGAAAATTATTTTTGTCATTGCAAATATAATATAAGTTGTCATCACCCAAAGTATGAATTAATATATTGTATTGATTTTTCATAACTTTCTATACAATTATCAATTCCATACTCCTTACTAGGGAAAAACAAAGATGAAGGGAATTCATTTCTTCAAACGCTTACAACACTAGTGTTGAACGAATCTACATTTTTCCAAGCTAATCTCATTGATATATAAGGAAAATGTAACACTCATAATACCACTACAACTATGACAATTTTATATATATATATATATAAGGATAAATGTATACTTATTAAGGAGCATTCTCTATTTTAATTACTAAATGAGACACCTTTCTATCTAAACTTCCCATTCCTTGATAACATGATATTGCTTCCAATATAATATGTTTAAATTAGAGATAAAATAGAGATAAAATCAAAATTTAGAAAATTTCTAACTCTAAAGATAGCCTAACTCCAAGAATGTTGTGGAGAATTGAACCCATGACCTCTCATTAGCAATGTTCTTTTAAGGAGTGGAAATCAACTAATTGAACTAGCCCTATAAGATTTTTTATTTTATTTTCCAACTAGTAATATATTATGACAAATATATTATTATTAAGTTTTTTTTTTCATCTACCAATACTTATTTTAATTATATTAAAACAAATTTATTATTATTAAGTTATTGAATTTATACACACTCACACATAATTATTTATTACTAGAGTTGAATATCAAATTTTGGCTTCCCCATTTTATTTGTGTTTTCACTTTAATTTTTAGGGTAAAATATCAACTCAATTTCCGTACTAATGCTTATGGTTAAGTATCATAATTCAACAATTAATAATTGTGCACTAATTTATCCTCCACATATATGCATTAACAAAACTAAAATGCACAAATCTAGATTCTGGTTGCATGTGAATATCTATACCATACATAAAATGTTTGAGATGAATAAATAAATAAATATGTTTTTGAATCTACCAACAAATTAACCTATCATTCTTATTTTCTTGGTCGTGTTGAAATAGGTTGTTTGGCTGGTTGCAACATGTTCTCAATACCGATGAAGTGTATAGCCTCGTTTTTCGTCATGCAACAACGTTATCTCAGGGTATGCTGGTATACTAGTCTTATCAGGGACTGGTGCAGGACACTCAGCTGCCAAGTGAGTATAGTCATTCACATACCCATCTAGGGAGGCCTTGTTTTCAGGTGTTCTGATTTCTAAACCGAGTACACATTTCCACAGTTCATGCAACTTAAATCTAAAAATAAAATGAGACAAACCCATAATGTGGGTCCCTAGATTCCTTAGATTACAATCTAGTGTAGTCACCTAGATTGCAGACAAGTATGCCAAAATCATTTCCTAGGCAAATACCTCCATTCCATTAAAAATAATTACTATTATCTATTTGCACCTAACGTCCATGATACCTTTTAAAAGGGTAAATCTTAAAAGAGCAACATTCCTGATTGGATGGTATACAAACTTTTGAAAAAAATGATTAATTGTTGGTCATTCTGGTTTCTTGCTTTCATTTTGAGACAGACTTACAATGTGTTAGGTGTTAGCCATCTATAAAATTTGTTATATCAACTGATGGCTAAAGATTTCTTCAGATTTCTAAAAGCAATATTTTTATGAAATGCTTGCGAGTTTTGTAAATCTCACTGCCTTCATTATCTCAATCTTATCCATTCACTAAAAATCTTCATCTCAATCCTCCAAGTTACCCTGATGCCTCAAAAGAAACTGATTTCAGGCTTTTTCCCTCATTTTTACCTCCATAATTCTCCCTCCAGTTACCTGTTTTTCACTCCTCTCCTAACAATCACTTTTCCCCTCTAAAAAAGTCATCCCCCCCCCCCCCCAATTTTCCTTCATTCCCCTGAAAAGGCCTTTACAACCATAAAAAAACCTCTTATTTGGTTTGAATTTTACCTTCTCAACCTTACCAAAACCATAAAAAGGTTTAAAAGCACCTTTTTTAGGACTAATCCACTCCATTTTGAAGAATTAGGGCTTAAGCCCTTTTCGGTTTAAGCCCCCGCCCCATTCTGATCATGCGACGAAGGGGGAAAAACCATGCGCTAAGGACCTCAAGCCCCCTTTTTGTCTTAAAATCCGGTCCCATTCTTCCCCACAAGACCATACTCTCACTTTTTCTTTAAGCACCTCCCTTATCATTTTTCCCGACACTCCGTCTGGTCATCCCTCCAAGAAAATCTTAGTTGTTGATCTCGTTGATCCAACAGTCATCGAGCTTCTCCTCACCCTCCATCCTCATGTCTATAACCCATTCACTCACTCCCGCAAGTAGATCTGGACTGTCGATCTCGTCAATCCAATGGCCACTAGACCCTCACGACTCATCTACCCCCTCGACTATCCTCCCATTTGTTTTACTTCGTGGAGCGATATCCACCATCGATCATCCCAATCCGATGGCTCTCATCTAGCCCCTGCCTTTCTGTCTCGCTCCAAAATCATCCCTGTTATTCGATAGGAAACCCACGTCACCGCTGGTCCCACCTTCCACTCAGAAGACTGCCACCCAATCCTCATTTGCCACCTATCTCCTACTATTCCCGTCCACTGAAGTCGCACCCCACCATTGGGCTCCACCCGCGCTGTCAATCTCACCCCCTGAGATCTGACAGCGTAGATTCCATATCGCGCTCAAATTATGCTCGGGGTTTAACGAGCCACTTCCACGTGATAAAAGCGGTTTTTGACCCGCCATGCAGTAGGAAATTAGTGGAATCACGTCCATATGGACCAAAACAACTAACCACCCATTTCTAGAGAGAAAACTGCCAGTATCCTGCACAAAACCACTTCCACCATCTCACGCCCAAATTCAAAAAATTCGTTCTTTTCTCCTGGTTCTGCCTGTGGAACCCCTCTCTTGCATACTCGCTCCTTCTGTACATTTCTCCAAACACCTCCCTGAGCCCCTAAACGTAGTTTCAACCAGCCCATAGGTTTTATTAATATGTATGAGTTGCAGGTTCAATGGCGACCTAAGTTCACAGGCCTTCCCACAGCAAAATCCAAGTTGCAGAAAGCCCAGGATGATGATCCTCGGGGTTTAAATATGCAAAAAGGGATCCAGGGTTTGATTTTGAGGTTCAGTGAAAGAAACCCTCCGATACATAAAACCCTACGCACAAGAAGATCAGTGAAGAAGAATAAAGAGTGAGCATTAAAGGCTTAAAACACAGATCAAAGACAATGAATGAAGTTTAAGGACAAAATATTAAAGAATAAAACAATCAGTAAATTAGAAGACAGCAAGATGATTAAGAAGGCCTAAAAGAAAAATTAAGGCGTAAGCAGAGTTTAAAGAACAAATCAAGATAGATCAGCAAAGGAAATCTTTGAATAATAGATCAATGAAGCATTTACCTCACCAAAGGGCTAAATGCCACATACAAAGCATCTTTTCCCTAAAAAACACACAGAAGTTATTACAGTCAGAGATATTTCAAAGAGACATCTCAGTAGTGATTTCTAGCCTACCAACTAAGCCTAAAAGTCAAATATTTCAACTAAGTAGCTCAAAAAGTTAAATGTAACATTCATTATGCAGAGTTAGACTTAAACAAATTTTGCCTTCGGCCTTGCATGGCCTCAAAGGTCAAAAATCATTAACTCAGTCATAAATGAACATTTTAACCCTAGTTTTCATTTCACCTCCTCATTCACCTATAAATACTACATGAGGACTTCATTATAAAGGTTCGTGGTTGGATAATTGTTAATTGTTGTAATATTAATCAAGAAAAGAGGTGAGGGGCTGTTGAGTAGCTGAAGAGTGCTAAGCTGGATTGAGAAATTTTTGAGCTGTAAAGACTCATGGTGTTGGAGTATGTAACTAGTTTGAACAATAATAAAATAATATGATTCATAGGATCCTGGCCTATGTTAATGGTGATGTTTTTCCTCACTGTCTTTGTTTTCTCCTTATGTTTTCATTCTGTCCATTTTCTCTAATAAAGAACAGAAAATTTAGAGTAGGATTTACTGTCAAAAGTATCCTATTTCTCTCTGAAAAGATTTATATTTATGTTTTCTTCTGCTAAGGTTTGATTGGAGGATTCTTAATCACCCTCTATTTTTATCGAACTTGTTGTTTTAAGAATGATTCAATAGAGTATAACCATGGAATGTTGGTAATCCCATATCCTTTTGAGTAGAACTTGAGATATTGTTCTTAAAATATCTTTACAAAAAGTATGCTAAATAGAGTTTGAACCAGGGAAGTCTATGGTTTTCCATGTCCTCTGGTCAATCTTTAAAGGTTGCTTGCAAAGATCCATTGAGAGTATGTCAAAACCAGATTAGATTATTTTTGTTTGATCTTAAACTACCTTCTTTGTTATCTTTTCTATTTTCCTTATCTGAAAGTAGTCTTAGGATTACTGGATTGTTGTCTTAAAAGTTTTCTTTATTAAAAGTCTGCCCAAAGAAGTCTATGGTATGCCCTGTCCTTTGGCTTTCTCCAAATAGTTACTTTGAAAGGATTTTCTTGTTTAAGTAGAGCTAGAATATTTTTGACTGACTATAGCTTTACTGCCTTCACAACATCTTAATGTCTCACACCACAAGTCAATCTAAGAGATCCTTTGATATAGATGACTTGCCCTGTGGAAACCCTTGAATAGTTGTTGTACAATTAAATCCTTTTGTGATTCCATAGCCCAATGGATTAACACTGTATCATGACTTATTTTTCCAGCTGAAACATTCTCTCAATCTACTCACACCTTCACCCTTCAAAATGACCTTCTCAATTAATAACTCCCAACCAAAACCAAAACCAAAAAAAGTTCTCAAGAGCTTCATAACTAGCCTAATATCTTAACAAAGCATAAACATATATCTTTCCAACACTTATATAGAGAGATCCCTCTCTGAATCCAGGAAGACTAGGTCCTAGGATTCCAAAGTGGTTCTGATGTGGCCCCTGTAGTGTTTATTCTTGTCATTATTGTAAATCACAGGGAGTTAACATAGTGGCGACCATACTGGGGACAATATTGAGTAATAATCATTTCACATTCACTCAAACTCAGAAAACCTCATTCTAAAAAAATGAATCAAGTATCTGCCAAGAGTGGTTCCTGATTGCTGATGCTGGACAACAACTAGTCCTGAAAAACAAGTAAAAATCCTCCAACTGGTGACTCCACTGGTTTTCAGTAGGCCTTCTGACCCCATTGGTGGTCCAAAGACTCCACTGGGAAACTTATTTGATCATTAGAACATCACAAAACCCAGTTAAGAAAACTTTGTGGATTAAAGTTTTCTTACACAGATTAGTTTGCCTTTAAAAAGACTGTCATACCTTGGCTAAATTTTCTTATATTTAGGTCTAAATCCTAGCTTCCAAAAGAATCCATACTAGAGCCTATCCTGACCCAAATCCTCTTGAAATAGTTGACAATCCTGAAAGAATCCTTAGGAAGTCTCCTACACCTAGAAATCCAACTATTGTCAGACCAATCCATAGAGAAAACTCTGTCCCTGAAAACCTTACAGCTCTGCAAAATACCCAAGTTGACTTATCTTATAACAGAAACCTATCCAAAACCAATTCATTAAGTGGTATAGATCAGATAGACCTTGAGCCTGTAATTTCACAGTATACTACTAGTAGAGAAGCCTCCCCTTCCACACCTCCTGATCTCCATTTCATTGACAATTTTGGCTTCTCCCATCCTAGATCTACTCAACAGTACTTAGTTGGTCCAAGTATTTTTGTTACACTCACCCACACATCCACAGTTCAAACCAGCTCAGCTCATCATCAATCTCCTATCACAAATCCTCCACTTGTAAACCCCCCATTGTTTCCACAAGTTCATATCATGGCAACATGGTATGCTCCCTCAGTCCTTCCTTTACGTTTAGTTGTTCTGCCACCAGATTATCAGTCCAAAATTCCTTTATATGATGCTAGTGGTTCTACCATAGCTCAACAACATGTGGATAGAATGGATGACTACTTTGACATGCAAGAAATAGATGATGAAACCATCAAACTTAGGATGTTTGCTGAAAGCTTAGGGGGAGAAGCAAGAAAATGGTTTAAAAGCTTAACCCCTAATAGTATAAATGGCCTACCTATTTTTCATCAATTATTTTTAAACAAATGGGAATTCAAGAAGAACACTCTCCAAATTTTATCAGAATATGAGAACATTAAGAGGAATGTTGGGGAAGGAGTTCAAGAGTACTGCACTAGACTTAATAGTGTGTACAATTCCCTACTTATCCATATGAAACCACCACAAGGCCTAGCTCTAATGAAATTCCCTGATGGATTTGACCTGAGATGGCCTACCATCTAAGAGAAAGAGAACCCCTCACCTTAGCAGATATGCAGAGGGGAGCAGTAAGTGTTGAGGAAAATATGCTTACCAAAAGAGCTAGGATGAAAAGTGAGAAAAGGGTGACATATAGCAATGAGGATGCACCTTCCACATCTGATTCAAAACTTGATAACTTAGTGAAAAATATGGAAAGGATGATGGAAAGGATGAATGTAAATGACAGAGCTTATCCTAGAGAAAACCAAACAGCTCCTCAAAAGAGAAACCAAGCTCAAAATCAAAATCAGAATTTTAGGAGAAACCCTCCCCAAAATAAACAAAGGGGTCCTGATCAACAGATCAAACCTCCCTTTCAAGTAAATTATGCTGATGAGGAGGAGGGAATAGTAGAAGAAGTAGAGGAAAATCACATGAACATGTTGGGAAAAAATGATGAGGATATTGTTTTCCTCACTAGGAAATAACAAGTCATGTATACACCTTATGAAGAAGAAAGCCTAGAGTTTGCAGACTACCAATAAGGCTTTGAAAATGCCATAATAGAAGTACATAAACAATATGACTTAAGGAGTAAAAATAACCAAGAATTTCCCAAGAAAAGGACCTCTGAAATCTTTGCTAAAAACAACCCTGTGAACACTTCCAAAAAAACAACAAAAAACCATAAAACAGTGGCTGAAAATTCTGATAAGAACAAACAAAAGAACACCCAAATTTCTAGAAAACATAGTGGTGACCCTAGCAGCACTAGCACCTCAGCTAATGCTCCTGATAAAACCATTTTAACAGTTGTTCATAATAAAAACTAGCAAGCTGGTTTTGCTGAGAAAATAGTGACTAAAAAGGCTGAATTAAACACTTCCAAAAATCAGACTCCTTTTAGCATAGAGAGTGAAATTTCCAAGATTAAAATCTCCATTCCTCTCATTGAATTAGTAACACAATATGTATATAAATCCCAACTCTTAAGAGCTTTGAAAATAGGATACAACAGTGATTCTATTAATCTAAATGATGATAAACCTGAGCTCCTATTTGGACCAAAAATTGAAGGAAGATTTCAAGAAGGAGGAGTCCCTCCATTTTATGTTAGTCTAAACATCCATGATAACATTTTGCACAATGCCATGCTTGACTCGGGAGTATCACATAACCTCATGCCCAAAGTAATAATGGAGAAATTAGGCCTTGAGGTGACTAGGCCCTACAAATATTTATACTCCTTGACTCCAGCAGAGTCAAATGCCTAAACCTGATAAAAGATCATTGTGTCAACTTAAGTCAAATCCCAGCGAAAAGCTTAGTGATGGACATAGTAGTGGCTGATATACCTCCCAAATATGGCATGCTCCTTTCAAGATCTTGGGGGGCTAAGCTTCAAGACACTATGCAAATGGATATGACTTATGCCACCATCCCTGTTTTCAGTCAACCTAGAAGACTCTATAGGGAAACACACATGAAATACATGGTGAGTAGTCAAGAAAGGCCAAAAAACTCCCCTCTTTATTCTATTCATACAAACCTTGACTCATTCATTCTTCGCAATGATGAAAATTTTAATGAGCAAAGGTTAGGAGATGAGAAACGAGTCATAGAAGAAGAGGGAAAGAAGAAGGAATCAACCAAACAGTTTGCTAATTCAAAAAATCACAGCAAACAGAGTCAAGATCCTAAGCCACAAAACAACCATCAAGCTAGTGCTAAGCATAAGAATCAAAGAGAAAATCCTCAACACAATGAAAACCATGAGGAACAAAACAAAACTCAACATAGTGCATGCCCTCAAAAAAAAAAATAGTGGCAATCAAGATAAACAAAACAAGGAGGACGGAGAGGAAATTAATGAAAAATCCGAAACTAGTCCTCTTTGGAGTATGAGTTTTGATGGGTCCTGCAACAAAACTAGTGCAGAAGTAGGCACATGGGTGCATAATACAGAGAATAACCATGTTGAAGGCCATTCATACAGACTAAATTTCCAATTCACTAATAACGTAGCAGAGTATGAAGCACTCCTCTTAGGACTACATTTACTAAGAAAATTAGGAGCCAAGAGGATAAATGTCCATGGAGATTCAGAACTAATAATTAGGCAAGTAAATGGAGAATACACTGCTAAACATCCAAGACTAAGAGCCTATAGAGATGATGCCATTGACCTCTTGAAATCATTTGCTGAATTTCAACTCACTTTTGTCCCTAAAAACTAAAATATTCTTGCCAATGGTTTAGGCTTTGCTGCTAGTACATGTCTGAAACCTTATGAAAGCAAACAATATACAATCCAAGTCAAATACAGACTAGTAGTCCCTGATAATGAAAAATACTGGCAAGTTTTTGAAGGAGATAAACAAATAGAAGACTTCCTGCAGTCCAGAAATGAGTTTGAAGTGCCAAATTCAGATTCAGAGTATGAAGAGGACTGCCCTACTAAGGAATCATCTTGTAAAGAAGAAATTCCTAACACTGCTAATATAAATCTGTTAAACCAAAGATTTGAACATAAAACAAAAATATGCACTGATTTAGAAAAAGAAGATCTAGAAGTGCTGCAGTCTAACAATGAAAACTTACCAAAAGGACTAGTGCCTCTAGAAGAATTGTTTGATTTTAATGATGTTGCCAAAAAGTAAAAAATAGAGCCCACTGAATCTGATGTTGAAGAATGCAATATAGGTGGTAAAGAAAGGCCTAAAATGATCAAATTATCCAAAACATTGCCAGCTCACATAAAATTGAAATACCTTGAGCTGTTTAGAGAATTTTCTGATGTGTTTGATTGGAGTTATGAAGACTTGAAATCATATGATACAGAGATAATCCAGCATAAGATACCCTTCAAAGAAAGCCAGAAGCCTTTTAGACAAAAATTGCGTAGAATAAACCCTGTTCAATCACCTCTAGTTGAGAAAGAAATCAAGAAAATGTATGATGCTGGAATCATAGTCCCAGTGAGATACTCAGATTGGGTATCCAATCTTGTATCTGTCAGGAAGAAAACAGGAGAAATAAGGCTTTGTATAGACTTCAGAAACTTAAACAAGGCCTCATTAAAGGACAAATATCCCTTGCCCAAAATGGATCATATCTTACAAAGGGTAGTACGTTCAAAAAGAATTTCTTTGCTAAATGGCTTCTCAGGATACAACCAAGTATTGGTACACCCTGATGATCAACTTAAAATAGCCTTTACTACACCTTGGGGCATTTTCATGTATGTGAAAATGCCCTTTGTATTAATGAATGCTGGTGCCACATTCCAAAGAGCCATTGATATTTCTTTTTCAGAAGAAATATTCTACTTCATTGTGATTTACTTAGATGACATCACAGTCTATTCTGAAATAGATGAAGAACACCTACTACACCTAAGAAAAGTCTTTGGGAAATGCAAAAAATATGGTTTATCCTTGAATCCCAAGAAAACATTGTTTGGTCTCCAACAAGGTAAACTTCTTGGCCATATCATATCTGAAGAGCGGATAAAGATAGACCCAAAAAGGATTGAAGGTATATTGCAAATCAATCGTCCTAGAAACATCAAAGAACTACAATCTTTCATTAAGAAGATTAATTTCTTGAGAAGGTTCATACCCAACCTAACTGAACTCCTTAGAAATATTACAAACATGCTAAAAATAGAAACAGGAGTTAAATGGACCTTAGAAGCAAATAAATCCTTTGAACTGGTAAAACAACCACTTACCCAAACACCAGTTCTTATTAGTCCTGATTTTACTAAAGATTTCTTCATTTTCTCCTTTCCATCAGAACACATAGTAGTTTTTGTCCTATTGCAGAAAAAACACAAAGGGACAAGAGCAGCCTATTGCATTTTTCAGCAAGGCATTAAGAGATGCACCTCTGAAATACAACATAATGGAAAAATAGGCTTTTGTCTTAGTCAAAGCCTTAAAAGATTTCAGAGTTTACATTTTACACCCACACATCATTGCATTTGTGCCTCATTCAGTGGTGAAAGATATCTTGACACAAGATCTTAATGGAAAAAGAGGAAAGTGGATTGTTGTAATTTTATAATATGATTTATAAATTAAGCCCACTAAGCTAATCAAAGGTCAAGGAATAGCAAAAATAATGGCTGAATCAAACTTACAAGCACTTGATATAAACATGTTTAATGCATTAGATAAACAGGAGGAGTTGGCAACTCCACTTATTGAAGATCATTTTCTGAATTCATCTTGGTATGCTGATATTTTGTATGTGCTGCTAAATCTTAATGTCCCTCCTGGTTTGTCTAAAACAAAGACAAGGTTTCTAATGTTAAATGATGTAAATTACTGCATTTTAGATAAATTTCTATATTGGAAAAACGCTAGTGGATTATTACTTAAATGTTTCCCTGATAATGATGCAGATAAGATCAAGCATGAGTTCCATGAAGGAGAATGCGGAGGCAACCTCTATTAGAAAACTACTGTTAACAAAATCCTTAGATCTGGTTATTATTGGCCCACCCTCTTTCAAGATGTCCACAAAATAATAATTGCCTGCCATAAGTGTCAAATATTTGAAGGCAAAAGAAAGTTTCTACCCTTACCTTTGCAACCAATTACTGTTGAAACTCATTTTCAACAGTGGGGTCTAGACTTCATTGGGGAAATCCATCCTGCTTCATCTGCCCAACACAAATAGATTCTCACAACAATAGATTACTTCACCAAATGGATAGAGGCCATCCCTTCTAGGAATGCCACAAACTCAGTCATCATTAAATTCTTTGAAGATTATATCCTGTCTAGATTTGGTTGTCCTAGGAATATTATCACTGACAATGTTGCTTCCTTTGGATCCAAAAATATGGTTGATTTTTGCCACAAATATCAGATTACATTGGATCATTCTGTAGCTTATTACCCTCAAGGTAATGGGTTGGATGAATCCTTAAATAAGAGTTTGGTGAACATCATCAAGAAGTTGTTGGAAGAAAACAAGAAATCATGGCACAACAAACTAGTACATGCACTTTGGGCAGACAGATTGACCATTAAAAAGTCAATTGGTATGTCCCCTTATCAACTAGTTTATGGAGCAGATGCAATATTTCCAACAAATTTAGGAGTGACAGTCATGAAACTGATCCAAGAAGTGCAATCTGAAGAAAATGACATGATAATAAGGATAAATCAGACTGTATAGTTGCAGCAAACCAGAGAGGAAGTTTACCACAGAGCACAACAAGTATAGGAAAACATCAACAAGCTTTTTGATAAAAGAACAAAGGAAAATGATTTTAACATTGGTGACAAGGTAATAAAGTGGGATTCTAGGAGAGAAGATAAGGGCAAACATGGAAAGCTTGAAAATTTATGGAAAGGCCCTTATCTCATTCAATCTACTATAGGTAACAATGCATTTTTCCTTCAGGAGATGGATGGAATAGAACTTTTCGGAGGTCTTGTCAATGGCAGGATGCTCAAGCATTATTATTGTTGATCTCAATTCAAAGTTTTGTCCATTGTAAATAACATTGCTTAAAGAAAAAGATAGAAAATTGAAATACAAAAACAAAAGAAAAAGAGAAAAGAGGGCAGATAAAAGAAAGGTATAGCCCCATACCAAAAAGAGAAAAATATGAAAGTGTGCAAGTCCAAATGCCACTACTTTGAAAAAGAAATGTTATTCAATCATACAGCCTAATCTTGATTGAATAAATTTAAATTTATGTTGATAGGTTAGTGAATGAAGATTTTCCAAATAATGTAAACTTAGTTTATCAGTAGAATAGATTAGGAAAAGAGGGAAATGGTTCTAAAAAGATCAAAATCTGAACCAATGAAAGAAAGAAGGATGTTTATCAATTTCAGATCTTAAGCCTTCACAGTTTTTTTTAAATTTCTACAAATAAAGTCTATGTGTAGCTTGTGCAAAATGCCATAGCCCCATAGCAAATCAGACTGTTTAATCCTAAATTTGTTTATGTTTCAATTTATTGTTTTAGACTAGAGAATGAAAATCTATCAAACTGTTTAATCTTGATAGATAGTTAGAATAGGTGGAGGAATAATGAGTTCATCAGTTTAATCTGAACTCATGGATGATATAAGGGTAGAAGTAGATAGTTTCCTGTTGAAAAAATAAAATAAAAAATTGATGTTACAAGGGTTTGCAAGTCTAAATGCACCCACTCAAGAAGAAAAAATGTTAAGAAAAGTATGTTGTGTAGGTAGAAATTTGGGTAAAGATAAATCTTTCTGTAATACTGCAGGTCATCTCTACAAAGCAACAGAATCATCAAGTCAAAGAGGATTGTCAAAGTTCAAAAACAAGGCACCAGTCTACTTTCCAGAGATTTATTCTCTGAGGTTCTTAACACCTCCAAGGAGCTACCCTCCCCAAGTGGAGCCACTGTTAGCCATCTATAAAATTTGCTATATCAACTGACGGCTAAAGAGTTCTTCAGATTTCCAAAAACAATATTTTTATGAAAAGCTTGTGGGTTTTGGAAATCTCATTGCCTTCATTATCTTAAGCTTATCCATTCACTGAAAATCTTCATCTCAGTCCTCCAAGTTACCCTACTGCCTCAAAAGAAACTGATTTCAGGCTTTTTCCCTCACTTTTACCTCCATAATTCTCCCTCCAAATACCTGTTTTTCACTCCTCTCCTAACAATCATTCCCCCCCCCCCCCATTTTTCCTTCATTCCCCTGAAAAGGCCTTGACAACCATGAAAAATCCTCTTATTTGGTATTAATTTGACTTTCCCAACGTTACCAAAACTATAAAAATGCTTGAAAGCCCCTTTTTTAGGCCTAATCCGCTCCATTTTAAAGAATTAGACCTTAAGCCCTTTTCAATTTAAGCCCCCGCCCCATTCTGATCATATGACCAAGGGGGAAAAACCATGTGCTAAAAACCTCAAGCCCCTTTTTCGCCTTAAAACCTGGTCCCATTCTTCCCCACAGGACCATACTCTCACTTTTTCTTTAAGCCCCTCCCCTATCATTTTTCTCGACACCCCGTTTTCTCATCCCTCCAAGAAAATCTTAGTCATTGATCTCGTTGATCCAATGGTCATCAGGCTTCTCCTCACCGTTCGTCCTCATGTATATAACCCATTCACTCACTCCCGCAAGCAAATCTGGACCGTCGATCTCATCAATCCAATGGTCACCAGACCCTCGCAACTCATCTACCCCCTCGACCATCTTCCCATCTGTTTTACTTCATGGAGCGATATCCATCATCGATCATCCCGATCCGATGGCTCTCATCCAGTCCCTACCTTTTCGTCTTGCTCCAAAATCATCCCTGTTATTCGACAGGAAGCCCACGTCACCACTGGTCCCACCTTCCACTCAGAAGACCGCCACCCAATCCTCATCTGCCACCTATCTCCCATTATTCTGCTCTACCGAAGTCGCACCCTGCCATCAAGCTCCACCCACATCGTCGATCTCACTCCCTGAGATATGATGGCGTAGATTCCATATCGCGCTCAAATTATGCTCGGGGTTTAACAAGCCACTTCCATGCGATAAAAGCAATTTTTGACGCACCAGGTGGCAGGCGATTAGTGGAATCGCATCCATATGGACCAAAACCACTAACCACCCATTTCTAATGCCAAAACTGCCAGTATCCTGCACAAGACCACCTTCCACCATCTTGCACCCAAATTCAAAAATTTCGTTCTTTTCTCCTGGTTCCGCCTATGGAACCCCTCTCCTGCATACTCCCTCCTTATGTACATTTCTCCAAACACCTCCTCGAGCCCCTGAACAGAGTTTCAACCAGCCCATAGGTTTTATTAATATGTTTTTGTTACAGGTTTAATGGCAGCCTATGTTCACAGGCCTTCCCACAACAAAATCCAGGTTGTAGGAAGCCCAGGATGACGATCCTCGGGGTTTAAATATGTAAAAAGGGATCTAGGGTTTGATTTTGAGGTTCAAATCAGTGATTCTGGATCATTGGTTCAGTCAAAGAAAACCTCCGATACATAAAACCCTGCACAAAAGAAGATCAGTGAAGAAGAGTAAAGAGTGAGGATTAAAGGCTTAAAACACAGATCAAAGACAATGAATGAAGTTTAAGGACAAAATATTAAAGAATAAAATAGTTAGCAAAGTAGAAGACAACAAGATGATTAAGAAGGCCTAAAAGCAAAATTAAGGCCTAAGCAGAGTTTAAAGAACAAATCAAGACAGATCAACAAAGGAAAGCTTTGAATAACAGATCAATGAAGCATTTACTTCACCAAAGGGCTAAATGCCACCTACAAAGCCTATTTTCCCTAAAAAACACATAGAAGTTATTACAGTCAGAGATATTTCAAAGAGATAGCTCAGTAGTTATTGCTAGCCTGCCAACTAAGCCTAAAAGTCAAATATTTCAACTAAGTAGTTCAAAAAGTTAAATGTAACATTCCTTATGCAGAGTTAGACTTAAACACATTTTTCCTTGGGCCTTGCATGGCCTCAAAGGTAAAAAATCATTAACTTAGTCATAAATGAACATTTTAACCCTAGTTTTCATTTCACCTCCTCATTCACCTATAAATACTGCATGAGGACTTCATTATAAGGGTTCTTGGTTGGATAATTGTTAATTGCTGTAAGATCGATCAAGAAAAGAGGTGAAGGGTTGTTGAGTAGCTGAAGAGTGCTAAGCTGGATTGTGAAGTTTTTGAGCTGTAAAGACTCATGGTGCTGGAGTATGTAACTTGTTTGAACAACAATAAAACAAGTTGATTCATAGGATCCTTGTCTATGTTAATGGTGATGTTTTTCCTCACTGTCTTTTTTTTCTCCTTATGTTTTCATTCTGTCCATTTTCTCTAATAAAGAACAGAAAATTTAGAGTAGGATTTACTATCAAAAGTACCCTATTTCTCTTTTGAAAGCTTTATCTTTATGTTTTCTTCTGCTAAGGTTTGATTGGAGGATTCTTAATCACCCTCTAGTTTTATCCAGCTTGTTGTTTTAAGAATGATTCAATAGAGTATAACCAGTGAATGTTGGTAAGCCCATATCCTTCTGAGTAGAACTTGAGATATTGTTCTTAAAATATCTTTTCAAAAAGTATGCTAAGTAGAGTTTGAACCAGGGAAGTCTATGGTTTGCTCTATCCTCTAGTTAGTCTTTAAAGGTTGCTTGGAAAGATCCCTTGAGAGTGTGCCAAAAGAAGATTAGATTATTTTTGTTTGATCTTAAACTATCTTCTTTGTTATCTTGTATGTTTTCCTTATCTGAAAGTAGTCTTAGGACTACTAGATTGTTGTCTTAAAAGTTGGCTTTATTAAAAGTCTGCCGAAAGAAGTCTATGGTATGCCCTGTCCTTTGGCTTTCTTCAAACAGTTACTTTGAAAGGCTTTTCTTGTTTAAGTAGAGCTAGAAGATTCTTGACTGACTATAGCTTTACTACCTTCACAACATCTTAATGTTTCACACCACAAATCAATCTAAAAGATCCTTTGATATAGATGACTTGCCCTATGGAAACCCTTGAAGAGTTGTTGTACAGTTAAATCCTTTTGTGACTCCATAGCCCAATGGATTAACACTGTCTCATGACTTATTTTTCCAGCTGAAGCATTCTCTCAATCTACTCACACCTTCACCCTTCAAAATGACCTTCTCAATTAATAACTGCCCAACCAAAACTAAAACCAAACAAAGTTCACAAGAGCTTCATAACTAGCCTAATATCTTAACAAAGCATAAAGATATATATTTCAAACACTTATATAGAGAGATCCCTTTCTGAATCCAAGAAGGCTAGGTCCTAGGATTCCAAAGTGGTTCTGATGTGGCCCCTGCAGTATTTTTTCTTACCATTCTTGTAAATCACAGGGAGCCAACACCTGGATAGCTTTAGTGTCATTTAAATAGTACTTTCTTTTAATAGAAATGGAGAGACTAATATGCTAATTTTTCTTTTTTATTTTTGTGGTAGAATTGTTCAGACTCGATGCTGGTAGTGCTAATCACACCTCCCCCAGTGGATGAAAATGGCCGCAGGCATTATGCAAGGTTCCTCCTTTTAGATCATTTACTAGGTTTTTGTTTGTTCCTTTACTTCAATTTGTGGTCATGTAAAACGGAATCAGAGTAAAACCAACTTCCTGGTATGGTAAAGGATTTGATATTTATAACCTTGTAGAATCTGAAATTAGTATTTTATAGCCTTGTGGGGTAGTGATTTGAGTCTACAAGAAATCAATATCCAACTGGTAACTCAAACAAGAAGAAACAAATTGCTTTAATGGATTAACTTATCCATTCTATCCTTGTCCATTTTGTTATTGTTTTAATAATTTTTATTTCATTTTCACAGAGCTACCTACAGAGAGAATGTTGTTGAGCATGACCAGCATCCACAAAAAAAAAACATTCCAGGGCAGAGAATGATCGGTCATTTTCGATTGACGACATGCCAGTCATGAAACTACAACTATGATGGTGTGATCAATGTTACTTACTGGTAGTTATCATATATTTATACTATTCTAAAATGCATCTTGCTTATTTGGTTGTTGGAGAAGTTGGTTTGACCAACTCAAGATTTTGTTGGCTAGGGCATCCTGTTGACTGTTGTAACAAACATTTATCTTTCTATTTTCTGGACAAGAAGAATTATAAATTCTGATATATTATTTGACTTGTCTTCCGTTGATCTATTATTATGTTCTATGGGCATTTTAATTCAAGTTTATATGATTACTAAATTTAAATTGGGACTTAAAGAAGATTGAAGTAAATTGCATTTAAGCATAGAACATACCATGGTTGTCTAAATTTAACAGATCAGCTACCACTGTTACCTCAACAGCCTTTCTCCAGCTATTTAATGGTATTTAAACCACAAAGGAGACTTCCCTATGTAGATGACCTACGGATATTCAGTAAGAGAGGTTTAGGGTGATAAATGAGGTCTAATGATTGGAATAGGATATTGGCAAAGTCTGAAGAGCTAAGACAGTATTTACCAAAGTACAAGTCCTTCGTCCCTAAACCACTTTAAGAAATTAGAGGGCTCTTATAAATTAAGCTTTTATTGATTTTCAATGATAAGGTATGCAGTGTGATATAACAGCTAGAAGAAATAGTCCTACAAAGATAAATCAACAAAATTAGAGGGCTGTTATAAATTAAACTTTTATTGATTTTCAATGATAGGGTATGCCATGTCATATAACAGCCAGAAGAATAGTCCTACAAAGATAAATCAACAATGGATCAAGACTATCAAAGGCACAACAGATTGGGCCCTGGAATACACTAAGAGCAGTCAAATAACGTTGGTTGGATACATGATTAGCATTGGGATGGATGCATGAGTGTCAGGCAATCTACATCTGGTGATGCTTTCCGCATGGGATGAACTATGATCAATTGGAGCAACAGGCAATAGAGAATTGTTGTGTTGTCTTCTAGAGAGGTAAAGTATAAAGGAATATTCAATGCAGCTTTGAAGGAGTTTGGCAAAAGGAGAAACCGGTTGTAAAGGAGAGACCAACAACAATTCTCTGTGGCAACCAAGGAGAAATCCAACTAGTTATGACTGTATTACTTCATGCAGGAAGCAAGTATATTAAAGTGCAAGTTCATTCCCTGAGAGAACTGAAGGAACATGGCCAACTGTAGATGCATATTTGGAAAACGGCAAATCAGTTAGCAGACATATTTGCTAAACCCCTGAGAAGAGATCAATTTTAAAAGTTTGGAGAAAAGTTAGGCACGAAGGAAAATAATTTTCCATACGTATTACTATTGGAAATAGTAATAAAAAGTTATTATATGTTGGATGTAACTTTGTATTAGCATATTTGAAATAGCATAAGCATAGTTGCGGCATTACATCTTAGATGACAGTGCCACTATTAACACAAATGATTAGTTTCAACATGCTAAAGTTTCTGGCATGAAAGAGTTATGTCGCCAGACATTTTTGACACGGGATCTGATTTGGCATGGCAAAGGTAGCATGCCTAGATCATTGACATGGTGCAACTTTCCGACCTAGATTAGACCATCGGTGAAGATTAATTTGGTAACTTTTGAACCATGAGCTAGTCAACTTTATAATTGGGAAATTGAGCACCAACCTCATTTTATGGAAAGCGCAGAGGCCTTGATCAAATTTGATCCTTTAATTGGTCAATTTTGATAACCCATCTAAACCTATATATGTACTTTCCTCGTTCATTTGAGGCCAATGAACCCTGCAATGGTAGCCTTGCATTATGAGACATTACGCTTATAAATCTCTGAGCTTGGGCCATAAGTTCATTGTTAACCATTGGAGCTACAAGATTTCTTGTGTGGGACATAGAGCCTAACAACAAACTTGAGAAGCCCTTTGTAGCAAATCTATATCTTGTAACGTATATGTTGAACATTTGCAACTTTTTAATTAATGAAAAGCTAGCTTTTCTGTACTTTCTAGCACAATGTTCTATTTGTGATTGAATGATTTACCGTTATGGTTTCTAATATTATTGCTTACAGAAGTATTTATTTGCCCAAGTGTGAAACATCTAGATGTTAGCACAGAATTGTTACGCACAGTTATATTATGTCATATTAGTGTCATCTGCAAAAGACTAACCCAGATCTGTTTCCAGCACAGTGCCGCAGGTCATAAATCTATATTAGTGTCAAATATTGCTAGGTTGGCAAGGCCTATGTGCTACCGGTAGAATCTGTGTATTGAAAGGAAAATTGCAAACTAATCTATTCAATCCTATGTTTAGAAGTGTTTTCTTATGATCTCTGCACTAGAAGACGTGTCATTTGGATCACACGTCCAAATCAACAATCATACTCAACCTCCTCCATTTCCTTGTGGATGCAAATTACCCATCTCACTTGATTCAAATTATTGATCTAATAGTCATTTTTTTTTGTCCAACACAAATGTCGCAATTTAGTCTTTGGTTTTTCATTTAATCCTGTCTCAAAATTACTACGTGAATTGCATGATTTCCTAACTATGTATCAATTAAATCATTGCCCAGAATTCTAAAAAATTGAACACTCCTTCCAAATGTAAAGCATTCAAATATGACGATACTGTTGACGAAAATGTGTATTCAATATCTGCTGGAAATATGAATGAAGCGTTGAATTTTGTGTCAGATACCTTTGCAGATGAGTCCTTAGCCTCAATAACGCTCCTCATCAAATTCACTCTGCTTTGCTCTAATTTATCCTCTTTGGAACAGCTGACCGCCTTCTCTGCTCCATTTTCATAATGACTGCTTCAAAGAGAAGGGCCATCTGCTATATACTGCGGGAATATCAAGCAAAATGTAGGCTGCAAGGGATGTACTCTTGCATACGGATCAATCTATCTGACTGTACGATTATTGCTGGAAGGACAGGGTTGCCCCTTTTCTGTTACATTGCTATACTGGTTCTCATAGAGAAATCACTGTCAGTTAGGGGAAAAGAGGAAAGTCTAATGGGGAAGCTAAAAGATATGTGGATGAAGCGTTTGGTACAATATTAGATGACATGGAGAAAAGATTGAGGATTATAATTCTAACGATGAATTGTGTGTTACCACCACTCCAAATGGAATACTAAACCCCAGTGGAAAGGCTCATTGATGCTGTATCAAAGTAAGGAACTTGTTTGAGGTCTCAAAGGTTTGAGGGGAGTTGAACCGGAATTCGTTGATCGGTTGGGTTCAAGATTTGGAGACAAAGTACCATGCATCTCTATGGTAGGGCCACTTGCAAAAGAATTGCGAATGTTAAAGAAAAGGGAAGAGTAGATTGCGAAGGAAGGTGTTGAGGCATTTGCCGCTGAAGTTCTTACCTGCAACATGTCATCGCATTGTTCATATGCCTTTAAAATGGATTGCCAAGGGTAATGGGAGTGCACGTGAAATTATCATTTTAGCTACACGAATCATAGTGAATGCTGGATTTATGATACTTAGTCATACATATGAAGATGCACCTACAAATTTGATAAACACTGCTCCATGGGACAATTAATCAAGAAATTGAGAATATATTTAGCCTTTCATAACGAGGTATTTGGTGATCTCACATGAGTTCCTTAGCTCAGGTAATTGGTCTTTTTACTTGGAAGGACAGACCCTATCAAATCATTATACGAGGGCTCTTGTAGCCTCAGTAGCAGTGACTTCAAATATTGAATGATAGAACAAGTTGTTATTGTTAATGTGGAAACGGAAAGGAATGTCATTCCATAGAAAACTTGTGGCCACAAGCTTGTTGGCCGCTTGCTTTTCCATTGTTATAACTAGCAACCTAAGAGAAGGTTTTCACATTATATATATATATATATATATATATATATATATATATATTATTTGCATTGTTTTTATATGTTTGTTTGTTTGTTTTAATTTCGCAACGGGTTGATGGGTTTTAGGCCTTAGATTTTGAATCTGGGCTCTGATACCATGTGTGAAGACCTAAATTAGGACTTCTGATTAAACCAATATATCATTGAAATTAAACACAACATGAAGGAGAATAAAATATTTCTATCTTCAACATTTATTTGATGATAATATACAAGTAAAATTTATTTACAACATATCAAACAAATTCAAAATTTTTTTTTTCAGCAATTTATGTAAGTAATTAGCAATCGAAGAATACTTGTATCACTCGCTTGGTTGAGATGCACCTGATTTTTATCGAGACGCTCCTGCTGGGCTACTCGACTAGATTTACCTCCCAGCCAACTAGAAATGAATTCCTAGCCCAGGGAACCTACATAGGCTCCCTAGCCCTTCGAGCCCAAGTCCAACCAGCTGTAGTGTGTCTGAGTGGGAATCAACACCTTCCAACTCCAAACAAGACCAAGAATCTTCCTCAATGCCAAAACAAGACCAAAATCCTCCACAAGGCCAAACAAGGCCAAGAATCCTCCTCAATGCCACAATAGGACCAAAATCCCCCACAATGCCAAACAAGATAAAAAATCCTTCCCCTTTCCTCTCATCCTCCTTCCCTTTTATATATTTTACTCTCATCCACTTCAACTACTTGCCATTAGTTTCATGACTACCCCCATCCTTCTCATTTATTAGCATTGACTTTTCTACCATATATAGATATTTTATTCAAAAATAAATGAGAAGACCAAGATATAAATTGAGATGACATATTGGATGTACAAAATCTAAATATTTGATTTTAGAATTAAATGAGGGAAGGCCATTCCTTATCTACAAGTTAAATTAAGATGACATATTGGATGTACAAAATGTAGATATTTGATTTTAGAATTAAATGAGGGAAGGCCATACCTTATCTACAAGTTAAATTGAGATGACATATTGGATGTACAAAATCTAGATATTTGATTTTAGAATTATATGAGGGAAGACCATACCTCATCTAAGATTTGATTTGAGAAGACATATTAGAAATGAAATAAATAATAAAGGTCATACCAGTAAAAATAAAATAAAATTACAATTACACAAGTGTAGATATTACTCAAATATTATAACTCATTATTTATAGATTAAATAAAAGCTAATCAAAATTTTCCTTATGGGATCAAGTGGGGCATTACACCTCTACACACAATATTTGAGATGGTGGTACCGAATATCTATGTGCTTGGACCTATCATGAAACACAAGTTTAATTAAGAATTTAATGCAACGCTAATGATCACAATGTATCACTATCAGATTGATCTGAGAACCAAACAAACTAACCAAGATATTTCTCATCTAGATAGCCTCACATGCAACTTGAATTGTTGCCATGTACTCTGCTTCTGTTGAACTGAGTGCCATAGATCATTGCTTTCTGTTGTACCAAGAAACTATTGTCAATCCTGTTAGTCATCAGTATTTTCACTATCTTTGGATGACTATATATTGATGGTTGCTTTTTGAAAACAATATGTATTGAAACATTATGTGTTTTCAGAAATCTCACTGCCTTCATTATCCTTATCAATCCTTTTTCACTATCTCTCAGTTTTCCTTCTCAAATTCACCTTGCTGCTCTTAAACCAAATAAGTGGCTTTGTGTTTACCATATTAATCTCTCAGTTGTGCTTGGAAAGCTCATTTCCCTCTCCTAGGGTTTTGAGGGCATTTTTCTTGGTTTCATGACTTCCATGGTTAAATAATCTACAAGCCTTATATAATTATGCTCTTACACCTTCCCCTATCCTTAATATACCTTCCTAAACACTTCCCATTACTCCTATCCCTCAAAATAATCATTTTTCCACAAACCCTAGCCTATTGCTACAATTAGACACTTTTTTAGACTAGGCCTGTGTTTTGCCCTTTTTGACCCCTTCCCCTCACTCAATCCTTGAAATTACACTCTCCCCTATTCTCTAAAATCTATCCCTATCCCCAATAATTTCCCCAAGATTTTATACAACCCTTAACACCTTCATTCCCTCCCTCTACAAGGCAGTCCTAAATCCCCTGTTTTGCCTACACCAAACCCTAATTTCCTCTTCCACTGAGCTAGGATTCGCTATGGGATCAGATGCATCAGAGCCAAGGAGCCATAAGGTAGGTCATTTCATCAAGTATGAAGCCATACCAACTCATAAACATCATGCCTCCATCATTTTTTGAGAAGTCATTCCAAGGGACAAATCATTTGCCACACATAGGGCCATTTTTTCTTCAAACTATATTTATGACCAAATAGAGATGAAATTAACAATAGTGAGAGAGGATTTTGTCCCTCATAGTTCAAGGAAGAAAAACTTCCTACAGTTTTTACACAGGTATCATTTTTTAGGAGAAATGTTAAATTTACAGGTGCTACAAGAGGTTTGTTGCACTTCTGGAGTGACCTTGGGAAAATCAAGTTTTCTCATAGCTGAAGTGTCCAAATGACTTGCTTGATGATTCAAGTGATAACTAGAGAGAGATAGATTTCCAATGAGCTATCATGAGCTCACTTTGGAGTTGAGGAAGGCCTCCAAAAGTTGCCTGCACCAGTTCTCTGCATTTCTGCACCCTCATTCAAGACTTTTTGAACAGTCTTGGGAGAATCAACTTTTGACAGGTCAAATCAACTCCAATAAAAAAAAAGGTATATTTGGAAAGTAGACAAGATAATATTTCCAACGAGATATTTTGGGCCCAATTTGTACACTAGGAAGGCCTCCAAATACGGTCTGCAAAATGTGTTGCACGTTTGAGGAGTGGCGCTGCGCTTTTGAGGAGTGGCGTTGCGCCCTCAACCAATGGCATTCCGCGCCTAGCCAGGGAAGGTTGTGGAGTGATCTATCAACTCAAATAAGTTCAAATCTTCTCCAAAATTTTCCAAATTCCTCCAGACATCTCTCAAAGCAGTAAGTACACATTTTAACCATGTTATGAAGCTATTTGGTCACTCTTGAATGAAATGAAGTGTAACCCTAAATGAAACCCTAATTTCAATTTGTGAGACACTTGTTTCATCCTCCTAAAAATAATATCAGTCATAGACAGGGTAATGTCATTGATTTAAGGTTTTCATTCATCTAGTTTGTCCCTTCACACATTCCCTTTCACTCATTCTCTTCAGTCACTCTCATTCCCTTCACCTTTCAAGCTAGTCATCTCATCCCCTTCCCCTCATCTCATTTCACTTGCTCATTTCAATTCTACCCTAGGGTTTCATAAAACAAAGTCTAAATGTCTGAGGGTGAAGACAGTGGTGATGAGGAACAAAGGCCAAGAAGAAATCATCATAAGGGAGGAAAAATAAACATATTTGAACCCATCACCATAAGGGAACTAACACAACCTACTACATCTATACCTCCATCTCAGACCACAATGCCTACCATTTCATCACCTTAGTCCACTTCACGTACTCCATCACTATCACCACCATCATCACCATTTTATGAGTAGCAGGAGTCACCTAACAGAGTTGAGGTCAGCAATCCTAAAGAGGCTGAAATGAGCACAATGGAAAATAAATATTAGAGAGGGAATAGGTAGGTGTTTGCTCCACATATTGTGGGAGGGGCCCTGCCTTCTTCACCAACAAAGTAGGTACATAAGGGCAAACAAAAGATGGCAGAATAAGATGTACATGAGGCAACCATTTATGATGAGGATGACCTCCATGAGACATAGACTGATTTTGACCTTGTTGATTTAGATTATGAGCATGATGATGAGGCCTTCAAAATGTTTTTCAAGCAGAAGGATGCCCAAATCAGTGAGCTTCAGACCCACTTAGAGAGATATAAGTTTATCATTGCATACTATGAGCAGGAAAATGAACAACTCAAGACCAAACAGGTCATCATGGAGATTCAATTTCTCAAGGAAAAAAGAGAATAAAACAAGGAAAAGGCCTTGCTTGATGAGGCCTATGAAAGGTATGGTGAAACCAATGAGGCAGAAGAAAAGGTGCCAAAAAAAATACCTAGGACTAGAGGGCTGAAAATAGTTCTAGAACTAGAGAGGAAAAAGGAGGTTGAACTTGCTAATGAGCTTACATTGAATGAACAATTTTCCATCATTGTTAATGAAAACTGGGAGAAATGGCTTGACAGGGCCAACCAGCATCTTGAGAAGCTCCTCGAGAAGGAAAACAAGGACAATGACGTATTTAGAAGGAGGGCCAAGAACTACTTCAATAAAAACCAAATTGCAATCTCAAAAGTCCAAATCAAGACTTGAAACCCTAACCAAGAAAAATGAAGGGGACAAGCTTAATATTATTTCTGAGGTGTCCCTCTAGGCCTCTAATCCTTGATCAACAAGCAAAATTCCAATTTTGGCACTTTTGTGCACATTTTGATTTTTTGACAGTTTGACTTGCAGAAAATTGGCCAAATGCGCAGCACCACTGGCGTTGCACTCTTTTTTGGGCCTTCCAAATGGAAAAAGGTGAGAATATTCATGTTCCTAATGACAATTACATCAACCTCAAAAATTTTCAGGAGATTTGGAGCAAAACTAGTCCCTCAAAAAGGCCAAAAACCACCAAAAAATCACCTTTCTGCCCTCTTTTTCGCACTGGCGCTACGTGTTTACCAGTCTTGGAAGAAATGATTTTGGATAGGGAATATGGGCACCATTTTGTAAAGTAAAAGAATATTTGTAAAATATACTCGTAGGTCTTTCCAATGAGCTATCATGGAGCTCATTTTGACACTGAGAAGGCCTCCAAAAGTTAGCTTCAAAACAAGTCATTTTTTCAGTCTTGGCACTGCATGTTTACCAGTGGCACTGCGCTCCTGCCCAGTGGCACTGCGCCCTTGCCAGAAAGTCAAAAAAAGACACCAGGATTTATTGTAAAAGTTATTGAGAGGCATTAAGGTCAAATGCTTCCAAATTTAGCTCAGATCTTAGGTTAGGAGTTATTATTGTAGTGAGTCACTTTTAGATATTTTGCCTTGGGCCTTGCATGGTCTCAAAGGTCAAAATGCATTAACTATGTAATAAATGACATCTCAAACCCTAGCTTAGGATCACCTCCTCATTTCTCAGATAAATACTACATGTATGCTTGATGTTTTTTGGTTGGTTGATTGTTGAGTTGAATAGCTCATATACTTTGAGTTGTGAAAGAATTTTGGCTTTGGAGCATTGTAATTGTTGTTGGAATGAATATCAATGGAACAAGCACATGCACAAGATTCATGGACTTTGTTAAATAGTGATGTTATCCTAATTTTGTAATGGTTTCCTCCTTGTTTTCCATTTTGTATATCAATTTATCTTGTAATAGAACACAAAATTTAGGTTAAGATATGTTGTTAGAGGCACCTTAAGTCTATCTGCTTTCTATTGCTCAAATGTTTTCCTCTACTAGGTTTGATTGGAGAATTCTTCATTTCTTTATGATTTCACCTAGTTTTTTGTCTTGAAAATTATTTAATAAGAGTCAAACCGAAGAGGTTTATGGTATTCCTTGTCGTTTGGTGTAGCTTGAAACATTGTTTTTAAGGCATTTCTTTGAAGTTTACTAATTAGGTTTTGGCTGAAGAAGTTTATGGTTTGCCATGTCTTTTGGTCCATCTTGAATAGTCACTTTGAAGGTCTTTTATAGTCTGATTGAAGAACTTAGGAGGTCTTTGCTCCTTAATCATCACTTTTTTGTTATCTTAAATTTTTCCTTACTCTGAAAGTGAATAGCTAGAGAATTTAGGAGTTCCCTGTTCTCTATGGTTTACTGGATTGTTGTCTCACAGTTTACTTGATAAAGCTAGGCCAAAGAAGTTTATGGTGTGACATGTCCTTTGGTTCTTTCTTAAAGCATAGTGATCTTAAATACTCTTCTTGTTCTAGTATATGTTAGAGGATTCTTAGTTTCCCTTTAAACCTACTAAACTCACAACTTAATGTTCATTTCACACTCACACAAGCTATTAAGATCCATTTGGCTTTGTTAACTTGCCCTATGAAACACCCTTGATTTGTTGTTGTACTTTTCAGACCTTTTCACAGACCCCATATCCCAATGGTTTGAATTTCTCTTACTCTATCTGTGCTTCTTAACAAGCAACCCAACCAAACAAAACAAAACAAACAACCCCTATCATTTTAACTAGCCTAAAATCAACATCCTAAATCAAACAAGTTATATCTTTTATACAAATATAGAGAGAGCCCTCTCTGAGTCTAGGAAGGCTAGGTCCTAGGGCTCCAAAGTTGGTTTGATGGTAACCTTATCTATTTGGTCTTGCCAATCTGACAAATTACACGGACCTAACAGATCCTATGCTGAAAATCCCTCTTGATGTGCTCTTTCTGTCTGATGGACTGCCTACCCAATATGCATCCGTGAAGCCTTGAAGATTCACTCCCTCTATCTGTTTGTATGATAATCCATACTCTGATGTGCCCCTCAGGTATCTCAAGACATGCTTTCCACCTTCCAAAAGAGGTTGGTAGGCTTAACCATAGCTTGAATCAGATGGTTAATTGTGTAGCAAATGTCTGGTCTGGTGTCCACTAAGTACATCAGTGAACCACTAACTTCTTGTAGATAGTAGCATCCACTACCTCTCCTGAAGTAGGATCCTCTTTCCTCCAATTTCTTGGAAGAGGACTGTCCATGGGTTTGTAGCTCTCCATGTGAAACTTACCTAGTATCTCTTTGGCATACTTTCCTTGAGAAACAAAAATTTCACCATCCCATTGTCATATTTCCAAACCAAGGAAATAATGGAGTCACATGTCCTTCATTTCGAACTCCCTTGCAAGATCCTCCTTGCATGAGTGTATTAGCTACTAATCACTAGTCAAAATTAGATCATCAACATAAAGAACAAAATCAATAGCTTACCCTCAACCATAATCTGGTACAAGTTTGCATCAACTTCACTTTTGGTGAAGCCCAGTCTGGTGAAATAGCTATCTATCTTAGTGTACCAAGCACGAGGTGCTTGCTTCAGCCCATACAGTGTTCTCTTGAGTCGACACACATGCGACTCACTGTCAAAGATCTCGAAACCTTCTGGCTGCTCTATGTACATTTCTTCCTCAATGAATCCATTGAGAAACGCAATTTTCACATCCATCTGATGAATGCACCACCCCATGTGCGCTAAGAGTGCAAGGATGGATCTAATGGAAGAGTACCTTGCAACTGGTGCAAAAGTCTCATCATAATTGATACCCTTAATCTGTTAGAATCCCCATGAAATAAATCTCTCCTTGTATTTCTCCACACTCCCATCAACAACTTGCTTTACCTTGTAGATCCATCTAGATCCATCCACTGATTTTCTGACTGGTCTTGGGACAATCTCCCATGCATCGTTCTTGACAATGAAGTCATACTCCTCTACCATTGCATCAACCCAAATTGGTTGCTGTACTGCCTCCTAAAAGGAAGATGGTTCAGTCATAATAAATTTTCTCATAAGAGCCATGTATCCATTAAACCTGTTTGGAGACTGTCTCTATCTACACTGTGAAGTAGGGTCTCCTAGATTATCTGCAGCATCAAGTATCAATATATTAGCTTCCATGGTGTGCATTCTACCATTTCTGATGGATGTCTCTACATGAGTGCTTTCTGCCACTCCATGATCCTCCACATGTGGCTGCTCCACATCTTGAGGCTCATCCTTGGGAACCAAGAGTTACTTCTCTGCATGCAAATCTAGCTCCCTCTCAAGGGAAAATCGCATGGATTTCTCCTCATCAATTTTATATCTCGTCGAACAACAATCATTCTGTTGTTTGGAAAATACACCTGATAGTTGTGAGGATTTTTAGTGTACCCCACAAAAATCCCAATATCATTTGTTGGTTCCAACTTCTTCTTGAAATATTTGGTCACATGCACATAAAAATATGAGCCAAAAATATTAAAGTGTGAAACATCATGTTTCTTACCAGTGAAAGCCTTTTCTAGTGTACTCATGCCAAGTATCCTATGAGGACAACAGTTCTACACAAATACCAGAGTGTTGCATGCTTCTACCCACAGATGCATCAGTAGGCCTTGATCATGCAACATCTATAGAAATTTGAATAACTGATATATTATTCATCGAGATTCTCCTGATCACACACTATTTTAGCTTCATGCATAATACAGAATCTCTTGTACCATTGATCATTACATGTGGAAATAAAATCAATTGCATGCACACATTAAAACCATAAACAATCACACATATGAAAACAGTATTTCATGGGAAAGCTTAAAGCTGAAAACCCCCAACTATCTATATATTATATGTCATGGAGATCATGCAACAATCATAGTACAAAGCTCCTCACAAGCTCTCAACACCACCTCCAATTGCTACACACTATCAAGCTAGATCTAGCAAAACACATGCTCCAATATTTTTCCCCTTGATAGCCAGCCTCTATTACGTAATCAATGCTATGGGATGGCTCATTAAATAAAATAAACCACCTAGCTTGTACTGTGCAATCCTCATGGGCTTCTCCACCTATCCGTGTGTTGCAAATAGCACCTGTATAGTCACAATTGATAGTTAACCTGCTCTTTCACCTATTTCTGCATTGGTCTCCACTAAAACTGTCCATGCACTGAAGTTAACTGATGCATTCTTTAGTTGATTAATGAGTTTATAATTACTGAATTAATTAATAATTAATTCACACCACTCTCACTAATTGTATCAATTAGTTAAACCGAATAAAAATAGCTCAACTATGTTTAGATTAGTTAAACTGAACACAACTCCATTAACTTCCTCAATCAACTCCACCAAACTCTGTCACATGAGTTCTAACTGAAGTATCCATGGAATAGCTCCACTTAACCCTCAGGAATAGTGTAATTCCTTCTGTCAGCTCCTGTGCCACATCTGTGCACTTAACTGAAGTGCTCCAAGAGAATAAGATAATGTTTATAGTCCAAATATTATTAAGAGCTAATAATATTCGACATATCTATTTTTAGACTGGCAATCTAAAAATAGATTCCGCCCAATATGTCTAAAAATATAAGTCCATCTATTTTTTCTGACTTGACCAACCATCCACAAATAGCATCCCGCAACTCATAGAACATGATCCATATGTCTAAAAATAGACTTTGCGCCAAAAATAGCCTGCGGGCCCACTTAGTGAAGGCGACTTCTTTCCACTAAGCTCCTCATCTTGTTGCAATCTCAACACTCCCTCTCAACAAGATAAGGATTATTTGTAACCCCTATCCTGCCCCTGTGGTATTCGAATCTTCTCCTGGCGAGCGCCTTCATCAAGATATCAGCATTCTGATCCTCTGTGGGAATGTATGAAAGTAACATGATCTTCTGCTGCACACAATTGTCAATGTGTTTAGATCTATCATGAAATACTGGATTAACCGAGAGTTTGATGCAACTCTGATTATCACAATAAATCACAGTAGGATCCAAGTGTGAACCGAACAACCCGACCAGGATCTTCCTCATCCATATAGCCTTGCATGCAGCCAAACTTGTTGCCATATAGTCGGCCTCTGCTGAACTGAGTGCCATGGATCTCTACTTCCTGCTGTACCAAGAAACTGTTGTCGACCCGATACTGAAAATCCCTCCAGATGTGCTCTTTTTGTCTGTTGGGCTCCCTGCCCAGTCTGCATCTGTGAAGCCACATAGCCTCGCCTCATCCAACTGTCTGTACCATAATCCATATCCCGATGTGCCTCTGAGATATCTCAATACATGCTTTCCTACCTTCCAGTAGAACTTGGTAGGCTTAACCATAGCTTGTGAAAGCTGGTTCATAGCATAGCATATGTCGGGTCATGTATTGACTAGATACATAAGCGACCCCACCAACTCTCGATAAACAGTGGCATCCACTACCTCCACCAAAGTAGCGTCCTCCTTCCTCCATCTACCAGGAAGAGGAGTATCAACATGCTTGCAGCCATGCATGTTGAACTTCTCCAGTATCTCCTGAGCATACTTACCCTGAGAAACAAATAGTCCATCACTGCACTGCCAAATTTCCAATCCCAGGAAATAATGAAGGAGGCCCAAGTCCTTCATCTCAAACTCTTTTGCATGATCATTCTTACATGAGAGTATCAACAGCTCATCACTTGTCAAAATCAAATGATCTACATAAAGTACAATGATCAACAACTTACCCTCCACCACAATCTGGTATAGGTTTGGATCCGCCTCACTCTTAGAGAATCCAAGTCTAGTAAAATAACTATCTATCCGTGTGTACCAAGTATGAGGTGCTTGTTTCAACCCATACAACGCTCTCTTGAGCCTGCACACATGCAACTCACTGCTGAAGATCTCGAAACCTTCGGGTTGCTCTATGTACACCTCCTCTTCAATGACTCCGTTGAGGAACGTAGTCTTCACATCCATCTGATGAATGTGCCACCCCATCTGTGCTGAGAGAGCAAGAATCGTCCATATGGAAGAATACCTTATGACAGGTGCAAAGGTCTCCTCATAATAAATCCCCTCAATCATGAAAAGCCTCGAGCAAAAAATCTCGCCTTGTACTTTTCCACACTCCTGTCAGCTGCCTGCTTCACTTTGTAGATCCATCTCGAACCCACCACTGATTTCCCCTCCAGCCTCGGGACAATCTCCCATGCACTGTTTTTGACAATCGAATCATACTCTTCCACCATGGCATCTACCCATGCGGGGTCCTCCACAGCTTCCTCGAAAGAGGATGGCTCTGTCATGATACACTTGCTCAAGAGCCATGTATCTAGTATACCAGTCAGGTGACTATCTCTATCTGCACTGTGATGTAGGTGCTCCTACAACCTTCTCTGCATCTTGAGCCAGTCGCTCGGCTTCTATACTGCGCTTCCATGATCTGATGGTTGGCGCTGCCTGAGTGGTTTATTCCACTCCATGAACCTCCTCTCGTGGCTGATCCACATCCAGAGACTCATCCTTAGGAACTAATAGCTACTCATCTGCATGCAAGTGTTCCTCCCTATCAAGCAAACACTTCATGGCTTTCTCCTCATGAAATTTGATATCCCGTCGCACAACAGTCTTGCGACTGTCTGGAAAATACAGACGATAGTTGTGGGGTGTATCAGTGTACCCCACAAATATCCCAACCTCTACAGTCGGCTCCAGCTTCTTCCTAGCATCCTTCATCACATGAATATAAACAAGTGAACCGAAAATCCTCAAATGGGAAATATCAGGCCTCTTACCAGAAAACGCCTCCTCGGGTGTACTCATGCCAAGTATCCTATGAGGACAACGGTTCTGTACATATACTACAATATTGAATGCCTCAGCCCACAAGTGTATGGGAAGGCCCTGATCATGCAACATTGCCTGTGCAGCACCCACGATCGTTCTGTTTTTCCACTCAGCAACCCCATTCTGCTGTGGGTTAGGAGGTGCTATGAGCTCTCTTCGAATTCCTTCTGTGCTGCAAAAGTCCTTGAATTCGCCAGAGATGAATTTACCACCATTGTCGCTACTAAGAGCCTTCAACTACTTCCCCGATTCTTTCTCAACCAGTGCCTTGAACTCACAGAACTTTGAGTATGTCTCGCTCTTCTTCTGCATGAAGAAGATCTAGCACTTATGAGAAAAATCATCAAAAAATATCACATAATACCTGTGCTTTACTGTCGAAGCTGCTGAGAAAGGTCCACACACGTCTGTGTGAATTCTCTCAAGGATCGTCGTGGTGTGACTATCCTTCTCGTGAAAGGTGGATTTCACAAATTTTCCCAAAGTACATCCCTTGCACTGATTTGACTGCACAAGTGTACCTTTGGGAAGCCCAGTAGAAATATGCTGCAGTATCTTCAAAGCTCCATGGTGAAGGTGGCCCAATCTCCGGTGCCACAACTCGCCATCATCCCGGCTCACCACTCCTTCTTCCTTGAATTCCATTGCTACGCAGCCATATACCTGCAATTGATAAAGGTTCTTAACTCAAACCCCTATCCTTCAGGTCTCACCAGTTTCCTTACTGCACAGGAAAACCTTTCCCTCGCTAAAGACAACATCATATCCCTTATCTTCTAACATCGCCACAGAGATAAGATTCTTCTTCAATCCTGGAACATGCATCACTTCCTTCAATACGAAGGGTTTACCAGACTCCCTCTCAAAGGAAATGGTACCGATACCGGTTGCACTGTATCTACCATCATCGCCCATCTCGATGTGCACTCCAAGATCTTTCTCATCTAGATCACTAAACAAATCTCGATCTCCTGTCATGTGAAAAGATGCACCACTGTCAAGAAACCACACTGAACCCATCATACTTGAGACCAAGCATGCGATTAGCAAAAAATCTAGCTCAAACTATGAGGCTAAGGCCTCTCCATTTGCAGTCCCAGCAGCCTGCTTATTTTTCTTGTTCTGTGGACAACTAGTGGCGTAATGTCCGTGTTGGTGACACTGAAAGACTTCACCTTGGACATGTCCTGCTTCTTGCCTTTCACACCAGATTGAGAAGCTTTCTTGCTCTTCCCCTTATTTGCTTTGGTAGCCAAAGCGCAATTCTCTTCATCAGAGTTCTTTGATGAAGATCTGTCCCTAGTACTTTTCCTTATCTCCTCTTGCACAAGATCCAACCAAAGTCGCTCCCATCCTGGCAATTTCTCCCGACCATTGATAGAGTCCTAATAGGAATGCCAAATCTTTGGAAGCCCAAGGAGAGCCAAGCTCACCAATTCCTCGTCATCAACAGTCACCCCCACACTTCCCAGCTCATCCCTGCATTGGATGAACTTCGTGAGGTACTTGGGCATACTGTCGCCTTTCTCCATTTTTATGTTTCTGAGTCTATCCCTGAGTGCCAACTTCCTATGATCGCTCTTGCTTTGGAATAAATCTTTCAAAGCTCTCCACATCAAGAATGGAGAAGCTTTACCATGAAGGTTGGACACTATGTGATCCATCACGCCCTCCAACAAAATCCTTCGACACTTTGTTGTCTTCTTTTGCCATGCGTCAAGTACGGCAGCATCACTAGAAGTAGGCTTTGGAATTTCTGCATCTATGAACTCCTTCAACCCATTGTCATCCAGCACCACCTCCATCCTATCCTTCCATGAAATATAATTCAAGCTTCCCTCAAGGGCATACTCTAATCGCAATCCGTTGAAAGACATCTCAACTTCGACACCAAGAAAACACTGCTGCAAATTCGAATTCCACCAGCACAAAAACTCAACCACTTCAATGTTTTACAATTGCTCCAATGATCAATATTGCTCTGATACCATGTAGAAATTTGAATAACTGATATATTATTCACTGATATTCACCTGATCACACACTATTTTAGCTTCATGCATAATATAGAATCTCTTCTACAATTGATCATTACATGCGGAAATAAAATCAATTGCATGCACACATTAAAACCATAAACAATCACACATATGAACACAGTATTTCATGGGAAAGCTTAAAACTGAAAACCCCCAACTATCTGTATATTATATTTCATGGAGATCATGTAACAATCATAGTACAAAGCTCCTCACAAGCTCTCAGCACCACCTTTGATTGCTACACACTATCAAGCTAGATCTAGCAAAACACATGCTCCAATATTTTTCCCCTTGATAGCCAGCCTCTATTGCGTAATAAATTCTATGGGATGTCTCATTAAATAACATAAACCACCTGGCTTGTACTACGCAATCATCATTGGCTTCTCCACCTATCTGTGTGTTGCAAATAGCAACTGTATAGTCACAACTGATAGTTAACCTGCTCTTTCACCTATTTCTGCATTGGTCTCCACTAAAACTGTCCATGCACTGAAGTTAACTGATGAATTATTTAGTTGATTAATGAGTTTATAATTAGTGAATTAATTAATAATTAATTCACACCACTCTCACTAATTGTATCAATTAGTTAAACTAAATACAAATAGCTCAACTATGTTTAGATTAGTTAAACTGGACACAACTCCATTAACTTCCTCAATCAACTCCACCAAACTCTGTCACATGAGTTCTAACTGAAGTATCCATGAAATAGCTCCACTTAACCTTAGGAATAGCGTAATTCCTTCTGTCAGCTCCTGTGCCACATCTGTGCACTTAACTGAAGTGCTTCAAGAGAATAAGATAATGTTTAGAGTCTAAATATTATTAAGAGCTAATATTCCACATATCTATTTTTAGACTGGCAATATAAAAATAGATTCTGCCCAATATGTCTAAAAATAGAAGTCCATCTATTTTTTCCATCCACAAATAGCATCCTGCAACTCATAGAACATAATCCATATGTCTAAAAATAGACTTTGCGCCAAAAATAGCCTGCGGGCCCACTTAGTGAAGGCGACTTCTTTCCACTAAGCTCTTCATCTTGTTGCAATCTCAACAACATCACTCTTTCTTCACCCACAATCGTTCTGTTCTTTTTTTCAGCGACCCCATTTTGCTGTGGTTTATGAGGCGTTATGAGTTCTCTTCGAAATCCTTCTTTGTTGCAGAAGTTCTTGAATTCGTTAGATATGTAATCACCACCATTATTACTCCTAAGAGCCTTCACTTTCTTCCCCATGTCTTTCTCCACTAGTGCTTTAAACTCAATAAACTTTGAGAATGTCTGATCTTTTTTCTGCATGAAGTAGATCCAGCACTTATGAGAAAAGTCATCAACAAATATCACATAGTACTTATGCTTTGTCGTGGAAGCAACAGAGAATGGTCTACACATGTCTTTCTAAACTCTCTCAAGGATCCTCGAGGCTCAGCTCCCCCTCTCATGAAAGGTGGCCTTTACATATTTTCCCATAGTACATCCCTTGCATGTGTCTGGCTGCGCAAGTGTACTTGTTGGCCCTTGTTTTTTATCCAATTTTGTTTAAGTAAATACACTTTATTACCATGTTATACATCCATATACCATCCATATTCACTCTATTTTTACCAATTTATGCATATCCAGGTATATAAATTAATTTTTTCAATTTTTAGAAGTTTTTACAAAAAATGAATTTTAAGTGCATTTTTAGGCTAGACCAGAAATTCCTGTAATGGCTTCATTGATGTCATACTTGCAGGAAACCTGGGCTCGAAATGAGCACATTTATAGAAATATTGGGAACTAAGAATGGACATGAACCTATTTTTTTTTTTCAAACTAAGCTTTAACATGCCTTGTCAAAGATGGTCAAACAAGACCTATTAATATGGAAATCCCTAGGAAATAGGCCAAATTTAGCATTTTATGGGATTTTCTAGATTTTGAGAGATTATATGGATGAGTTCAACCATAATAGATAGGATAAGGATATACATGTATGTTAGAGTCAATTTAGTTGAGTTTGTTTCATATTTCTCTATTTAAGCCTAAGAAATTGATCAAGGCACAATATGTAGAATTTGTATAATTTCACTTTGATAATTCTGAAACTTGGAGAGCTAATTGAAGAACCAATTATATATCATTTTCTGCTGTTCTATAAAGTGAATTCTTGATTTCTTTTCAATAGATGAAATTACTCACAGTGTGTGAGGCAAGGGTGGAGCCCCCCCACACCGAGGTAAGTGCACTTTCTGGTTAATTTAGTTGCAATTTCCTGAACTAGTTTTGTTTCATGCTTAATTAGTTAATTAGATGTATGATGATATGTTATGATTTCTGATGAATCTAATTCTAATTTATATTCTGCATATGAAGGGTCAAACCAGTGTTTAAGTTAAACATTCCTTCTATCTAATCAGGAACTAGAAACTATAATTCATCTTTCTTTCTTTTAAGTGATTTTCTAAATTTCTAGTTTTCTAAAAATGGAATTAATGATGAATGAATTTATAATGAAGGACAATAAGGACCTATTTAGTTAAGAGCCTCTTCTATTATTATTTTATGCATCTTGAGCTATTTTTCATTAGTGGTTTTGATTTATGTTCATGAAGTAGTATTGTAGAGAAGGACAAACAAGTTGTCCTAAGTTAGGAGCTTCTTCTTCTTATTATTACATAATTGAATTCGAAATTATTTAGTTAATTTTTATATTTGTAATATGCATTTCCTTTAACTTCAATACCTCATCTTCTTAACTTGACTATAGCTAAAATCCATATATCTTGGAGATGCTTCTAAGTTCTGCAAACCCGAATTGATAATAAATTACTTGTGTTAGTTTACCTAGTAAACAAACCCAATATTTTTGTCGCCATTTATGGGGAAGCATATTTCGAAGTGGTCAAATAGGAAGATTAAAAAAAAAAACATAGTTTTTCTTCTAAGTTATGTTTCTTTATGCCTAGAGATAGATATCAGAAGGATAGATTCATTAAACAAAACCCCCCAACAATTCAACCATCCACAGGAAGAACAACACCAGTTGCTGGAAGACGTACTCTAAAGGAGTTAGAAGAAAAATAGAAATCATGACAAAGATTAACTCTAATTGAGAGACAAACCTTGTTAGCTTGGGAGGTAAAAAGAAATAAATCACCAAAAGAAACTACTTTCCTAGGAAAAAAAAAGGAAACAAGAAAACCAGTTGTTGAACAATTAGAACAACCTATCCTTGAACAAATTAAGATAGTTGAGGAAACACCAAATCAACCTCATATTGAAACATTACATATCTCTGAACAATAAATGACTGAAGAAGGAGAAGGATCTAATATGCTTCTTATGACTCTTGAACAAAAAATTGAATATGAGAGACAAGAAAGGGAAGGGAAAAGGAAGAGAGAGGAAGAAAGGAAATTGGAAGCAAAGAGAAAGAGAGAGGAAGATAGAAGAATAGAAGCACTCAGAAGGATAGAGAAAGAAGAAAAAAGAGAAAATGAAAACAAAAGACTACATGATAATGAACAAGAAAATGATAATGATTAGGAAGCTACTTTTGGCTTTCCAATATTAGACACAAGAGAAATATTAGAAGAATAATTGAAAATGAAAAACATTCCACCTTCTATATTGCCTAACTTTTATCGAATGTCAACAAAAGATCCTGATTCATTTATGTTCGAATTTGATATCTTATGTAGAACTTATGCATACACTAATGATACACACAAGCTTCATCTCTATCCTGCTACTTTAAAAGAAGCATCATTAAAATGGTTTATGGGTTTAGGAGAACATACAATTGCTTCTTGGGATGATATGATTTTTTTTTTCTTAAAAAGTATCAAGCTTACTACAGGGCTAGTGACTCAAAATAAGACATTTTTAGAACGACACAACAAATAGATGAAAGTTTAGAGGAGTATTTAGAGAGATTTATTTACAATCTGCAAAAATCTAAACAATATTCTCTTAATCTCGATACCGTGTGCACAATTTTTCTTAAGGGTATCAGAGATGAATACTTAGATATCCTCAATGTGATGGAAAAAGGAGATATCTCCAACCTACCATTTGATGAAATTGTTGAACTTTGTCAAAAATATTATAGGGGAAGATCAAAAAGTCGAAAGAGGGATGTTACATCAAGAGCTTCCAAGACTACAACAAGTGGAGTAAAAAGAGCAGAAATAGGAAGTTTACTAGAAAAATTCAAAACATATATCTTAAGAACTTTTAGAACACAAGTAGATGCTTTAAAAGCCAAGAAGAAGAAATAATAACAAGATCAAATCTTAGCAATATTTTGTCCAAAGTGTAGTAAAACAAATCCACTTGGGGAATGTCCTTTGCAAGGTATACAAGTGTGTGGACTTTGTACAGAGAATCATGTAGCTAAAAACTACCCAAAATTGAAAGAGTTACAAATGGAAGAAGTAAAAGGGGTAGATTCTCTCTACTATATGGCACCAAGGAGACCTTGGCAACCAAGGATGCCTCAACAATTCCCTCAAAAAAATCCCCTGAATTTTCAATATCCTCCTCAGAATTCATGGAACACTCCAATGCCATGGCAAGCTTGGCCTCCACAGCAATATCAAAACCAACCTACACAAGGTTGGAGAGGATATAGTTATAGAAACCAGCCACCTTACCCTCAAAAATATCAATATCAATAGCCATACCAACAACCATACCCTCAATAACCATTCCAATACCAACAATTCTAGCAACATCAACCAATGTCATTTCCACCCAAAAATCATGCTCCAATGCTAACTCAACCTTAGCAGCTTCAGCTGACTTCCAACCAACCACCTCCTAGACCAACACAATTGCCAGCTCAACCAATATTTAATCCAAGTAACAAAGTGGATAAACCAACATACAATGTGGAAGAGGCAACATACTATCCTACATATTCAATTCTTCCCATAAAAGATGTCCACTTAAGGTTTAGGAAGGTGTTACACAAAGATTCTCCTCCAACAATAGAAGAAAAAACTGAACAAAGAGAACAAATTCAACAATCTCAAACAGAAAACCAAATTCAGAGGGAAAATCTATTATGACTTAGACACCACCTTATCCACAGAGGTTAGTACAACAGAAAATGCCAATGTCTCTGCTTGAATTTGATATTCTATATGAATTGAAGAATATATGTGTCAAAATTACTTTATTGCAATAAATAAAAGATATTCCAATATATTAAAAAACAATAAAGGAGTTATGAATCAATAAATTTGGCAGAAGAAAAAGAGATCCACCTACAATCCAGGTCAGTGGTAGATTAGCTAGTCTCATGTCTACAAAAAAATTGGTTGAAAAATATGTTGATCCTGGGATCCCTATGGTTACCATCTTGATCAATAGTTTTTCAGTGCCAAACACTTTAATATACTTGGGAGAAGCTATAAATGTTATGACTACAGAGACTATGAAACATTTGAACTTGAACAACATTAGACCTACTACTAAAGTTTTAGAACTTGCAGATAGATCTAAAATTGTACCAGAAGGAATATTAGAAGATATCATTGTCTCTCTGAATTCATGGGAGTATCCTATAGACTTCCTCATTTTTCAGCGAAAAACAAATTTAGGAGGCCATCCATTAATTTTAGGCAGACCATGGTTAGCCACTGCAGATGCCCTCATTGGATGCAGGTCAGGAAGTATGATTATTGCACATGGGGATGAAAGGAAACATGTTACATTGTATCAACCAACACAATCTCCTTATTTATTGTCATGGCTTGACGGATAAGAACAACAAGAAATTCAATCTATTCTTAGTATTAATCAAGTCTATAATTTTAGAGAAGAGGAAGAAAATGAGGATTTATTAGATCTTTTCATCTCAAAACCAAATATTTTGGAGCAGCTTAGAATAACACAATATGAAGCTGCAAGTCATCTTTTAAATAATTTTTTCAGGAAAAATGTAGTATTTAATCATTGCAAAACACTTTTGAAAGTATTTTTCCTGTTAACACCATTACCAATTCAAAGAGTAAAATCATCGAAATCAGTCCTGGAAGAAATTTGAACATTGGTAATAACTTACAATCGTGACAAGAACAAGAGGTAATAGCACTGTTACAGAAATACTCAAAATATTTGGCCTGGGATTAGACAGGAATGTGGGGGATTCATCCAAAAACATGTATTCACCACATTTACACAGACGATTAAATCAAACCATTAAGACAGCCTCAAAGAAGGATGAATCCTATGATGAAGGAAATAGCGAAAGAAGAATTGCAGAAACTGTTACAAGTCTGATTCATTTATCCTATTTCTAATAGTCAATGGGTTTCTCCCTTAGTTGTGGTGCCTAAGAAAAATGGAAAGTGGATAATTTGTGTATACTAGAGAGATCTCAATAAAGCTGCATTAAAAGATCATTTCCCTTTACCATTTTTTGATAAAGTACTAGATTCATTAGTTGGGAAGAATTTCCTTTCTTTTCTTGATGGATTTAGTGGATACAATCAGATAAAGATAGCATTGGAAGACCAAGATAAAACAACATTTACTTGTCCTTGGGGAACATATGCATATAGTGTTTTTCCCTTTGCGTTATGTAATGCACCTGCTACTTTTCAAAGAGCAGTGCTTGCAATATTTGCTGACATGATCCATGGATGTGTAGAGGTCTACATGGATGATTTCACTATGTATGGCAGAACATTTGATGTTTTATCACCCAAAACAATGAAGCATCATTTGACAAGGTTAAATAGGTTCATGTGTCAAAAATTGGGTTATAGGATTCATTTGTTTTTATATGCTTGGTCAAGGGAGATATTAAATTTTTCTTGTTTAAGTTTATCCTAAGATCTAAACCCACTCATTCCCAAACTCCCTCATGTCACATCACTCATAATTTTCTGATTTATTTCAATTTCCAAGTTTTTTGTACCAAAAATGCCATTTTAGCCAAGAAACCATAGTTTCGTAGCGAAAGACATTGTGAAAAGTCACTTTTCGCTATGAAATTGCTGATAGTTTCATAGCAAAAACAACCAAATTAAAACTAGAAATGCTATGAAAGCACGGTTTCCTATCTGTCTTGTCAGTCTAGCTGTTAGGTGTTATAAAATCATTGGGAAAGGGTAAGTTAGATGCTATTCGAGTCGTGAAAGGATAAAAGCATGGTACATGTTCAGATATGCAATCATCATGATCAGTTTAGGTATGTATGAGTCATCATAATGTCATGAGGAGACATCAAAACTTCAAATCCTTTCCTAATTTATTCATTTCTCATTTCTCATTCCTTCTTGTGTGATATTGAGCTCTGGAGAGCTAGTGCACTAAGCCAAAGCTATTGCTAGTGTTTTCAAAGGTTTACATTGAGCATCATCAAGCGAGGTTGTGAAGACATTGAAGAAACCATGGCAGAGAAAAGAAGGACAAAAAAGGGTGGTCAATGCCTAATATAGGAACCTTCATACATGAATTTGATCAATGAAGACCCAACAGTAGTGGAAGTCTTCAGAAGGATAGGTTGCCTACAGTTTTGTGAGAAATTACAAGGCTGCCATACACAGGTTTCCAAAGAGTTTTCTTTGAATTTCAATGGAACAATCACCAAAGTGGGAATCCTAAATTTGTCCATCACACCAGAGGTTATTACATCTGCTACAGGGATCCCAAGAGGATAAGAGAAGTGGTTCGAAGGTTTCAAGTTTAACATGGAGCAGTATAAAGAATTCATGAAGCCTGAAAAGAGTGAAATGGATCTCATCAATGTTGTTCCAAGGAGCTGCATAAAAGATAACTATTCAAAATTGGTGCTCATCATCCAAAAGTACTTTACTTGTGAAGGGAGATACCAAAAGGTATACTCATATCATTTCAAATTACTTCTTCACTTTACTGGTTAGATTTCCATTGATCTGCCTTTCTATTTGCATAGAAGTTTGTCAAAAATAATAGATAAGGTCGAAGAAAAGTATGAAGGGAGTGAGACTTCATTATTTCATCATGTTTTAATGAATTTATTGGTTTTATATGAACTTCAAAGGTTAGGCAGAGATTGGTCCTCATTCTTGTTTGTTAGTGGTTTTGAATTGGATGCTCTTACTCCTTCAAGAACTCCTAAACCTAGGAAAATTCGATCACCATTAGGAGCAGAGCCGAGTGAACCATTGATAGCAGAACCAAGTGAACCTATAATAGTAGAACAAAGTGAGCCAATTATGATGAAGACAGAGAAATTGCAGATATTTGACACACCAAATATCCCACCTACAAAACAGAAGTCAAAAGTGGTCAAACTTGCAAAACAAAAATAAGATGCGAGTAAACAAGAAACAAAAAGGAGGACAAGGAGCCAAAAAGTGGCTTTAGAAGAGAAAGCAGTGGTTGTAGAGGATAGAGTAATAGCTAAAGTAAATCTTGAATATATCTTACATACCATTGACATAGAAGAAAATCCTATAGTCTAGGTTGAGGCCATAGAGGAAGGTGGACAGAAGTTAAAAAAGGTTAAATCTAAAAAGAAATTAGAATTTGAGGGAGAGAATGCAGGTTTCATGTTCCAAGCAAGAAAGCCTATGAAAAGGCATGCTAGGAACCTTTTAGAGAGTAGTAAAGAGCTTCCACCACCTACTGTCACAATCCAACCACTACAAGTGGTCATTGACCTTTCATCACTTGAAGAGAAAGATAAAATTAGCAAAACAAATAAAGGAAAAGAGAAGGTGATGGAAAAAACAGAGTTGCAGCTCCTTGAAGAAAAATTGAAATTGGCCAATCATGAAATTGCTGTTATGAAAAGAGAAGTAAGGAAACATAGTGTAGAGAAGATTCAATTTGAAAAGATGAAGGCAATTTGGGAAGAACAGGTCGACACTGTTTCCAAGACTTTGGATAACACACAACAGCTTATCAAATGGACCATTCCAACAATGAAATAGGCCAAACATATCAGGAGGAAGAACACACAGTTGAAAGCCACTAATGGAAGATTGAAAGACTAGGTTAAGGACCTCCAGGAGCAAATTGAACTAATTCATGAAGAGTTAGAGAAAAAAGGCCTTAAAATGACAGTGCTTGAAGAGCCAATAGCTCAACCAATTATAAATGAGGAAGAAATGCCTCAAATATCATAAGGTGAGTTGGTTTATGTTTGTTACACCATTTTTTGGTCATCTAACTTATTATCATTAGATGGACTCAAGTACACCATGTAAGACCAGTTTTACCCTAAGTAAAACTGCTTTCACTATGTTAAAATAGGAAACCCCAAAAGGAAATATTAAACAAACCCATATTTGTTTGATTTTTCCTCATGGAATAATTAATTAAACCATAATTTAATTATTATTCCTAGTCATGTTTAACCCAAAACAAAGAAATTAATTAGATAAACCTTTATTTATCTTATTATTTTCTAGGAATAATTATTTAAATCTTATTTAGATAATATTCCTTCTTAAATATGACCAAATCACCCACAAATAATTAAATAAATCATTATTTATTTAATTATCTTTCAACCACTTCCTTAAATAATTAAATAAATCATTATTTATTTGATTATCTTCTAACCGTTTCCTTAAAAAGATAAATAAATCATTTATCTATTTATTTTTGACAAATTAAGGGATTTGACCCAAGTCAAATACCTTTTCCCTCCAACAAATATAATAAAATATTCCATAAAAAGTGGATCTAGATCTGGTTAACCCATGCACCAAGATCTAGAATGACCCAATATTTTGTTATAAATAGGAGGGTTTTTCCTGCCATTCTTCACCTTTTGTTGCCTATTAGATCACTCTGGATCTATACACTTGGTCACCATTTTCTGCCATTTGCTGTGAGAGCTCCCTTTGAGTTCCATTCTTTGTGTGGGTCTTCTACACCAACAAGAGAGAGAAATCTTAGATCTGAAGTGCTGAGGACTTCCAAGAACCCATCCCACTGAGGATAATTGGATACACCTTCTTGTTTTCCTCCCAGGTGCCCCATTAATATAAAAATTCTTTCAAAAATTGTTCTTGTCTTGTCTATTGGTATATGGAGCAAAACCTTACTTTTTCTGCTTAATGTCTTTCCATGCATAGATATGGTTTTTTGTAGCTCTTTTATGTCTAACTAACCACAGATCTGAAGATATTGGCAGCCACTTTTGTTGTTAGGGCTATTAGTTATGCGTAGCTAAAGTGGTCATTTTTCGTACATTTCGACAAAGGATTCATACTAACAAATGGCGACTCCACACGGGTTTTAAATTACGACCGCTGTCGTTTTTCATATTCCTACATATCCAGCTACTTCAGACCCTAGGGCTTCTTTTCAGCTGTTTATTTTTCCTATTTTTATGTTGTTTTTCTCACATAAAACCCTAAAACATCAAAATTTCTAACTTCCGTGTGTTTCTGGCCCTATTGCGCAGGTAAGCGACACCAGCCGCAACTGAGACGGCAACTTTTCTGAAAATCTGCCGCCGAGACAACTGGAACAGGGGGTCACACTTTTTGGCCCATAAACTGCGACCTGGACCTCTAGGTCGCACTTTTCTGCCCCTTTTCTGCGACCTGCACTGAAAACAGGTCAGAAACTGCGACCTGCCATTTTTTCAGTGATTTTTCTGCATTTTTTCAGGGTTCTGCTGCAGCTTCTGTCAGGGTCTTCCAGCCTGTGTCTCAGCCCGCCTTGACCAAGTTCTGATCTGTTTTTACTCATCTAAGTGGGAACCTAGCCCCCTAGGGATTTAGTACCCTCCACTTTTTGTGGAAGAGTTTTAGCTGTTTCAGCCGTCTATTTTTCAGAGCTTCAACCTCCCTTTTTCCAGATCTGTTACCTCCCTTTCAGATCCATTGAAATCAGCTCTTCTACCTCTCAAATCACCTCCTGAAGATTTGTTTGGATCTACTTCTAGGGCCTCCACCTTGCCCCCTCCGTTTTTTACTGATTTCCTTCCTTTTTCCAGCCACCTAGCCTCTGTCTTTTGGTTGTGATCTGCACCTCTTGTCAGCAGCTTTATCCTTTAGATCCATGTCCCTTTTGACCTTAGATCTATTGGCCTCTTTTCCGTGTGTTTTGCCTAGATTTTTCCCTTTCTTTTAAGATTAGTTTTGAGAGACCCACCTTCTTGGGTTAGATAGATGAACAAGTAGCTGATATTTTTCTGTTATTTTAGCATTATATAATGTTCTCTGTAGGTTTATTTTTAGCTATGCAGCACACTTTTTTCTTGCTCTCAAAATGGAAAGGGTTTAAAAATTAAAATTAACGCACGCCACACACTGACCCTAAGCGAAGAAGTGCCTCGTTAACACCACCTGGAAAAGACTCTAAAATCAATGGTCACTGCACCTTTTCTGCCCTTGACCTCAATTGATTCTGTCCCTTTCTGCCCCTATCGGTTTCCTTCTTCCTGTCATCATTGCGCCCCCAAGGCGCCTTTCCCGGAGACTTCTTGGCCTTCACCCTCAGTTTCTGGTCGATCGACCTACTCCGACCCGCCGTCGTCGAGCCAATCCTCCTCCGAGTCCACACTCCGACTCCTCTCCTGATTCATCGGGTTCCCCTTCTCCTCCTGGTTCTCCCCCTACCACCATGTCTGGTCCAAGGCCTAACGCTAGCGGTTCTCCCGGCCCTAATGCCGGCCCGACTACTAGCGGACCCGCCACAGGAACGACTCCGGCCACCCCATTGCTGTCGTACATTGCAGGCCTCAGCCTCCCCGATTTCAATCAGTTGATCAACGACCCTATCCGCCATGATGTTGGTTGGCCTGCCATGCCAACCAAGCTCCCTTGCGACATCCCTAAGTTCGAAGGCCAAGCTGGAGAAGATCCAACCAATCATGTCCGATCTTTCCACATGTGGTTATCCTCCAATTCCATTACCGATGACTCCATCCGTCTTCGTTTTTTCCAACGCACTCTTACCGACGAAGCTTCCAAATGGTATGTTGAACAAGCCACCTCTTCCCATACCACCTTTGTGACTCTTGCTCAGGCCTTTTTGTCTTATTTCCAGCTCCCTCTTCAATACGACACTGGCACGGAGCTCTTGACTTTCTTCAAGCAATCCTCTTCAACCCGCCTTTCCGCCCATGTTCAGGAATGGCGAAGAAGACGGAGCTTATGTCGAGCCCCTCCCTTCGAAGATCGGGTTTATATGGACTGGTTCCTTTGCACCCTTCCGGCTCCCATCGGCAAGGATGTCGCCTCCCATTTTCCTCAAACCGAAGAAGCCGCCCTCCAAATAGCCTTGAAATATGACCTGATCTACGCTCAATCTGGTTATGTTTATACCGTTCTTCCTGACCTCCCCAGGCCCGGTGGCGCTAACGCCCCGGGGGCATCTCATTCCGCCGACGGTATCGTTGGAGCCCTTTCCCATCCGTACATTCAACCTCCTATGGGCTATGGTATCCCTCAGGGAGGGGCCAGCTCCTCCAGCACTCCCCCCCCTCCCGGTAGCATGTATCCAGGATACGACATGCCTCCTCCTTTTGCCCAACCTCCTACTTACCTCAATGTTGCCCAACCTACCCATTACCCTTATCCGCAGCTTGGTGCGCCAGCTCCTCCAGCATATGCGCTTCCTCCTCCCTTGTGTCCTCAAACCCAGCAACAGCACCTACAGCCCCCTCCAGGGAAAGTATTTGCACAACAGGGCACGACTAATCCCCCTTCTTCTCAAAGAGGGCGGAGAGGCAACCCAAACCAATCTGCCCCTGGTACCCGTGGACCCAATCCTGGTGTGGACCCTAACACTGCCAACCAGCAACCGGGCACTCAGCCCAAGCCGGACAGGCCGCTTCGCAAAAATAAGCCTTGTTCGTGTTACGGTGTTTATGGTCATTACACCCACGATTGTCCCCTCTTACCCCAGATGCGGCAGATGTGGGAGTCTCAAGCCACATTACACGGAAAGCACGCCTCCCCTCATGCTCCTCCTAATGTGGCCACTACCCAGCCAACTGTGTTTACTGATCCTTTCCCTCCGCAAGGATTCGTGGCTACCCAACTGCCTGACAGCCAGGTAGCCACCCCCCCTTCCCTTTCTGATTCCTCTGATTACTAGATCCTTATGATGCACTCCGATCCTAACCCGTCCGTCGATCTTCACCTTCAAACTCGGTCTCGCCAGTACCCCAAGCCTCCTGCTCAGTCTGCCCCCGAGCCTTCTTCTTCAGGTTCTACAGAGCCTCTTTTGACACCCAATGGCCCCTTACATATCCCTCAACCCAAAGTTGAGGTTCATACCAAGATTCCTAAGGGACCATTACGTCGAAATGCTGCTCCCGGTCGAGCTGCTCATTCGTATAGCATAGTAGACGATTTGGCGCAATCTCCTGCCGCCATTTCCACACTGGAACTCCTCCAGTCGTGCCCTTCCCAAAAGAAGGCTCTACTATCTGCCGTGGGTGCTGTAGATCCTGCTGATGACCAAATGATTGTTTTCGACACCACTCAATCGGACCATCCTCCTCTTCCTCCTTTCGTCGCCTTCCAAATCCCAGTCAAAATCCAGAATGCCAACGTGTCCCAGTGTATCATCGATGAGGGGGCATCCACCTGCATGATGTCCGCTTCAGTTTGGAAGCAACTCGGATCCCCTGAGCTGGCCCCTTCCACGATCCCCCTTCGAGCGTGGGACGGTCATGCCTCCCAGCCCATTGGCCTGTTTCGTAATTGCCCTATCACCCTCGCCGGTAAGACTGTTTGCGTTGACATTGAAGTCATCGACGCCCCACTAGATTACAACATTCTATTGGGGCGAAGCTACACCTATGCTATGTCTGCTGTCCCATCCGCGGTATTTCGCAAGATGTCTTTCCCCCATAATGGAAAGATAGTCACCATTGACCAGTTGACATATCATGAGCCAAAATCTCAGACCTCCCTTGAGACGACTATCTCTTCTGTGGCCAACAAGAAAACCGTCAATTCCTTGACCAGTGTCTCCCCCGGAATTTACAAAGATTCCTCCCTGCTTGGAAATTTCCTTAACCTTCCCCCTTCTCCTGTCACCGATCCCAGCTTATCGAATGTTTGCATGATGCGATCACCTCAGGTTGCCCTTACGTGGCCTGCCTCGGCTAGTCAGCAACCTCCCCCTCGCCCTCCACACCCCGCTCCTAGCCATTCATCTCAGCCAGCCGGACCTCCTCCTTCTGGCCCTCCCCCTACAGCTGGTATCCCTGATCCCCTTTATCCTCCTAGCTCGGTTCCCCCAGTCCTTAACCATCTCGGAGCCGTTCCTCCCGGTCATTACCCTGCTAGACAGATACCTTTCCTGGCTCCCCCTCCCGGAGTTTTTTCTGTCCCCGTCATGGCCACCCTCTCTCTCCCTAACCTGACCCCCGGTATACCCGTCTGGTACATTGACCCTCCAGCCGCTACCCCTCCCGGTCACCCCAAACCTTACCTTGCTTTGACACCGGTTCAACTGGTCCCCCTCACTTCCTCTGGGCCCCCAGCACCTCCACAGGACCCTACCCCTGTGGCGCCATCCCTTGGAAAGAAAGGAAAATCTCGTAAGGGGGAAACCCATCAGGACCAGGCCGCCCCGACAACCCCTACCCCTCCTCAACCACCAAAATCCGCTATCCAATGTGCTTTGTGCGATATTGTCGGTCACGCCACCCATATGTGTCCTGAATTGTCGCACCTCAAGATCCTGGTTAATGAGACATTTTCCGACTCTGACATCCCCGAGGTCTACGTCACTATCCTGGACTCTATCCCGAAACTCAAAACTCTGCACACAAATCACCCTTGTGCTTTGTGCGATTTTCACGGCCATTACACCCACCTCTGTCCCCGCCTTGACGAGTATCGTTGCTCTTTAGACATGTACCGCCAATTCAAGGCCACTTCGATAGGACCAGAGGATCTTCCTACTCCCATTCACATTCCTCCTCCCACTATCGAGCCAACAGAGTCGTCAATCACCATTCTGTACCTGTCATCATCCTTGCGAGATAGTTCACCTACCCTTCAACCTATAGATACTCTTGGCTCCTTAGCCAACCTTGGATCTGTTGATATTGCACATCTGAGCCCTTCTCCTCCTGATGACCCATCACACATCACTACCTCCTCGGGTGACCCCTCTTCCTCCAGTCTTCCCATCTTCCAATCCGATGAAGAAATTATGGAAGCCATGACCACCCTGGACTTTCCATGGGACGATATGCACCATCGTGCATACTTCCTCCCACAGCAGTCCCATGACCAGTTTACTATGGAAACCAAAGACTTCATCCCCAATGCAGTCGATTGGTTCAAAAACCCCATCCCTGCCCCTGATGCTTTCAAAGAAGGAAACATGGCCAATATCTCTCCTACCATCAAAATTGACATTTCAGTCACCCCAGGTATCCAAGAATATATCACCTTAGGTGCTCAATGCACCCTGGAAGAAATCAAAGCTTACACCAAGCTTTTCAAAGAATTCCGTGATATTTTCGCCTGGTCCTATTCTGAAATGCCCGGACTCGATCCCGCCATTGTCGAACACCATATCGACACATGGCCTGACGCCAAACCGGTCCGTCAAAAGTTGAGACCCATTCATCCTTCCAGACGTGACGCTATCAAAGCCGAAATCGATAAGCTCAAGCAGGCTGGTTTCATTTACCCCATTGAATACACCACTTGGGTATCCAACCAAGTTCCTGTTCTCAAGAAACAAGGCACCATCCGTGTCTGCACGGACTTTCGCGACTTGAACCAAGCTTGTCCCAAAGACAACTTCTCCACACCGTTCATTGACCAAATCATTGACGAGTGTGCGGGGCATGAGGTTCTATCCTTTATGGATGGTTTCTCCGGATACAACCAAATTTCTATCCGTCCTGCCGATCAACTCAAAACCGCGTTCATTAGTCCGTGGGGAACTTTTGCTTACCGGGTCATGCCTTTCGGCCTCAAAAACGCCGGCGCCACTTTTCAACGGGCCATTTCTTATTGTTTCCATGACTTAGCTCACATTATCCTTGCTTATTTAGACGAACTCAATGCACGTTCTAAGCATTGGGCGCAGCACCTCCATGATCTGCGTACCATTTTCCTCCGATGTCGCAAGTATAATATCCGCCTTAACCCGTTGAAATGCGTCTTTTGCATTCCTGCCGGCCGTCTCTTAGGCTTCATCGTGTCTAAGGATGGTATTACTCTTGAACCTTTGAAAGTTCAAGCCATTCTTGAACTTCCCATTCCACGTACCCTCCGCCAGCTCCAAAGTCTCCAGGGAAAAGCTAATTTTCTTCGACGGTTCGTCCCTGACTACGCCACCATTGCACATGGGTTCCTTAGACTCATCCGATTTTCTATCCATTTCGTTTGGGATTCCTATGCTCATGAGTCTTTCGATGCCCTTAAGCAGGCTCTCACATCTGCTCCCTTGATCCGCCCTCCTGATTTTGATCGGGACTTCATCCTGTATATCTCCACTTCCACTTATTCGGTCGCTGGAGTCCTTATCCAGGAAGATGACAATGGTATCGAGCATGTGATCTACTACGTTAGTAAGAACCTTGTAGGACCCCCTGTTTCCTACTCACTTGAAGAAAAATTAGCACTGGCTGTAGTGTTCTCAGTCCAAAAACTTCGTCATTATATCCTCATGCGCTCCACCAAGGTTGTGACTAATTCCAACCCCTTGGCTTTCCTATTGAGTCGTCGTATCCTCACTGGGAAATATGCCCGTTGGGTCGTTATTATTCAAGAATTTGACCTCGAATTCATCACACCAAAGAGTAAGAAAGGCTTAGCCCTCGCTGAGCTCATTTATGAATTACCTACCGGAGCGCAAGACACCCTAGTTAATGATGATTTTCCTGATGAACACTTATTTTCCATTACTGCCGACGACCCATGGTATGGAAACATTATTACTTACTTGCGAACCCAAAAGTTTGCCCTTCACCTTGATCGTGAGGCTCGCCGACGCATCCGACACCAAGCCCCCCGATACCTCCTTATCGGTGATGACCTATATCGTCGCGGGGTTGATACCGTCCTTCGTCGTTGCCTCACACACGCTGAAGTTGAATAGGTCCTTAATGCCTGCCATAGCGGCGCTTGCGGTGGCCACCTCTCCGGTCTTGTTACTGCCTAGAAAGTCATGCGCGCTGGGTATTTTTGACCTTCTCTCTTCAGTGATTGCATTGAGGCAGTCAAACATTGTCCTAGTTGCCAACATTTCACCCCTAAGGCGCGAGCTCCACCAGCTCCCCTCCATCCGGTCGTCTCAACCGGCCCCTTCTGTAAATGGGCCATCGACTTTATGGAGTGTCGCCCGCCATCCGCTGGTAACCATAAGTATATCATCGTGGCGGTTGACTATTTCACCAAATGGGCCGAGGCCATGCCAACTCTCAACAACACGGCAGCTACCGCGACCCTCTTTTTCTTTAACCATGTTATAGATTGATTCGGGGTTCCCAAACAACTGTTCTCTGACCATGGAAAACATTTTGAAGATGAGATAGGGCGTGAGCTATCCTCACTATTGGGTTTTGAGCACCAATATTCCTCCTCCTATTACCCCCAAGGTAATGGCCAAGTTGAAGCAGTCAAAAAAATCCTCAAAACTATGCTTCAACGAACAGTGAATAAGCACAAAACCAACTAGCATCTCATGCTCTTCCCTACTTTGTGGGCCTATCGAACTTCTGTTAAAACCGCCACCGGGTTTACTCCTTTCCACCTAGTTTTCAGAGAGGAGGCAGTCTTACCGATCGAGTGTGAAATTCCCTCCCTACATCTGGCTGTTGAACTTCTCCCTGACACCCAACCTCTATAACAATGACTTATCATGCTCGAGTGCACTTCCGAAGACCGCCGTGTTGCCTTGCAAACCATGGAAGCGGCCAAAAAGCGCACCAAAGCTCAGTATGACCGAAAAGTCCAGCCTCGCACTTTTCACGAAGGCGACCTTGTTCTAGTGTATGACCAGGCCCATGATGTCCTTGGTCATGGGAGGTTTGACTCATTATGGCTAGGCCCTTACATCATTAGTAAGGATCTCCGTAAGGGGGCATACCTCTTAGAGGATTTCGAAGGCCACCCCCTTCCTAGTCCTCGCAATGCACTCTATCTTAAGAAATATTACCCTTAGCATTTCCCTTCTGAAATGCATGTTTTATTTTCTTTTAGATAGCCAGCATTTGTTTTTTCATGTTTATGATTTGCTGCTTCACCCGGACCCATTTTTTCCAAGAAGGGCCCCTCCACATCCGCTTTAAATCGAATTTTCTCACTTACAACACTTGTATTTGGGGCATCACTTCGCCCCCATACTTGTCCATGTTCGTGTCGATTTTCGTCATGATTTCCCACCTTGAACTCATGTTTTCATGGTCCCCCATTGGGCCTTTACTGTGTGGCAGCACTATTGCATCACCTTTGTTTAGAGCATCCAAGTTGAGTCATCATTGCATCCATGGAGTCTATACCGCGTCCCTTTGTACTCCACTATAGCCCTCCATCCTTCATTGCTTGGTCTCTCTCTTGTGTCGCACATTATGACCTTCAGTCCCACTGTCCCTTGTCCCATATGATATTGTGTCAGTCGCTGCCATGTCATTCATGCCCTTTATGCTCTAACAAGGGAAGTCGTCCATTCGCTACTCAGTCCTTTCCATTTCACTCTCATCATTAGTGTCAGTCCGTCCGTCGCTCTACTGTTTTCTCTCGTGCCTTAGTTGGGGACATCTCACTCCCTCAACTATGGCGGACCTCCTTCTGTCGACATCAGCACTTTCATTCTAGAAGCCAGGTCTAGAGGGCAGTGTACCTTGGTTCCAGCTTCCACTCTTGCTCGGTGCCTCGGATCAGGCAAAGGGATCTCTCATTCCCTTTGACTTTATTGTTTCTCTAGCTCCTTTCAGCATGATCGAGATTCGTATACTTGATGGTCCAGTGATCCAGCAGCAGCTCTTGATGATTCTCGAGTGTGTGTGAGATGTCTCAACCCTCATGAGGGGGTGGCCCTGCAGGTAGCCCCCCACATGCCCAGATGACCTCTTCTTTGCAGCCCTTCGATGCAGCTCCAGATATTTGATGATGTTGGCCATAGCCACTTGCAGCGCCTCTTCGACTTGCATGTATCAGTCAGATTTTGTGAGCCCTTCCCCATTTACAGGGGGCATTTGGGTTGTATTTGTATCTCATGTACTCAGATATTATTGTACAAGTCCCGGCTGTTATCCCAGGCACAGCATGTATGTGGGATTCCTCATTGTATTTTTATCTGGATCATGATTATGCCAGCTGTACTTTATGGTTCGGTCCCTTGTTTGCTGGACACACTATTCTTTTGTACTTTTTCTCGGCGGGCATAGGTATGCCTCCCCCGCTGCCTTCAGCACAGGTACCCTCTCATAAAAAGAGACTTGTTGCACTTGCGAGTCTCGTCTCCTCAGGGTCTAGTCCTTCAGCACACTATCTACCTCACATTTCTCTCTCTGACATCCCTTTTGTTGTCTAGTGATTGTGTTCTTACAACGTACTTCGGTCATACGATTTGCGCCTGACACTCGCACGCTGGGGGACAATCTGTTACACCATTTTTTGGTCATCTAACTTATTATCATTAGATGGACCCAAGTACACCATGTAAGACCAGTTTTACCCTAAGTAAAACTACTCTCACTATGTTAAAACAGGAAACCCCAAAAGGAAATATTAAACAAACCCATATTTGTTTGATTTTCCTCATGGAATAATTAATTAAACCATAATTTAATTATTATTCCCAGTCATGTTTAACCCAAAATCAAAGTAATTAATTAGATAAACCTTTATTTATCTTATTATTTTCTAGGAATAATTATTTAAACCTTATTTAGATAATATTCCTTGTTAAATATGACCAAATCACCCACAAATAATTAAATAAATCACTATTTATTTAATTATCTTTCAACCACCTCCTTAAATAATTAAATAAATCATTATTTATTTGATTATCTTCTAACCGCTTCTTTAAAAAGATAAATAAATCATTTATTTATTTATTTTTGACAAATTAAGGGATTTGACCCAAGTCAAATACCTTTTCCCTCCAACAAATATAATAAAATATTCCATAAAAAGTGGATCTAGATCTCGTTAACCCATGCACCAAGATCTAGAATGACCCAATATTTTGTTATAAATAGGAGGGTTTTTCCTACCATTCTTCACCTTTTGTTGCCTATTAGATCACTCTGGATCTATACACTTGGTCACCATTTTTCCGCCATTTGCTGTGTGAGCTCCCTTTGAGTTCCATTCTTTGTGTGGGTTTTCTACACCAACAAGAGAGAGAAATCTTAGATCTGAAGTGCTGAGGACTTCCAAGAACCCATCCCACCGAGGAGAATTGGATACGCCTTCTTGTTTTCCTCCCAGGTGCCCGATTAATATAAAAATTCTTTCAAAAATTGTTCTTGTCTTGTCTATTGGTATATGGAGCAAACCCTTACTTTTTCTGCTTAATGTCTTTCCATGCATAGATCTGGTTTTTTGCAGCTCTTTTATGTCTAACTAACCACAGATCTGAAGATATTGGCAGCCACTTTTGTTGTTAGGGCTATTAGTTATGCGTAGCTAAAGTGGTCCTTTTTCGTACACTTCGACAAAGGATTCATGCTAACAATGTTTTTTAAGGCTAATGAAATGTTAGTAACAAGGTTTTGGCACTTATGATGTCCATTTTTCAAGTTATACAAAAATCTGGAATTTCAGCACTTTTCAGCAGTTTCATAGCGTGCTTAGGCTTGAAGGACAACAAAATGCTACAAAACTACTATAGCTGTTCTTTTTCCTTTCTAAACCAGTTTTTTTAGCTTTCAAGAGGTAAAATTGATGTGGGAGATGTTTCTAAGGATGATGAAGACCATGCCAAAGGAAAGAATCAAATTTTTTGAGGTTAAATGGCATTTTTAAAGTGCTACGAAACTGCCTTACTTTCATAGCATGCTGTGTTGGAGCTCTTTTAGTAGGTTTAGGAGAATTTTTAGACAACTGGATCTTATCTAAGAGTTAAGGAACCATGAGAAGTAGTTATTCAGCAATCAAAGAACACAAAATGAATATAAATTAGCAGCCAAAGCATTCGTGGAAGAAGAAGACCATTTGCCTAAAAAACATGGTTTTGTTTCCAGTTTTAGAGGAGGTCAGTTATGTGATCATGTAGTGATGAATCCCATCATCCCAATTTGAACATGTGAAAGCATACTTGTCAAAGATGTAATATTTTTAGAGGATAAGTTTTTTTAATGTAATAATGAGCAGTTTGAGTCCTAGTAGGATAAGGACTATCAAGTAGGATAGCTGTCATTTTGTCATTAAGTAGATGTTTTATGATTATGCAAGGTGTCATTATGCAAAAATTCAATGAATATAGCTAGGAGGCAGATCATCTCATGATGTAACAAGTCTATTAAGGCCATTGAATCGAATTTGTGAGGGGTTGGATATTTTTTGGCTAAACTACAAATTTATGTAATTTGACTATTTTAGCATTACAAAGATTTGTTACTTGACCAACCTGAGATTTTGAATGAATTTTTAGTGCCTAATTATCTCATCTATATTTTTATAGGTCAATTTGGGCACCATTCCCAATGACCTAGTTAACTGGGCATCATCTCCAGGACCGATGATCAAGGGTCTATCATTCTCTATCATCTCAGTTGCTATATGCCCTAAGACATGAAACAACATGAATCAAACAAATGATTTTCATCAAAGCAAGGGTTTTCCATGGTTTGAAGCTTATTATTAAACATGTGGGAGCTCACCAACGTAGACTCTAAGGGGCCTAAGTTCATTGCATATGCAAGTAGCCCCATTCAAGGCTGCTCTGCAAAGCACTTCCCGACATTCAAAGGTGCATTGGTCACATTGGGAGTGAAATTCTCATTGTTCTGGAATCTCCACTTGGCTAGTGTCTTCTAGAAGGGTTCACATGTGTCAAGCTTTGGATCCAAGTGTCTATTTGACATCTACATGAATGGAAACATGTCTTGCCTATTTTTGGAATGTTATTGATTACAAAACTACCTACAGTTCATCTATAAATTGAACATAGATGATTGTGTTTGGAGGAAGAATTTGAGTAGGGAAATGCTAGAGAATTTTCAATAGAGAGTTTGATTTGTGGAGCTACTTCTGGAGAGAATTATGCTGTGATGAGACTTGGGAACTTTGCTGTAAGGTTATGATGAATCAGTCACTAGGTTATAACCTCTCCTTCTATCATTAATAAAGAGTACTTCTTGTTTTTCCCTACATGCATCCATGTTTACTTTGATTTTCCATATTGAAAAATATTGGTTGATGAATGTAGTTTATGCTTAATTGATTTGGCTAATTAACTTGAATAGATATCTATATTATTACATCTTCTAATTTTTTAGTGTTCTTTCTTGCAGGAAGCATTCAGCTATTTGAAACAGCTTGAATTTGAAGCTGTAGGGGAAGTGAATAAAACAAGTAAGCATCCAATCCTCTCTGTGTATCTGTTCTAAGTTAGGAAAAAGGGTAGTGCAATCTTTCACCTATTGTTCTAGACTAGACACCGGTCTAGGGAAGCGTAGTTTATCCATAGATTACAATTCTGGCCCAACAAACTAGCAACTCCACTGGGGAGAACTTCTCTTGTTTCTAGGTGTTTTAGTCTCTGATCTGCTTTATAAATCCACCTAGTAGTTCTTTCACATAAAGATTAGACTTTTTAAGAGCTTAATTTGCAAAGTTGGTGAGCCAAACAGTAGCCTTTTCTTTGTTTACTGTGCCCAATGCACCCTTAGTCAGGGCACAATGCTTTGCAGAGCACTATCTCCCTTCTCAGCCTGCGTTGCAGAGCATTGTCTCCCTTTGGAGACTACGTTGGCTCCTGAAAGGAACAAATCCCCTTAAATCTGACTTTGTACTTTGCTTCAGTTCTATTTGCTGATTTGTTCTGAAAAGTTTAATGCTCTATTGATCAGTATCTCTATATATTCCTTCTCCTTTGATTGAAAATTTGTTCAATGTTGTTTTAAAATTTTTTTCATTATCATTTACAAGTTGATTTCAAAGTACCTTTTATGGTCGCATTAAGAATCGTTTGCTTTCGAAATAGGAAATTGTCATAAAATCTTCATTTCCTTGATAGGAGAAATTGTTGTTGAAATCTTCATTTTTCCTTCAAAAGAGAAATTGTTGTTTGTATTCTTTGTTTCTCGAAAGTAAAAAGAATTTTGATTATTGATCTAGTGCACCTAGTTTATTTTTTGCATTCATAACATTAAGGAAACTGAAAAGAAAAACTTTCATTTGCATGTAGGATTGTGTGTTTTTTGCAAAAGGAACATTAAGAAATCTGCATTTAGTTTGAGATTCATTGATTTGTTTTGTTCATTGATTTGTTTGCTCTCAAATTATTTGCTCTCTTCCCTTAGTAGCTAGGTCTTTCATTGAAAAAGATGAAAGTGAAAATTTGTTTATCATTCTTAGCTTGCATTTTAGGAATTTTATATACATCATCGTGGTGAACCTGAAAGGAAAACTGTTAAGCAAGATCAACATAAAATAAATCTTAATTTACTTAACAACGCTTTGGAACATTAACGATAACATTTAGAGGTCTAGGCTAGAGATGTGTTCTGGTGTCATAGAACATAGCAGCTGTTGTTAATTTGGCTGCGATACATTCCGAGTGTGATACCTCACTCGACGTACATAAGTATATCGTAGCTCGTCCACGTACTTTCGGGTATATCGGGCGGTGTTACAGTACGATAAGTATAAAGGGGTGCTCTCACTGTGCGATTTCACATCAGAAAACACTAATACGGACTTGGGCCTCCACGTACCTTCGGGTATATTTGGGAGGACAACTTTTAGGTGTTATCCATCCATAGTGAACCGAGTCGGCTGCCCTGAAATTGTGATACATTGAACACAACATTCGGGGAGATTACCTACCCGTACTTCTTGGTTCGCCAAGAGGTATTCTACAATTCACAGTTTCTTAGTAAACCCTTTTGCCTAACATTACCCTCTTTTTGTTTATTTGTTTTTGGATAAAATAAATCAGTAATATTGGAAGAAAACAATCCTACCCCCCATCGTTCATGTAGATTAGATTTGAAACCACCTTTACCGCCAAAAGTTATTTCTAGTGGACGAAGGCGATCATGATCTGTCGAATCAAGTACAATTCATACCTCTGGCAAGACATCATCATCTAAACCAGAGTTAGCTCAAATTGTTTCCACACATCCCGGTTCATTTACTGTTGTCAAAACGGAATCTTCACAGATACTTGTGGTCACGATCCATTCAATCGCTGAGACCATACCTCCTGGACTCGACATTGTTTAATCACAAATTGATCCAGATCCTGTCTCTTCTTTGCCAAAAAATCTGAGTCCTGAACAGCCGGAAGTTGTTCCTACTTTGGTCACTCCACAAATATCTGTAGCCACTGAAACTCCTATATCACATGGTCAACCATCTGAAATATATTTTGGGCTTGATGGTGAAGTTCTTCCTCCTGGTTTAATCACGATTGAAGAAATCCCTCAACCTGATACACCTTTAAGTCAAACACACTTTGGGGGAGACCTTTACCTGTACCAGTCTTTTCCTCAATTATTTCCATCTGCTTTTGTTGATCCCATTGCCATTCAATCATCCGTTGATTTCGGAGAGTATACATTTGGTCATAAAACCATGTCTGAACCAACATCTTTGGTTGGGTCTGCTTTTCCAATTATGTCAGCTCCTACCCTCGCTACTCTGTCGATGTTCACAACCTGAACATAGTCATATTTGCATGGTGGCCTTTCGGTCCCAACAGGCTACAAATCATTGTCTGGCACTTTCTCTAGTCAATCTTTAAGACCATGGTTGTTACCAATGTCATCATCTGGTGTTTTAACTGGTAGTTCTACAGTTAGTACTGAACGACTTGAATCATTACATCCATCATCAGGGAAATATCAAGTCGGTCCTTATGGGTCAATTCCTTTAAGTACCATATCAACTGGACTACCAGGATTTGGAGAACAATATTTTCCATCTTATTATCCTCCTTATCCTGGGGGGAAACCTATGGTCACCCAATATGATAGTAATCAGTCATATTTTGGTGAAACTAATGTTGACATGAATGTTTGTCAATGGCAGACCACTTTACCTATCCAACCACAAATGATTGTCCATTCGTATCAACCAATTCAACCTGTTACACCCACTTCAATACCACTTGTTAATACATCTATACCCGAGTTACAGAAACAAAATCTTGTACATCAACCTTATCAGGTGAGTTCTTCAACTCAATATCATCAAGTGTTGGGTCAACAAACTCAAAATCCTTTGGTTAATTTACAACAACCTGTATCAGGGATCATTTATTCACAAGTTGGTCCACCATTTTATGGGATGTCACAAACACAATCTGGTTATACATATCAACTGAATCCAACTTACACTACTGTGGGTTATAACATTGGTGGAAAAAATCCTTGGTAGCCATAGGAGCAAATTCCTCAAACTTCATATCAACAAGTACCATATATAGGTTTTGGTCAACAGAACTCTCAAGTGTTTGCCATGCAAAACAACCCCTATCTGGGTTACCACCAACAAATCCCATATGCTAGTGCTCAAAGACCTGTTGTTCAAGCAATTCCATCTTATCCTGGCTATGCTCAACCTGACCTTAATAGATAATTTCCTTTTGTTTCAACCTTGGAATTACTAGATTTAAACTAGTTAACCAATGATCCTATAAATTATGCTCCTTGGGTGGCCGGTGACACCACACAAATTACCCTCCGAAATTCCTAAATTCAATGGAAACCTTGGAGAAGACCCATCAACTCATGTTATGACTTATCATTTATGGTGTTCATCTAATTCCCTAAATGATAATTCTGCTCGATTACGTCTTTTCCAGAGAACACTCACAGGTTCGGCAGCTAAATGGTAAATTGAATTACCTAGAGCTTCTTTCAATAATTTCACTGCTTTGGCTACTGTATTTTTGACCCATTTCCAGTTACCGATCAGATACAAAACTGGAACGGAACTCTTGACCAACTTCAAAAAAAGTAATGCTACTCACATTTCAGATCATATTCATGAGTGGCATCGCCGACGACGAATGGTTAAGACATTTGTTCCCGATCAGCTCCTTGTTGAATGTTTCATCAAATCCTTGTTACCATCTATAACAGAGGATGTGGCTAAAGGTGGCGTCGTCATAGAAGAGAAATTTATCGCTCGTACCCAGTATTTAGACTTGATTTATACTCATTCTGGCATGCTCTACGAGAAAATACCAAATGCGCCGCGATCTAATTTCAATGTTCCTCCTCAAATAAAGGACTCTCATGTTGGAGACGGCTTGATAGGCACTATAAATACACACAAAACTACTGCATCTAATCCTGCTCCTACTTCTGAAATAAATGCCGTCTCATTTGACAAAGGCAAAAGTGATAAGAAACTAGGAAGTAAGAAAAAGGGGAAATCAAAGAAAAATCAAACTTCTAACCCGCAGGAACGATCATCTAATCAACCGTCAGGACCACGGAAACCTCGTTATCCATGCATAATATGTAAAGAGGAACATTTTTTTAGGGATTGTCCTCATTGTGCTGAAGTCTAAAAAATGATCAAGACTTCTCATGCATCAGCTGTGTTGACAGACCCATTTCCAAATCCAGACAAAAATTTGGTTGCTATGGATCCAGATCCTAGTTCCCAAGTGTTAATGTTATCCACTACAAAACCTTCACAAGATATTTTGGTTTCAACGTGGAATAAATACTATGGTAGTCTAGCCACTGATCAACCTACTACCTTGACAACGAATCTATCTAATAAATCGGTACCACCTCCTGTTATTCCTGAATTGACAATTAAGCCACCAAAGGGAGTAATTCATAAATCGACATATAATCCTCAAGCAAGAGCTACAAAAAATTGTAATATAGTTGAAAATTTGGCTCAATCCCCTTCAGCTATGTCTGCTCTTGAGGTATTACAAAATTGTCCCTCCCAGAAGCATGCTTTATTGTCAGCCATTGGTGGAATTTATCCGACTGATTATAATCTTGTCGTCTTTAATCATGCGAGGTATCTACCGCAGCTACCAGCATAATTGGCATTCTCCATCCAAGTAAATGTTCTCAATCACCTTGATCATCGCACTATTATTGATGAGGGAGCATCTATGTGGATTATGTCTCTAAACTGTTGGAAATCACTTGGCTTGCCGTGATTATCACAATCATTAATGACGTTGAAGGCTTTTGATGGAAAAACATATAAACCTTGTGGTATTATCAATAACTTGCAGGTTGAATTAGGGGGCAAAACAGTAAGTATTGATGTTGAGGTTGTTGATGGACCCCTTGACTACAATATTTTACTTGGAAGACCATGGGTATATGCGATGACTGCAATTGTTTCTACATATTTTAGAATGGTTGCCTTTCCTCGTAAAGGTACTATTACAGTCATTAATCAATTATCCTTTCTTTCCTCCACTTCGCAGGTAACTGGAAATGTTCTGTATATCCACTTACCCCAACTAGAAATCCGGAACATTGGTGTAGGACTTTTAAAGGGTTCCACTCTTATTGGAACCTTTGCATTACCGCCGCCAGGGACGTCAGTAGAAATTGCAAGCATAGAGACTGAAATCAGCGTCACCAAGTGTTTGGGTTGATCGTTCATTAGATTTTGGCACTCCATCTAATTCATTTTCTTCAAAAATTTTGACAAATGAAAATATTTTGGAAGCTATGATGGCAGAAGGAGAACCATGGGAAGATTATCATCATCATTCCCATCTTCTAGATTATGAAGAAAATAATCTCAGTGAACTATATCACCCGTCCATTCAAAATTTATTTTCGAATTCTTTTCTGATTAACGCAATTGAATCTGAGCGAAATTTATCAAATATTGAAGAAAAATTTCTATCAATATTTCAACTAAACCTGGTGTTGTAGAAAATATTCATGTCGGTGTATCTTGTTCTCCATCAGAACTTGATTCATATTGCTCTCTTTTTCGTGAATTTCGTGACGTATTCACTTGGTCTCACGAGGAAATGTCAGGCATAGATACTAGTATAGTTGAACACACTATTAATATGTATCCTGATGTCAAACTGGTGCGTCAACGGCTTTGTCCTGTTCATTCGAAGAAAGTCGATGCCATTAAAGTAGAAGTTGAAAAACTTTTGCATGTTGGTTTCATTTACCCTATTCTGCTTACTGAGTGGGTTTCCAATATTGTTCCTGTTATGAAAAAACAAGGAACCATTAGAGTGTGTGTTGATTATTGGGATGTTAATCAGGCTTGTCCCAAAGACAACTATCCTACTCCCTTTATCGACCAGATTATTGACGATTGTATTGGATGCGAAATATTTTCTTTCATGGATGGATTTTCGGCTACAATCAAATCAATATCTGCCTAGATGACCAAAATAAGACAACATTAATCTGTCCTTGGGGCACATTCTCATATCAGAAACTCTCGTTTGGTTTAAAGAACGCTGGGGAAAATTTACAGAGAACAATGTATTATGCTTTCAACGACATCAAGCATATTGTTCAAACATATCTAGATGTTTTACCAGTGCATTCACGAAAACAGACTGATCACTCGATTCATTTGAGAGCCATTTTCTTACGATGCCGACACTACAAGATATGCCTCAATCCACACAAATGTGTGTTTTGTGTTCGTTCTGGTCAATTTCTTGGATTCGTAGTCTCAAAAGAAGGAATTCGAATAGACCCACTAAAGGTTTAGGCCATTCTTGATTTGCCTGCACCATCAAAATTACTTCAGATACAGAAACTTCAAGGAAAGGCTAACTTCCTGAGAAGGTTCATTACAAACTACGCTGAAATGGCTAAAGGATTTACTCGATTATTGAAAAAGGGGGTTCCCTTCCATTGGGACCAAGTTGTGCAAGCTTCTTTTGATGCTATCAAGGACCATCTTGTCCGAGCATCATTAATGTATCCTCCAAATTATCAAAATGATTATTTCCTATATATCGTCGTGGCTGAAACGACCATCGCTATGGTTTTGGTCCAAGTCGAAGAAGGAATTGGAAATTCGATCTATTATTTGAGTCGCAATCTCAATGATACAGAAGTTAAGTACTCATACATGGAAAATATTTCCTTGGCAGCCGTTCAAGCTGTCCAAAGATTTCTCCATTGTATCATGCTTCTAAAAACAACAATAGTTTCGTATTGCAACCCCATGACTTAAATTTTATCACGTCAATTGCTGGGGGGAAAATATTAAAAATAGATTGTCATTTTGAAGGAATTTGATTTGGAATTCATCAAATCCAAGTCAAAGAATTCTTTAGTTTTGGCTAAGCTTCTCTGTGACATTCCCTGTGATAGTACTGCAACTACATCGAAACCATCTATTCTAGACGAGTCTCTGTTTCCAATTGGATCATCTAATCCCTTGTATGGAGATTTCATCATTTATCTCCAAACCCAAAAAAATTTACCTAATACCTCTCGCTCTAATTTGTTGGAATTTTTGAGAATTCCAAAACTAATAAAAAACTGCCTCTTTAACACAGAGAAACTAATTAAAAATTTCACTCACAGACAGAGTTTTCAACTCAGAAAAAAAATTTCTATTCATAAAAAAAAACTGCTGTTACAGATTCTTCCTCAAAGAGGGATTTACAAAAAAAAATCTGACTGCTGCAAACACAGTTCAGAAATCACTCTGTCATTCACTGGAAAACGTATACTGCTGTATATCCTCTGTTTTCCCAAAACACTTTGCCGTGTTTTTCATACGCTGTCTCTGTTTATTACAAAGCAAACATCTCTCTGTTTTTAACAACAATACTCTGCTGTAAAAAAAAACATTACAATTCTCTGTCTCTGTTTTTTGGAATGCGCTGCTGTGCATCAAAAACATTACATACCAAAATGACACTGTCCTGTGTATTTACAAAACAAATATCTGCATCATAAATTGCTCAACCACTAAGTTCACCGCTTCAGAAATCTTAATGGCTGCATTAACTCTGTCAGCACCGCTTGGAACGCATTGATCACAAATTTCACTTGCTGGCACTTTGATTTTTCTTTCCCGCACTGCTGTGCACATTCCTGTATAATAAAACCAATTCTGCTGTCTTTTCTTTTTTTTATTTACACTGCTGTGTAATAAAAAAGTTACACTTCACGGCCTTTACAATGTGCTGGGCCTTTTAATATATATGTGTTATATATATTAAAATAAAACATATAACATTTAAAACTTATTAAAACCAACTATATAAAAAAAAATGCCGTGTAAAAACATTTAACTTGCGGTCATTTTTTTTAATATATAACATATGGCATATAATATATGTGGGCCAGCTGATGACGTAGGCAATTCCGGTGGGCTTTACAACTCCAGCCACGAGCCTTCAACAACCCCCGCGGAATTCTTTTATTACCATATAACATATGGGCCAGTATTATATGTGGGCCCCTTGCTGCGGTGATGTCAGCAATTCCGGGGGGGGTAAGAACCTCTGCCCACAAATTTCCATCGACCCCCGCGGACATGCTTTGCCGCTGTATGGTGTGGGGCTGCCGTTGAAATTATATTTCAACACTCCCCCTTAATTTCAACTGCTGGGTTTTCCTGCATACCCATGCATTTCCTGAAATATTCAAAGCTTTTCTGCTGTAGTGGCTTTGTGAGGATATCTGCAAATTGATCCTCCGTTCTGCAATGCTGCAAAACAATCTCGCCATTGCTAACCAATTCCCGTATAAAATGAAACTTGGTGTCAATGTGCTTTGTTCTTTTATGAAAAACAGAATTTTTAGACAATGCAATAGCTGAGCTATTGTCACAAAATATCACTGTCCCTTTTACCTGTTCTTGACATAAGCTTCTCAACATTTTCCGCATCAAAACTGCTTGACACGCTGCTGCTGTAGCTGCCACATATTCTGCTTCTGCTGTAGACAACGCTACAACGGGTTGTTTCTTAGAAGCCCATGAAATGGCTCCTGAACCCATGTGGAAAACATAACCGGAAGTGCTCTTCCGATCATCAACACTTCCAGCCCAATCACTGTCAGTGTATCCAACTAAATCTGAATTTTCTGAAGTAGTATAAAAAATACCAAATTTCTTTGTACCTTTAACATACCTCAAAATCCTTTTTGCTGCTTGCCAATGTGCCTCCTTTGGCTTTTCCATGAACCTGGAAATCAAACTAACAGCATGCATTATGTCCGGCCTAGTTGCAGTCAAATACATGAGGCTGCCAACTATGCTCTTGTATAAACTTGGATCAAAATCCTTACTGCTGTCCTCTCTGCTAAGCTTTAATCCCATCACTGTGGGAGTGATTGCTGCTTTGCATTCCTGCATGTTAAATCTTTCAAGTACCTCATTAACATACTTTGCCTGTGAGATGAAAATCCCACTTTCATCTTGTTCTACTTCTATTCCCAAGAAGTATCTCAACAAACCCATATCAGTCATTTCAAATTCTTCCTTCATGACTGTTTTGAAATGTTCAATAAGGCAATCATCATTACCTGTAAAAATAGCATCATCAACATACAAGACTACAATCAAAATTTTACCATCTTGTTCTTTGATGTAGAGGGTGGGTTCTCCCTCACACTTCTCAAAACCATTTTCCAGTAGATATGAATCTATCCTACTGTACCACGCTCTTGGCGCTTGCTTCAGCCCATAAAGAGCTTTCTTCAACTTGCATACCTTGTGCTCTTGGCCTTTCTTTTCATAGCCATGAGGTTGATCAATGTAAACCTCTTCCATTAACACTCCATTCAGAAATGCTGACTTCACGTCCATTTGGTAAACTTTCCACTTGTTTTGTGCTGCAATAGACAACACTGCTCTCACGGTTTCCATTCTGGCAACCGGTGCGAAAGTTTCCTCATAATCTATGCCATGCTTCTGCTTATAGCCTTTGACAACAAGCCTTGCCTTGTGTCTCTCTATCTTTCCTTCAGCATTACTCTTGGTCTTGTAGACCCATTTAACACCAATGACATCTTTACCTTTTGGGAGTTCAACCAAATCCCAAGTTTTGTTCCTCTCTATGGAATTTATTTCCTCATCCATAGCTTCTATCCATTTCTCATCCTTGATGGCTTCTTCGAAATGAACAGGATCATCAACATGACAATATAAAGCAAACAAAGAATTGATACCTTCATTAGCTATATCTTGTTCATAAATCTCTTTCAAACTTCTGAATTTCTTACCTCTTTCAGTAGGTGTACAAGTACTTGAAGAAGCACTTGAATTTCCTCCTTGTGGTGTGCTTGGAGAAGCACTCTCATTTCTCCTCAAGGGTGTACTTTGTGGTGTTGTTGCTGCTGTTTGGGGATGTATTTCAGCCAACTCATCATCATTATCATCATGAGATAAACAGTGTTTAACATTCACTGTTTTCTCTATGCTTCCATCCCAAGCTTCCTCTTCAATGAACTGTACGTCCCTGCTCACAAGAAACTTCTTGCTGGATGGGTTATATAACCTGTATGCCTTGGATTCCTCACTGTATCCAATAAAAATACATTTCTCCCCCTTGCTGTCCAACTTCTTCCTTAGCTGATCCGGAATGTGTGCATAAGCCACACATCCGAAAACCTTCATATGTGTGACACTTTGCTTTGCGCCACTCCATGCCTCTTCCGGCACTTTGTTCATAACTCCTTTCGTAGGGCACCTGTTCAAGATATACGCTGCACAATGTACAGCTTCAGCCCAATAATCATTCGGCAAATGCTTTGCCTTAAGCATACTCCTTGCCATGTCCATTATGGTTCGGTTCTTCCTTTCGGCCACTCCATTTTGCTACGGTGTATATCTAGTTGTAAACTGCTTATGAATACCATTTTCTCTACAAAACCGTAGAAAATCTTTAGATATATACTCACCTCCTCTATCAGTCCTTAAGACCTTGATATGCAGCCCACTTTGGTTCTCAACAAGTGCTTTGAAATTGCGGAATTTTTCAAACACTTCACTTTTATTTTTCAAAAAGTAAACCCAAGTTTTTCTTGTAAAATCATCTATGAATGTTAAGACATAGTGGCTGCTAGCAAGTGATGGAGTTTGCATCGGTCCACACACATCTGAGTGGACAATCTCTAAGGGTGCTTTTGCCCTTATGCTTTTTCCGGAAGGAAAACTTTCTCTGTGTTGTTTCCCAAGAATACAACCTTCACAAAGGCTGTCCGGTTTCTCTATCAATGGTAAACCACTTACCATCCCTTTTCTGTTCAACAGATTAAGACCTCCAAAGTTGAGATGACCGAATCTCAAGTGCCATAACCAATTATCATCCTTTGGTTCGCTTTGGTAAGTCTCTTGTGCAACTGCTGCTTTCTCTTCACCATTCTTCAAGTCTGCTCTCATTCTGAGAGGGAACATCCTGTTCCTTGTCATCTTCACTTCAACAATACACTGATTGTTGGGTGGTTTATCCATAATGGTACAAACATCATTATCAAAGAAAACATTATACCCCGTATGGACAAGTTGTCCAACACTTAAGAGGTTACACTTCATTCCTGGAACATAATAAACATCTGTTATGGTTTTCCTTGCACCTAATCTTGTTAAAACATTTACATCTCCTTTTCCCATAACAGAAACTTTGCTATCAGTTCCTAGTGTGACTTGTGACTGCACACTTTCATCTAACATAGAAAACATTGCTAAGTTTCTTGTCATATGGTTACTACAACCGGAGTCTAGAAACCATATATCCTCATTCTTTTCTTCAGCCATATTACAAACTAAAAACAAATTACTTTGGCTGCTATTTTCTTTTGTGAAATTTGCACTAGTTTCACTTCTCATGTCTTGTTTCTTCTTTCTACATTCATTTGCATAATGACCATATTTTTTACAATTGTAACATTGGACATTGGACTTGTCATACCTTTGTCCTTGTGCATTATGCTGACCACTTTGCTGGCTGCTGCCTTGGCCTTGATGCTGATTTGGATTGCTGCCCCTTCCTTGAGCATTTGCTGGACTGTTCCTTCCACCTCTGTTCTGGCTTCTGCCTCTTCCTCTTCTGCCTTGCCCTCTTCCTCTTCCGAAAGACATCTGGGACTTAAAAGCATGTTCAAGAGATGAGTTCTCACTCCTACCCAATCTCTGTTCATGGGTAATCAGTGATGCATGTAGTTCATCCATTGAAAACTTTGTGAGATCTCTTGTCTCTTCTATGGTGGTGACAATCACATCGAATCTTGAGGGTAAGCTTCTCAAGAGTTTCTCCACAATCCTCTTGTCTTCAAGAGTCTCTCCATGAGATCTGATTTGTGTGACCATTCCAATCACATGAGTGAAGAATGAGTCAATGTTATCTGACTCTTTCATACAGAGAGTCTCAAAGTCTCTCCTCAGCAACTGAAGTTTTGCTGTCTTCACTTTCTCCATTCCCTGATAAGATGTCTTGAGAGTTTCCCATGCTTCACTGGATTTCTTGGCTGCTGCTATCCTTGGAAACACACTCTCATGCACTGCTTGATACAAGAAGAAAAGAGCCTTGGCATCTCTCTTCTTATTGTTCTTCAACTGTTCTCTTCCTGCTTGATTTAACATTAAAAACTCTGCTTCATCTGTTGGCTCTTCAAAGCCATCCTCAACTAATTCCCATAACTCTTGGGAGACAAATAAAGCCCTCATAGTTATTGACCAGTAGTCATAATTCTTTCCATTGAATTGTGGGAGATGGACATTTCCCAAACTCATACCTGTGCTAGAACCTGCCATTCTGCACTTCTAACTATGATAAAAAAACTTGACTGTGTATTAAAATAGCTCACTGTTTTGCAACAGTTACACAACAAATTTTATAGAGAAATACCTTCGAATTCTTCTTGGCTGAACCTTCACTCTGCTGGAGAGGTTGCTGCAAAAACGAACTCTGTTCCTTCAGCTTATTTGATCTTCAAATAGCCTGGATTGGCTCCGATACCATGTTGGAATTTTCAGAATTCCAAAACAATAAAAAACTGCCTCTTTAACACAGAGAAACTAATTAAAAATTTCACTCACAGACAGAGTTTTCAACTCAGAAAAATTTATATTTCAATATATAAAAAAAACTGCTGTTACAGACTTCCTCAAAAGAGGGATTACAAAAAAAAAATCGTTGCTGCCAAACACGGTTCGAAATCCTTGTCATTCCTTTGGAAAACGTATCTTTCTTGTATTTCCTCTGTTTTCCCAAAACACTTTCTAACATTTTTCATCGTTGTCTCACATTTATTACAAAACGGAAACATAACTCTCTTGTTTTTAACAATATTTTCTTTAATAAAAAAAAAACATTACAATTCTCTGTCTCTGTTTTTTTTTTTTTTGGAATGTATTCTTGTGCATCAAAAACATTACATAAAATATGGCTGTTTGTTTACGCATATATCAAAAACGAGAAAATATCTCCTTAAAAATATCTCGACTGTTTAATGCCATTTATTGACATTCAACAGCTAAATTCAATAGAAATCTTTATGGCTTTATTAAATTTCTGCAGGCACCGCTTTGAAGTAGCATTGATGTCCAATTGACTTTCTGGCACTTTGATTTTTCATCCCCCGCACTGCTGTGCATATTCCTGTATAATAAAACCAGTTCTGCTGTCTTTTCTTTTTTTTATTTACACTGCTGTGTAATAAAAAAGTTACACTTCACGGCCTTTTAATATATGATGTGCATATATTAAAATAAAACATATAACATTTAAAACTTATTAAAACCAATTATATAAAAAAATGCCGTGTAGAAACATTTAACCTGCGGTCATTTTTTTTAATATATAACATATGGCATATAATATATGTGGGCCAGCTGATGATGTAGGCAATTCCGGGGGCGTCCACAACTCCAGCCACAGACTTTCAATGACCCCCGCAGAATTCTTTTATTACCATATAAAATATGGGCCCCCCGCATACGTCAGCAAGTCGTGAGTATGCTCCTTCGCCTGCCTATCTTGCCCGGACCCCTCGGAATCTTGTCTTGTCCTTCTGTTGCCTGTGCGGCGGTTGGAATTAATTCCAACACAATTAACAACGTCGTCGATACCAAGCCAAAGATTATTTGATCGTCAACGATACACTTTTATTTTCTGGTGTTGATACCATTTTAAGGAGGTGCGTCACTCATGATGAAGTAGAAAAAAGTGTTAAATGATTTCCATGTTGGGGCTTGTGGTGGAAATTTATCTGGTTATGCTATCGCACAGAAGATACTCTGTGCCGGTTACTTTTGGCCTACTATTTTTCGAGATTGTATCCTCGCAGTCAAAAGTTGTCATGCATGCCAGATTTATGACCGCAAAATCTGCAAAACGCTAGTGCCAATGCATCTTGTTGTCTTTTCTGGACCATTTAAAAAATGAGGTATCGATTTCATGACCTGTAACCCTCATTCGTCCAGGGGGCACGGTTATATTATTGTCGCAGTCGACTATTTTACCAAATGGGACGAAGCGATGCCTACATTCAATAACACAGGAAAAATAGCTCCATTTTTTTTCTTCAATCACATCATTACACGATCTGGGGTCCCACAGGCTATAGTTATGGATCATGGGAAGCATTTTTGCAACCACATGATGTCTGAATTCACAGCCAAGTTAGGATTTTCGCATGATAATTTTACTCCTTATTATCCACAATCAAATGGACAAGTTGAGGCTATTAAAAAAATTCTTAAATGAATGCTTCAACGAATGATAGGAGTCTATAAAAGGAACTGGCACTTGATCCTGTACTCCTTGTGGGCATATCGAACCTCGGTGAGAAACGCAATCGAATTTACCCCTTTTCAATTGGTGTATGGTGTGGAAGCTATCTTACCAATCCAATGTGAAATATCACCATTAAAACTCACAATAGACTTGTTACCTGATACCTCAGAAGAAGAAGCCCATCTCCTTAACCTCATCCATCTAGATGAAACGCTTCATAAAGCCCAATTGGCCAACTAAGTGCATAAGAGACATATAAAGGTGCAATACGACAAAAATTTCCAACCTCGTATCTACTCAGAGGGTGACCTTGTCCTTCTTTATGACCAGGAAGATGATGTAATAGGTAAAGGGAAATTCGAGCCATTATGGCATGGCCCCTATATTTTCAAAAGAGTTCTCGCTAAGGGTGCCTACGAGTTAGTTGATTACAATGGAATTCCATTGGCACAACCTAGAAATGGGTTGTATTTGAAACATTACTATGCTTAATCATGAGCGTAATAATTTTTTGTATTATATTGTTTATATGCTGTTGATTTGCATTCACTATCTTAATTTTTATTTTAGAGTTTTTTTGACGTTAGTAATCTGCTTCACATTTCATCATAGATGACTAAATATTCGCAAATATTTGTTGGATATGTTTATGGTGCTAGTCGTAGTAAGAAAAATCTATCCTCTTCAGCGTGGGCCATTTTCACTCCGAATGGAAAGTTAGTGAGTTTTCAAGGGATTTGTATCTGTTGATCAGCGAACAATATCATTGAGTGTAGTGCATTGATCTAACTTTTCTCTGATGCCATTTCATTTGGTATTAACCGCATAATCATAAGGTTATACTCACAACTTGTGGTACTGCAACTTAATAGTATTTATACTGTTAGAAATCCAACACTGCTTGGACTGTTCCTTAGAGTTCGACTTTTGGAGAGACATTTTGATTTCATTCAATATCAACACATTTCCAGAAATCTAAATAGTTTAATTGATTCATTAGCTAATCAGGTTTTAAGCAGACATTTGCGACATAGGTAAAGAAAGCATTCACATCGTTGAATAGGATTGCGCATTAAACATAGGAAAAACTCTGAAAACATATAGATAGATAGTTATAGGTTTTTAACAAAATTTGGGCCCAAGACATGTTGGTCATCTGACCTCAAAATGTATGCAAAAATTCATAAGTAAACTAGTGGTGCTCATGATAGCACGCTATAGATCTGGCAATCCTACGGAGCAACCACATCCAATGGTTAGAAACCCCAATTGTGTGTCGTTGTAGTCGCATGGGAAGCTCTTCGATCTAGAAATCCAGAATCTCGAAGGTCAATCCCTCTATGTGTTGCTGAAGCTCAGCAAGAGTCTCAACCATATCAAGGTCCTGAAGGACTTCTCTCCCGACAGCCCTCTCTGTTGGCACATCTACTTCGTGATTTGGTTCCTCTACCAGTTGAACACGACCAATATCTTCATTACATTAAACATCTAGTTTAGTCTTGGAAAGAAATAAAAACACAAAAAAAATTGTATAAACCTTATAAAAAAAATAAAAAATGGTAAAATCAATCTTACCTATTGCACCCCACTGAGCGCCTTCTGGTAGAACTAGATCTGGATCTCCTCAGAAGTTGACACCTGCATATGCATACTCATCAATGGCGATGATTTGTTGCCTGAAACAAGCAAAGAATGCAATCGAGAACACAAAAGTTGATTGGCCTGAATGCCGACCCATGAGTTCTACCCATCTCTGCATTCGAGGATCTCTAGGATTGGATATATACAATGTTACATGTTGTGCCTGCACCAGTGGAATCTGTTCCAAAGAAAAAGAGATAAGGATTGAACCATAGCTGAAATTTTTCTTCCTTCCTCCCTTTGCTTTATTCAATTGTTCCTTTATCTGAGATAAAATAGCTTCAGACCGGTTGAAAACTGTTGGCTCTAAAAATTCCAGCGCATACTACATATACGATCTGTTCACTACATGGAGTGTAACGGTGCCAGCTAGTTTAGCAATCATGAATAGGATGGTCCTCAAAGGCAAATCCATGACATCACGGATGTTTATTTTTCCATCTTTGCTAGGTTCTGACCCCGGATAGAAATATTGCATAACATAATCCCTCATTGTTTCTCCTCCAATAGTAGATCCTGTGAGTGAAATGGGCAAACCTCTCCTTGACAAACCTGTGAGAAAATACACATCCTCAACTATTATGGACAACACTTGATTTTTTATGTGAAATGCATCTATCACTGGATCCCATGCTCGAACAAGGAATTCTATGAGTTCTATTTGTTGCCTCATTCCCAACAGTTTGAAGTACTTAAGTAGCCCACAATCTCTTAAAGCTCTTATAGTACACGGATCATTCAAGGAAATCATATCTTGTTCTCGATGTTCTCTTTCTGTCCATGTAATATTCATTATAATCTGATGGAAACCTGAATATCAACCATAATATCCATTAGATACCATTCATTTCAAAAAACTAGACAAATTTTGGACACAGCATGAAAACAGAAAACTTCAACTGTGCCCAATGCACTCCCTGGGCTAAGGCAGTGCGTTTCACATGTAGGTACACTTCACTGTACCTACTATGCAATGTAGGTTTCGACATTCAGGGTTGCATTGCCCTCAATTTTGGCAGAATTTACCCTAGGGGCCTTAAGACCCTAAAAATTTGCAAGGAATGGTAATGAAATGAATACTGAAAGAAAGAGGAGGCTTTTACTACTGACCTAGATCAAACAACGATGAAATATGTCCACTGAAATGACCACAATGAACGACTAAATTTCGGGGGAAAAATCAGGTTCAAAGCTCCAAAATGAAAATGGTAACTATGGAATGGTAAAAATGAATAGTGAAACTACTATATATAGTCATTTAATTACTTGCAAGTTAAATTTATTGCTGTGACTATAGTTTTATTATGTTTTTATCATGAAACAGGTATTTTTAATCCATTTGAGGTTGCTCTGAACAATAAATACAAATGACAAACAGGTTGGTCGTGCAGATTTATTTCAAGAAAGACTTTACCACAAAGGATGCTTTTTATATTTATTTTTCAAGCTTTGTTAAAAACAAAAAATGATTTGAAGCACACTTTTATCTCTTTTTTGAGCTTCTATAACAGTGAAGAAGGAACCCTTAGAGTCTTCTTTCAGCTCTTTTTAGACTCTGATAATGTGAAAATATTGCTGAGCACTTGTCATTTCGAGCTCGTTAAATTAAATGAATTGATATCTACTTAGTATAAGTTTAACCCTTTTCCTGACTGAGATGGATTATTTACGTAAAAGGAATACCTTGGTTAAACATGACCAAAGAGGTTCTTTCAGATATTATTTTACACTTTTTCGGATCTAAGAGACAAATTTATGAAAAAGTACTTTTAGAGTCCTCTTGCATCCTCTTTTTCAGACTCTCTAAACATGAAAAAGGACTGGGATATCACTATCGTTAAGCTCGTTAAAACATAAAATAGCGATGGGCTTGTCAATCATGGCAAGAATCAAGTTTCATTCATTGCTAGACTCGTTAAATTATTAAATAGCGATATTCTATTCTTTGTTCACCCGAAGGGTTGAATTATAGATCAAAAAAATGTTATCCTCCTCAAGCTTGTTAAAAAATAAAGAGGTACTGATTGACAAATGACCGAGGAAAATTTGGGAAAAGAAAGCAAGGTTTCTTTTTGGTAGAAAGTCGCTCTTGAACATGACACTTCTTTCATTCCATGTCTGTGACTGTTTAGGTTGGGTAATAATCTTGACAGTTCATTCACACGTATGGTTCATCATACCTTCACTTCAGTTTTGGGTCAATGCTGCCAACTCATTACAGTGTTGCCGATATGTTCAAGAGAAGTCATCCAGTGATTAAGAACTCATCCATATGCAATACTCATAAACCTTAATTTTCATGACCGTCATCCCTGAAAATTTCTATATCAAATCATACCCTTGTCTCCAAAATTAGTAACTCCAGTTTTGCAATAAGGTGACTTCCTATCAACTAAAAATCAATATCCACGACGTTCACTTAGAAACATCAGATTCCAGTACCATTGAGGCTTGTTACAACATCGACAAGATCCTTGCTTCCGAACCTTTGACCGAAATATTTTGTTTCGCGTTCGACATCAAATCATCTATTCACGCCTTACGAAATGTACTACAGTACCTTGAGGGCCATTAACATTAATGGGGGTTCTCTCATGTTTGTTAACAGCTCACATCATTGGCTGGTAATGAAACGATGTCTTTCCATGTTTGACAAAAAATAATATATTCGCATGGCTAGACTTGTACCCGAATGATCGAGTGAATGAGATAAGAAGACCCTCGATCCAGTTTCAACCATCCGGGCTACGATTTCAGGATTTTTGTACACATCATATGTATGGTGACTTTACATAAATATTTTCATCCAAACATGGGCCTATATCTATAGGCGTGTCTGCATCTGGGCAACATTCCAATGTAGACGACTTTCTGAATTATGTAAATGTTATTAGATTGTTTTATGTGCTGACTATGGGAATTCCTACCATCAACAATTATGATTAATAGAGGATATATCATGATGTAATATATTGTAATATTGATGCAGGTGACTGCTCTGCTTTGTTTCCAGGGTCATCACAATGTAAAGAATCTCAATCAAATGTTCTTATTATTTGGATCTCATGCTTTAGTGGGAAATTGTTATAGGTCAATCTGCCCATCATTCCAAATGACTTGGTTAACTGGGAATCATCTCCAAGACCGATGATCAAGGGTCTATCATTCCCTATCATCTCAGTTGCTATATTCCCTAAGATAGGAAACAACATGAATCAAACAAGACTTTCATCAAGCAAGGATTTTCCATGGTTTGAAGCTTATTATTAAACATGTGGGAGCTAACCAATGCAGGATCAAAGGGGCCTAAGTGCATTTCATATGTAGGTAGCCCCATTGAAGGCTACTCTGCAAAGCACTTCCCAACATTCAAAGGTGCATTGGTCACATTGGGAGCGAAAATCTCATTGTTTCAGAATCTCCACTTGGCCAGTGTCTTCTAGAAGGGTTCACATGTGTCAAGCTTCGGATCCAAGTGTCCATTTGACATCTACATGAATGGAAACATGTCTTGCCTATTTTTTGAATGTTATTGATTATAAAAAAACCTACATTTCATCTATAAATTGAACACAGATCTAAGTGTTTGGGAGGAAGAATTTGAGTAGGGAAATGTTGGAGAATTTTCAAGAGAGATTTTGATTTGTGGAGATGCTACTAGAGAGATTTATGCTATGATGAGACCTAGGAACCATGCTGGAAGGTCATTTCAAATCAGTCACTAGGTTGTAACCTCTCCTTCTATCATCAATAAAGAGTACTTCTTGTTTTTCCCTACATGTATCCATGTTTACTTTGATTTTCCATATTGCAAGATCTTGGTTGATGAATGCAGTTTATGCTTAACCAATTTAGCTAAATATATTGAATAGATATCTATATTATTGCACCTTCTTCTATTTCAATGTTCTTTCTTGCAGGAAGCATTCAGCCATTTAAAACTGCTTGAATTTGAAGCTGTAGTGGAAGTGATAGAAAGGAGCCATTTGGAAGTGACTGAAACAAGTAAGCATCCAATCCTCTCTGTGTATCTGTTCTGATTTAGGAGAAATGGTAGTATAGTCTTTCACCTGTTTTTCTAGGCTAACACCTACCTAGGGAAGTGTAATTTATCTATAGATTACAATTCTGGCCCAACACCTCCATAAAGAAGATGAAACATTTTTAAATATATGCATGGGATCTAATAAGTTGGTAATCTTAAGATTCTCCAAATATGGGAGGTTATAATAGATATATTTCCTTTTCATCCCAATGGGAAATTTATCAACATAGGTGTCGAAGAATTCTGGATCATAGAAAATAAGCTCCCCATTTGAATCAAACATTTCTATGAATTCCTTCTCCTTCTCTCTCTCATATGCTCTAAGACATTCAGTCGGTGTCCTTATTGGAGGCCTTTGGGTTCTCTGTCCTTTACCATTGAAAGAAAATGTTGCTCTTCTATAAGGGTGTTCTTCTGGTAGGAATACCCTGGAGAAATCATACACTAACTTTGGTAGGTACTTGGACCATCTAGATGTTAGAGAAGTTCCACAACATATACATCCAAAATACCCTTTTGCTACAAGACGTGTGATATTATTATATACAATTTATATGCATGGCACGTTAAATAATATCATGAAGATTAGAACAATTACAACAAATTATATAACTAATATACGAAAGAATATTGTTACATATATTAAAAAAACAATAAAAATGTAATTAACCAGAGAAAACTCATAAGATTGGATAATCATGTGTCATGTAAGCACATACGCTATACAATGTAAAACTCCTCTCTACTACGATGAATCTTGATACATCGTATACATTTATCTCATTCCATAAGTCCTTCAATTCATCTACTAGTGGTTGTAAGTATACATCCATATCTTCACTTGTCTTCCACCAAGGACTATGAGAGACAACATAAGATATTCATTCTTCATGGACAACCATGGGGGGATATTGTTATTGATCACTACTACAGGCCAAACAAAATAGTTGGTGTTCTGGAGGAAATATGGGTTGATGCCATCCATGGCTATGCTGAGTCGTAGACTTCGTACTTCATCCTTGAATTTTTCAGGCCATGTATCCTCTATTTGCTTCATGGCTATTGAATCATTTTGGATTCACATAACTCCCAACTCACTTCTATGTGAGGCACGACATCACTGCAACATAGCTAATTATTTGCAATGAAAGAGCCTCTGAATCCTTTGGATTATAGGCATGTGCCTCAATATATTAAAAGGAGGACCACGTGATTTACCCTTCTTTTTCTATTCATCATACTTGTCATGCCCACATTTCGGATATATCTCTTTGTCTGCATATTCTCATGTATATAGAATAAAATCATTTGGACATGCATGATATGATATGTACTCAACACCCAACATTTTCAAAAATTTATTTGCCTCTTCGTAGCTACTAGGCAAGACATTATCACTCGGAAGAACCTTATCTTTGAATAACATGTAGTTGGTCATCATCATGGAAAATATCAAATGTACATTAATGCCGATATAATTATTAACGTTCATAAAATTTATATAAGGTAGGACTTTATGGTAACTTAGCTCAAATTTTTTGAGAAAAATGCATTCTATAAGCCAAAATTTGATTTCAAGTTTCACACTAAGATCATTGTCCCCAACTGGGTAGACTTTGACTGACCGCCAAGACCAAAGAGAGGGGTGGTGGAAGTAAATTTAAGGCTTTCGAAAAAGCTATCCCCTAGCTGATCATGATTTTGGAATGCATCTAACAACATTGTATCCATGGTATTCGTATCCATTAAGTAATCATCCATACCAACCTCTATTTGATTTCCTCCATTTCCAGCTTGTGAAGAACTACTATTGTTGTAGTCATTCCTAATTGGTGAATCTGGACATAGCAAGAATTGAATTGGTGGTTGATTCAACCATTCTTGGTATCATTCATCTCCATTTTTTAATCTTAATTAAACCTTCTCTCGATTTTACATTGTCATGGGGAGCAACAAAAGACGGTAGGTAGGTCGTTCATCATCACCAAAATGCAAATAATTTCAAAAAATATATTTGAACATGATTAGTACAAAATATATGATATCAATTAGTAAGAACATTGATAATGCATGATTAATTTGTTTGATGTTGAAATAATTACATTAATATAGCAAAAAATTATTATGACCATCATTGTTCTCGGATTGTGGCTAGAAGATGCAATATTGTTACAAATGGCAAGGCGAAGCAATTGTCCATTTTCATCTACCAAATGCGCCTTGCGGTATGGTGCTCCTGATAAGAGCTTCTGACATTTTGGAGCTTTTTGATTATTTTGTGCATCTGAACACGATTCTGAATCTGCATGAGCCTGCAAATTTGTATAATTTATAAATTTTACTAAGCTCATTGACATGGATAAAAATATAAATTCAATTAGATAATGAAAATATAAATAAAATATGAAGTAAATATTACATCTCGAGATGGATAGGGAGAGCTCCATGATGAAGTTTGAGAAATATTATGGAATGAGATGGATTTTGAAGAATTTTCCATTCAATATAATTTTCTCCTTGCATTTTAGAAAAATCAACAATAAATTTTAGCGCACACAGCAAAAAGTAATTTTGGTGCCTTAAAAATGGACTTATTATTATTGGTGCTTTTGTACAGATAACCGCATTGGTGCAGTTTTAGTTACTCTGCACCAGTGCCATGTTATTAACTGACGCACCAATGTGGTGTTATTTGACACACCAGTGACGAAAATCCACAGATTAAAAAAATACAACTTTATTTTTTTAAAGTGAAAAAAAAGTGGTAAATTGAAAAATGGGCAGAAAAATATTTTTGAAAATATAATTTCATAAAAAAATTCTTTAAATACTAAACACTTTTCATTATTTCAATATTTTTGCAAACTTTTTCAGCCAGAGATTTGTAGGAGACATATCTGGAGTAAGAGAGCATGAGAGCACTGTGGAGTAGTGAAATATTTTCGAACATAAGTATTTAGACAATCAGAATTAAAAACCTCTGGTGATTCAAACCCTATACAATTCAATGCCAAATAAGGTTCTGCAAGTAAGCCACTTTAACTTATTCATAATGATTTATGTTTTCCAATGAAGAAATTAAAGACACCTCGAGGATAAATTTTTTTAATATTATTTATTGATGGCTTTACTAGAATGTTCTGGATTAGTTTATTAAAACATAAAGATGAAGAATTTGATAAGTTTAAAATATTAAAAGATTTAGTATAGTATGAGTTAAACTTACAAATCAAATGTCTCATATCTTACAGGTGAAGATCATGTAGCATATTTCTACAGGACTTTCGAATGGTGCACTTGAGAAGTGAGATACATGCAAAGGGTGTACACTGGGGAATTTCACCAAAGCCACCTTTCATGATAAAGACAGCTAAGAAAATGTGATCCTTGAAAGAGTTGACTCAGATGTCTATGGACCATTCTCAACATCCTACACAATAAAACATATGTATTATTTTATTTTTGTAGATGATTTCTCATGCAAGTTTTGGATATTCTTCATGTAGAAGAAAAACCAAACGTTCACAATTTTTTGTGAGTTAAAAGCACTTGTTGAGAAAGATACAGGGAAGAAGTTGAAGACTCTAAAGAGTGAAAATGGTGGAGAATATGCCTTGAATGAATTCAAGAACTTGTGTGCTTCAGAAGGAATTGAATTTGAATTGATAACACCTCATAAACCACATAATAATGGGGTTGCAGAAAGGAGCATAACTATTGTGGGAGTAGCACGAGCTATATTTTATTTTTAATAATATTTTTTTTCCAATTTCATTTTCTTATTTTTTTAAAATAAATTTCGATTTTAAAATGTGTATAATGTTTTAATTTTTAATTTATTTATTTCTTCCTTTATTCTAAATTTTTTCTATTCTTCCCTTGTGTTTTAATTTTTTGTTTCTTTTTCAATTTTTTTTTTACATTTTATTTTTATTTTGTTATCTTGATTTTTTTTAAACCTGCTTTATTTTATTTTTTACATTTTTTGAGTTAATTTTTCTTAAAATTTCATATAAATAATTATTTTTGAAAAAAGAAAACTTCAAAATTTATTAACTTTAGTCATAAGAGAAATTTTGGTTTTCTATGTATGGTTTCTAACTTAAAATTATTGTGTTGAACGATTATGTGATTGGTTCTTTGGTACATTGTTTCATTTGATTTATTGGGTAAGAAATTGTTAAAAAAATATAAAATCATACTTAACTCACGCCTCTCAATATCTTCCCAGTTTCTGATAATAGGTATTAGAGCTAGGTTCCTCCATGAAAAAATTTAAAATTGGAAGGTATCTCAAGGGATGATGGTTAGCCAAGATGGATTTTTTTTGTAGATGCAGAACCAATATTAAATGGATCACATTATCTAACCTTGAAGCTAAAGATGGTAGCTTATTTAATGGCTCTTAAATTGGATGTATGGTTATCTGTACAACATTGAAATAAGAAAAAAAAATATAGTATGGAACCCATGAATTGAATCTTCAGTGCATTATAAAATTTATATTTTGATAAAGTAGTTCATTGTGAGACTACAAAATAAAAACTATATAAGCTACAGTGTATCTATAAGGAATAATTTCACAAGGAACCAAATAAGATCAAAGGCCAAGACTTCTCAGGTAATGAATTAGTTAAAAGTGATGTTTGAATTTTGGTTATACTAAGAGGGGAGGTAGAATCAGTATAATTTTTATTGGATCATATCAAATACTGATATGGAAGCATCAAAAAATGAATCACCAAATTGATACAAGGTATTTGAGTTAGGTTCCTTCAAGAACAATGTAACTACTAGAAGGTGGATCTCAAGGGACCATCGTTAGTGAAGATGTATTTCCTCCAAATGGAGAACCATTATTAAATGGATCAAATTATCCAATCTTGAAGGTAAGGATGGAAACTTATTTAATGGCTCTTGACTTTCATGTATGGCTACTAGTAGGGTATGGAAACAAGAAAAACAAATTTATTATATAAAATATGAAGGAAATATTGATTCCACTATCAAATTGATATTCTAATTAGGTAATTGATTGTGAGACTAAAAGAGAAAAAATAGATAAGATATAGTGTGTCTAACATAAGGAATACTTAGTTATCTCAGTCAATTCAAGTTGATGGTCACACTTGAGGCATGTAGAGTTCTCTCTAAATTTTAGGGTGTCTAGTTACAATTTATTTTGAGTTGTAATTATTTAACATAATTATTTGAGTTAAACTTTCTTTAACTAGTTCTAACTGATGGAGGATCTAGTGAGAGGTACAGTGGATTAAATCTAATTTAATTTACATGCAGTTATCAATGAGATAACTGATAATTCACTATAAATAGTTGTTGCATGTATGTTTTAAGACATAGTTGAGACTAGAGTTAAACGAAAGTATACTATCAGTTGTTTAGTTAGATACTTGTATAGGTCATGCACGAGGTTAGATGAAGGCCGGTATTCCGTTATCAATTCTTGGGAATTTACTAATTAATAGGGACTCAATTTTCCTAGGGATTGTGCAAGCATTCAAGGGAAGGGGATTGAGATAGTCACAGATAGTGCAAATAGCTATCAAGCCTGAGAGGAGCATTGTACTATTTCATATTCTTGTCTTTATTTAATATATGGATAATGGGGTTTTTAGATGAGGCTTTCCACAGATAAATATTTTTGTTGTGTGCTTGGAATTCCTTCTCTTTCTTGTTCATGTGATTTTGTGATGATAATTGTTTTCCACAATTTGTAGAATGAATTCAAGTATTTTGAGTCAACATACTAAAATATGAGTTGATTATATGTGGATTTTCAACACCGTTCTGATTCTAGTAGAAAAAAAGTTAAAATAGATCTACATTGTCTCTGTGTAACACAATTATGAAGAATTTTAATTAATTTTTTTAAATATTGACTTGTTTTATATAATATATAAATCATTGAACTATTTTATTTTAAATCTTAATACATGGCCCCTCATGTTCAAACCAAAAAAAATAAAATCCACAATATTTCCCTCTCTATATATAATCCATATTTAACCTTTTTCTTATTAATATTTTAAAATGTTGTATATTAGCTTTCAAAAATAATATTTATTTTCAATATTATTAAAAATAAAAATAAAAATTGATTGGACCATAAGGGTCTTTATTGCATCCTTTGCACAATATAATGGAATGTCAATATGTTCCTCACATATTTTATACCATAATTTATCGAAATAGTTGCAATACACATGAATGATTTTTAGAGATTTATACAATTATATTTTCTTAATTTAAGCAAGTCTTTTCATAAAAAACTAATAGAAATAAGATGTAAATCAATATACTTATCAGGAATTTCTTCCCATTATTTATGTTTTCCTCAGTGTTTATTACTTATGTGAGGGTAAAATATAAACGGGTAGATTTACAAGTGGTTACTAACAACCAAATTTTTTACTAGAAGATAAGTTCTAACATAGATCCATCTGAACTACAGATCTACCAAGAAATGACAGGTATCAAATCATATGCAAATCTCCTTTAAAAATTCAAAACTTGAAAAATGATTTAGAGGCTAAGAGATTTAATCCTTTGTTGTGCCATAAATCCTTGATTTAGATGGATCTATAGTGGGTTTCTATCTCTTTTTATATATAGACCATTTGTAATTTTTTATTGCTTAAATTGTATTTTTGAATAATTTACTATTATTAATATCTTATATTAATAATTGAATAAATTACACATTTCTCTATTATTAATAAGTAACTAAATTAATTAAACTTTAATAACTTATTCATTTTCAGTTTCTTTTGTGTATTGAAATATTTGATTAAGATGAACATTAACACATTCTCTCTCTCTATATATAAATCTCAAGAGTTTTGAGATCTGATATTGGCTTGGTGGATCCAAAATTAAATGGATTATGTAACACCCCATTTTATTTTAATGTTATTTCTAAAATATTTTTATAAAAAAATTTGAATTTGTTAGTGAAAAGAGATTAACGAATATGGTTATTCGTTAATAAGGAAAGCTTAATTATATTTCATGAATAAAAAATACATTGAGTAATTGATTAACTGATTGGTAAAATAATTCTAAGATTACAGAGTAAAAGGGAGAGGTAGTTTTTCTAACAGTTACCTTCCCCAAAAGGATAAAAAGGAAATCCTAAGAAGGGGAGGGGGTTATGTTCAACAAAGAAGAAGAGGGATTACAAAAAAATGTTGTAAGGGAAATATTTGTCTAGAGGTGGTTATATACCAATGGAGCTTTATAACCAGAAGGGAGTGTAGAGTGGATTGAGGTCGTACGTTCTAACTTTTGGAAAATAACTGCTACCTAGAATCTAGTGTGAAGTATGGGGGGAGCAGAGAAAATGATCGCCTCTCTCATGGTTGGGTGAGAACATCAATTAAAACAAGAATATAGACATAAGTATACAAGTTTACTGGTTAAGTTACACTAGGTGATAGATAAATGGCACCTAAATTTAGAATACTATAAGATTATATATATTATCTCTATCATCTAGAAATAATGTTGTTATGTATTCATTTTTGAAAAGATCAAGTAATTATGTTATGAGTAAAATAGCAAGGAAACGTTATGATGGGCTAAACAGGGAACACAATAAAGTGAATTCTTGGTTGCAGACTATAAGATGAGAAAAACACTAAAACAATGTGAAGATAGAGAATATAGAAGGTATAAGGACTGGAAAAGATCAACATATAAACACTCCCAAGGACAACAAAGTAAATCGATCATACACTGTCAAATTTCCATCTATTACTAATCATATGTAGTGAATAAATAAATACCACAAGTCACACAAGATATTATTAAAAGGAAAATACGAGATAAAAATTCCACAAAGACTACAGTTTGGCATATATATTGTAAATTTTTCACTATTATCAGTGTAGAGTAAAATAGTATCAGAGGTTTAGAATACGAGTGTTGTGGTAAAAATGGCAAGGATCAGTGTCCTCCTGCCGCTGAAATCCACAAGTATATAGAAAACCATATTACACCAAGAAGGGTATAACCTTTTACCGAGAATAATCATTAATTTCAGAAAAATACATTAACCTAGAAGCTCAAATGTCGACTTCTAGACTCTAAGGCTATTACAAGATTATACATTAAAGCAAACGCAGAAGTGTAATATCCCTATTTTTTAGATTTTGTATACAGTGAATAAATGTAAAGGTCAGGTGGACCTAAGGAAAAACTATGTATGAATATATTATTTTGGAAATAATAAATGAATGTGAAATTTTATTATTGTATAAAGACTAGAGTAAAATTGAGACCATGAATTCAAATCCACGGGGATGGACTAGAATCCTAAGACTTTCCCAAAATTCTCTAGAAATACCTGGAGAAAAACAAAATAAAAATAAAATTATTAGATGGGAGAAAAATATCTAATAAAAGCCTTAGTAAAGCGGAAAGTTACTGAGAAGGGGTAAGAATAAAACTAGACTAAGGAAAATCTAGTTTTAAAATAAGCTTTTGGGAAAGAACATCCCAAAATAGTTGGATACAGTTACGGAAACAAGCTGAGTGAAAGAAAGCTTAAATACGCTATTCCTGGTAAGACAAAGGGGTTGTCTACACTAAGGAAGAATTGTCTCTACTCGGGGGAGAGCTGTGGAATAAGCTTAAGGTTGGGAGGAAAAAGAGTATTTATACAATGGTATGCACATTTTGTGGAAATTTTCTGTTTTAGTCTATTGTTATTGGTGATACTATATCTGTAGTGGAATGCATAAAATTTAGTGTTTTATAAATTTTATATGAAATTTATGTAAATTAAGTTATATATTTTATGTGTATTTTACAGTGTCTTGTTTCAGAAATTTAATTGGAATATGTATTTGACATTTTCCTAACTATAACATACTATAGTTAAGTCAATTGTACGATTACATAGACTTGTTAGAAGTAGAAGAAAAACAAACAAAATATCTAAACCCTTCCCTGGGTTCTAAATCTGTTGTTTAAGTCAAAGTTAATAATATGCAATTAAACTGAAGAATTACAGTATATGTACAATAAATATGGATATATTATAGCACGATGCATATCAGAATTTTCTCTAGGCATATATCCTCCAGTATAATTTTTAAACAGGTAAATTCTAGACAGATAACATGAAATTAGATACACATTTGAATTATTCTATGTGGATACAAACTTCATATTGAAATTAAAATATAAATATATATGTTGTAAGATAGAAACTATCATACATCACAAATTTTATAGAACTCAGCCATATATGCGAAAACATAATATAGATAACAGTAGAGATCTATATTATCTAACTTTTGTACATATATCAGTTCATTAAAATTCCTCCATTGGATTTGAGGATGGAATAGTACAAAATTAATTATAAATTAATTATACAGTGTGATATTACAATTACATTAGAGTCATCATCCTAATAAAATGTACAATTTATGATAATAAATTATGCAGAGTAGAACATATGGGGAAAAGCTCTCCATTATTCTGATGATCGACCTAAAACAATATGATATTGACTTTTAGACTCTCTGATTTATGATCGAAACAAAGAGAATGCATGTAGAGGGTAACAATTTAAACTTGAAACAAAAAAAGGTAGTGAAAGTTATAACTTCAATTGAAAAAATTGTATAATAAATTAAAGAGGATGTACAAGGAGAGGGAATACCTATAATTATCTCTTTTATCTTAAAGAATACCTCCTTACACCTACAATGAAGAGAACTGTAAGTAATGCTGGGAAAACCAATAGAACAAACAAATCTGATAAAATATGGTAGTTGAATGTAGAACAAACTTGGAAGAAGGGAATTACAGGCTTGTATTTTTGATAAAATAATCTCATCTGTCGTACATCCAGCTGTGAACATAAACCAAAATAAACTATTACTTTTAGAACATGTAAATGAAAATAGTTAGAGAAGAATTATAATTATATTTAGAAACAAGAGTGAAACTTCAAACCTGGGTTTGAACAAACTGACAAAGATGGGTATACTTGTTGGGTTGAAAGTACTCTACAATGAATTGTTATGATAAATACCACTAGAGTAGTGGTATAAAAAACTTATTTAACAAGAGGAATTAAATATAAATAAATACAACATTCTGGAGTTGAAGTGACAAGGTGAACGGTTATAAAAAAGGAATTAATTCCAATATGAAAATGAATAGGATTCTAGAAAAAGGAAAAATCCTAAAATGACTAATGGAGAATGTCTAACCCACAATATAAAATCTCTTAGAGAGATATATACTGAAATGAAACTGTATAAATTTCCATCTTATAACTTTACTTATAAGAAATTGAAATCTCAGAAATTCAAAACATTCTAATACATAGAAAATGAGTTCACTCTGTCATTATAATTATACAATTGAGAAATATCAATACCTCTATTTGATAATGATACAACATAGTTTTCAATGAGGAAAGAGAGGTTTATAATCCATAAGTTGTAAACAAGAAAAATATATTGATTTTACAAACCAATGAAGAGAAATATTCTAAGTCGAATATATATAAAATACTCTCTCACAGAGAAAAGGCAGAGTGTAAAATTGACAAAGCTGAAATTCCAAAATTGGGAACGTAGAGTCAAATTTACAAGTTCTGGAATGTAATTATAAGGATAACTTAATGCACAAAATTAAAACATAGGTTATTGATATCAATCACTATATATATATATATATATATATATATATATATCGACAATTGAATGATCGATAAAAAACGTAGACAGTAAGTATAAAAATGTACATGATATACTACAAAGAAATTGCCATGCTATTACAGGATTAAAACCAAAATCATTTATGGATAATAGATAAATTTTAATTTAAAATGACGAGATTTAAATCATTTCCAAAACTCAACTTTCACATCCAGAAACTAAATTCAAGTAAAATATAATTATATAGAAATTTTGGGTTTTATGAGAACTAATACAAAGGATTATGGAATACATATTATAAAGATATTAGTTGTGACTTTAATCCACATAAATTATCCAAAATTGGGGTTCTAAAGAGGAAATGGAGTTATGACAAAATTTGGGGAAACCCACAACACAAAATCGAAATAAGAATGATAACCCTGAATGTTATGCTAAACATTAATATCAAGGATTTGGAGCCTTCGTGGACAAAGATGAATCGTTGAAATTTTATCACAGTCAAAAAGAAAAATGAGAAGAAGAAAACCGTGATACAACCTTACCTGAAATTCTCATACCAATCGTTGATTGTGCATTGAGGAAGAGGAACTAACATAGGGTTTCTCTCCGAAATAGAGATCTATACATAAAATTCAATTAATGAGAAGCCATTAAAAATAACATCATAAATAATTCCTAGTAAAATAATTCCAACGTTATAGATGTAAATCGAATTATATGGTGAATCATTACCTGTGGTATCTTATAAAATCTTACCTTCCATGATTTGAATATTTTACAGAAACTGAGATCTATTGCTAGAAATTTTAACCTCCACTTACGAAATTGAAGACATACCATTCGGTATAGAAGAAATAGTGAGTAAAGTATCAGGTTTCAGTGATATTTCTCACGAAAATTCATGGAATGGTAAGATATATGTTCATTGACTACAATGGAATAAGTGCAGCCATAGACCCAACTGATGGGAATGTGAAATGAAAAATTAGGGAGTAGTCTCAGACATAAGGTTTTGAAGGACTACATCAAAGCCACAATTAATATGATTCTTACAGTTTGTCCTAGAGTAGTAACTCTGATCACATGGAGCCATGTGACAGAAAGTACCAAATTTAAATGCTGGACAGAGATATTGTAAGGCATCCATTAAAGAGTAAATGTGAAATGAATGTTTCAACCTTTTGGGTGGAGTGCCATATGAGCTGAAATTGAATTAGCCACAATTAAATAATAATCAAACAATTGATAACCTTACTGTGCATCTAATTAGGGAATTACGATGATAAGGAAGTCATATTGGAATTAACGTTCACCGCCAAGCAATTTGAGTTAATACAAACCTGAATTGTATACTAAAAAAAAAATAGTATGATGAAATAGTAATAAATAAAAATTATACAGTTGGGGTTATGAATTACACTTTTGGGTCTTGAACTATATGAATTATACAATTAATTAATTAAGGTTGAAAATGTATTCCTTATAAGCCTCAAATGGTAAAGTATAAAAGAGAGTTTGGAAACTCTGGAATGAATTGTAGTATTAACTAGCATTCGATACCTAGGTGTATGGAACATTATAGTTTAATAAATTATATCTTTAGGCATAATTTAAAGGGTGAGATAGAATTAAATATTAGTATAAGGAATAAGGAACTCATGTATAAGTAATAGGCAATTATACCTTAGATATCTTAAAAGGGTATGGGAATAAATATTGAAGTAAAAATAATGGTGAACTTGAATTTGAAATTGAGATACACTACATGTTGGAGACATGTATAAAAACATCAAGGAGATAAGATCATTAAGGGGAACGTAAAAACATTTCTAATGAAATAGTTATAGAGAGTAAGTTATATATGCTAAACCAAGGAACCAATTCATATTAAAGACAAGGACATATATTTATGTTGAGAGAAATAAAAATAAAGGCAGACCTAGTCTTGAATTGTCATTGCTAAAGTAGTAAATGGTTAGTACATCGAAATAGGACAATCATCATGACCAGATATAGCATTAAAAGAAAAAAAAATTGGTTAGTGAGATTTATACAATAATATATAAAGAAAATGAAAAATCCTTACATAAGTGATAGAGTCGAGCATGTGGTTGGCTAAATAAACTTCAAATAGGCATTACTAGTGCAGGGACACTTATATACAACTATCCAAGCTATGTATTCAGGGTATGCAAATAACATCCTGAAGATTGAGCTTATGAGAAAATATTTATACACTGCCAAAGAAAAAAGTAATCACTACCAGAAAAAAGGACATTGGTGAGGGTCATTCTTGTGATGGACCTTTAAGGTCCATGATCAATGTCACAGATGGTGACGGTCCTTAAAAGAAGTGTCATTGTAAATGTATATAGTGATTTCCCTTTAAGGTTTGTCACCAAAGCCATTTTCAATGGCACTTTTGGTGAGGGTCGTTAAAGGCCCATCACTAATTCTCTCTTTGGTGACACTTCTAGTGACGAAATTTCAATGACCCTCACCAACACTCTTTTTATTACTTTTGGTGACAGTAAAAAAATGTTCGTCACCATTGATCATTCCAATGAGTTTTTGATGAAGCTATTTTCCTGTTAATATATTTTTTTCAAAAGATAATGATTTAAGGCCATTATTGTGGAGTATTTTTTATGGTATTTCCAAGGCCATAGTGGCTAGAATCAATCATTTTTTTAAGGTGTAATTAGCATGTAAAATTTCCCTCAAGTAATCACTAGTCAAATAGAGTTTTCCTATGAGTCAACACATGCTTCATATCTATTAAGTTTATTACCTATCAAATTCCATTTAGATAAAGTTCCACTAATGTGTGTAGGAAATATATTATTTAATACATAATAAAGCTCTGACAATTCTAATAATGAGAAATACCTAACAATCCTCAACAATCCAGGCACACCTTAAATTAATGCTTTGTCGCACACTAACATTTCTTAGCACCTCGCATGTCTTGGAACATATTTGTACCTAGAACATATTTTCATGAAACTGACATCCAATCACATGGTGGCATATGCTAGCACAACATGGAACTCTCCTAGCATGTGTTCACATGCATGTAGTCCCTAGCATGCCCTGGAACACCTTGGTTGAATGCATTGACATACATTAGCATTTGGCACACAATTCTAGTTGGCATGTATTGGGACCTATTATTAGTGTTAGTAACATGCCCCTTTTGAAAAAGATAAATTCCTGACTTATCAACCATCTTATGTGTTCATTTCCTTACATTTAACTTGGTTCTTCCTTTTGTCACCTTGACACTTCTTGACACATATTGACATACCCTGGCACATTGCACATCCTTAGCACCTAATATGTATTGGCATATCTTGGCACTATTTGGAACATATAATTAGCACACCCTGGAACTCCCTAGCACACTTTGTAACTTATTTACATGCCTTGATATTCCATAGAAATCCTTACCAACGCTTAGCATACCTTGTCACTCCCTCCTTGGCATGACAACTAGCACTCATTAACACTTATCCCTGGCACACGTTCCTCATATTCACTAACTTCCATGAATTTTGACCTAGTGATACCTTAATGTTTTTTCCTAGTAGTCCTTAACACCCCTCAACATGCATTAGCACTCTCTAGCACACCTTAGCACTCTTCAAAACACCATTCAACTTCATAGCATGAATAACACTTGCTAACACATATTGGCGCTTGGTACGTGTTGGCGCTTGGAAAGTATTAGCATGTATGGAAAAAGTTGAGATTCCTTGGTATGATTTCGCATGGTTTAATATTAAATATATTTGAGATCAATTTTTGGAAATTACATGAGAAACAACAAAGGAAGACTTGGCAGTTAGAACACACAAAGACTTTGCACTTGGCACCTATTGGCGCTTAGTGTTGGTGTGCCTAGCATGCCCCTCTTAGAAAAGGTAAATTTATGACTTATTAACATATTATGTGTTCATTTCCTTTTCGTTTAACTTGCTTCTCCCTTTTGTTGCCTTGAAAGTCCCTAGCACGCATTGACACACCCTTGCACATCTTGCCATGCATTATCACTTGGCACATCTTAGCATGTTTGACATGCCTTCGCACTATCTGGCACATCCTAGAATTCCCTAACATGCCTTGGAACTCATGTCCTCGCAGCTAGCCTTTACATTTTTTCATGACTTGGGAACCCAATAAAGTCCTTAGCTACTATAGTTCAAGTGAAAATGTTGGCCTGATTCAACCACAACATCTTGACCAATTGCACCTACTACAATTAGATTATGCATTGTTCACCTAAGAACTGCCTATAACTCATCTTATGCCACTAATATCCAATCTCAACTTGTCCCACTTAACTATTTACCAAGACAAGGATCACATGATCTAGCCATGGCAATAAAACAACTAAGCAACATAACTTACACAGGGAATATTTCACATGTATGTTCAGTTCATATAAAAAATAGAAAATTAACTAAAATTTTGCAAGAACCACAAGATTCACAAGGCCAAAAAGTTATAAGCTGACACAAGCTAAGTGCCCCAAAATGTATACACAAAAATATACAATATGAAATTCTCTATAATAGTTTAAAACATGAGCATGTAGCACTACAAGGAAAATACCCTCTAGCAGATATTTTTGAGGAACCCCTTATAAAAATACCCCAACCATCCGTTTGTAGCGAAGGTTACTAGAGGAGGTAGGCAGGTGGAGGTTTTTGCGAATTTTTCTCTTCTGGTGCATTTATCACCCTAAACCGAACCGGTGTGTTCAACTAGAAAAAGCACTGGTCCGCATAAAACATTAGCACACCGGGACACTGTGCACTCCATACAAACCCACCCAGTTTATTGTAGCACACCAGTGCTTTAAAAATATTCCAAATCAATGTGTCCTAAACCCCATGCCAAAACTAAAATAACCTGGTGTGGTCTTAAGAAACCACATCGGTACACCTATAAAAACCCACGCACCGGAATAGGGTTAAAAAAAAAAAAAATTATAGCCAAAAATTTGCATTTTTCATTTTTTAGTGCTCTATAGCTCTCAAGCACCGCTAAAAATTTACCTTTTATGAGGCGCCCTGCCATCGATGTTCCCATTGCATGCACTGCCAGTTTCTATTGCCCACCATCTCCATTTTGAATTTTGCAAAATGGTGGGAAAATTTAGTTTCACAAATTCTACAGCCAATATGCCTCCTCGATGGCCAAGTGTATAGTTATTTTCCTTGTTTTTCCACAATTAAACCTTTAAGCAGAGTAGTTTTGTAAATTAGCTTAATTTCACCTTTAAAAAAATAAAAAACTCTCGCGTTGTGTGCTTGAGCCGTTTGGCTCGCACCTGTTTGCGGTGTTGCCTATAAATTTACAGGCTGCACCGAAACCAGTGCCAATGGTATCCGCACAATTTTCAGGGTTGTACCAAAAGGCACACCATGGTTTTTTTTTAATTTTAAAAAAGTGCAGTACGATTGGTCACCTGATTGCATCGTTGACCCTATCGAATATCAAGAATGAGGTGCATTGATGGAAATATCTGCCTCGAGGCTGGTAATTTGTCAGCGCACCACATTCCAACAATTCGACATGGTCAACAATGTGGCCTGGTAAAATACAACACCATTGACTATGTACTGATGTCACAAGGGTGGTTCACTGACCAAACTATATACCCTAGGGTGCATAGTTCGGTCAGCGCACCACCCTCCCATCACTGGTCTGTAGTCAACGGTGCGGTCTGTTACACCACCACACCATTAGCTTTGGAATAATTCCAGGACGGTTTTGCATTGAAAATTTGCAGGTGAACCTCCTCCAATGCACTGCAAATTTTCTGTTACACTACCTTTCGTGCACGATAAAAAAAATGCACGGGTACCAGTGCATGCCTATTTTTTGTGGTGCATGGATGGTTTTTTTTTCAAAAAAAGTTATATATGTATATTCCTAAATACATGTCTCATTTAGTAAAAAAATTGTATTAAATATGTCAATCAGTTAGAGACATGAAAGGAGATAAGAGAGGGAACAACAACAACAACAGGAAAACCAGTATAACATGGTTTGCCTCAGAGAGGCACGATAGAGGGAGAGAGATGCGTATCGTCACCCTATTACAGCAGCTACCGAGTGGCTCCTAAGGCAAGTAGGCCTCCTCAAGCTCTATGAGGAGGATACATCCCTAAAGGGCCATGGTGTGTTTTTGCAACATCTTATCCGCAGGTGGAATTCCCACCTACATTCTTATCGGGTTGGTACTAACCAGTGGTACATGCCCACTGAGGAGGACGTCTATTTCATTACTGGACTATCGAGGAGAGGGGGTGGATTTTCCCTCGTTACCAAAGGTTCCTGTTGGCTATGAAACAGGGAGTTAGTTGGTGTAGTCCCAGAGATAGATTAGCATGGATATACTGTCTCCTTCATATTTTCAAGTCTCTAGAGGTCAATTACGTATTGTTGCATTTGGTAGTGAGGAGGTGAGGTGCCTCTCACTTATGATTTAGACCATTTCACACAATTCTAGTGATGGAAAATGCATTAGCTGGTTACTTCTATATTATGTTGATTCCTTAGTACAGGAGCCACGACTTGTCAGGTGGTCTGCCACTTTTTTGAGGAAGTTCTGTACAGCCTTAGATATATGTCGTGATCATACACAAGGGAGGGTCAACTTCCCTTTTTCTTCAGAGCTATTTTTTTTTATTTTTTTAGAGGTTTCTAGAGATGAGGCCTATTTTTTTTCCGCAACCTCATAGGTCGATGCTACATGCACTCATGCACATGTGGGGATAGATGATGCCCAAGAGGGGTGAGACTGAGTTTTCTACTAGGATATCGCATGATGCACTGGAGTTGGTAGCTAGTGTTGATGAACATCCCTTTGTTATGGTCCACTGACCTTATGTTCATTTGGATTGGCGAGCATGTATCAACATCCTCTTCACAGATCATGAGCCGCCATATGATAGAGTTAATATTATTATTTTATTTAAATTTATTCTAACATGTTATTTAACATGTTTTTTTAAATTGTTTAATGAAAATTTCTAATTATTGTTGTGTACTTATATATATTTTGCAGACATTCATTCTTTTGATGGCAATGAGATTCTAGTGCCACCAAATGATCTAGGTGTGGATCCTGATGACAATCAGGATATGGCATATTTCGAGGATCATGAGGTTGGTGCAGATAGACCTGTTCCTGCTGAAGTGCCGGTACTGCCTTTTTCTAGGTGTAGGCTTGATAGTAGATTGAGGATGGAGTTGGGCGACCAAATCTCTGCATTATTTTTTTAGGCGGGAGTCAGGCCTGCCACTATGAGAGATATACAGGTTGATGCTAGGCTACTACATATGTGGAGAGGCATGTCGCATGACATGTTCAACCTGATGTGGCATGTCATAGGAGCTACAACCTTAGTTACGCGATTAAGGAGGGCCCTTCGATGTCACATGTGTGGTCAAGACGTAGCACGTCGACAGTCTGCAAGCAACAATGTATCATCTAATGATCACGATTAGGGAAGTGATCATTGTTAACCTCACACCACGCTAGATGATTAGCCTGCAGCATCGACCAATAGTGATGATGGAGAGAAAGATGGACCATTGGCCACATCGAGTCAATAGCCTGTAGCGTCGAGTAATACTCATGATCATGAGAAGGCTGGACCATCAACCATGTCGAGTTATGACGACGAGAAATTGACAGTTGATCCTGATCAACATGAGGCACTAGTACTAGATCATCACGCATGTGATGATCATCATGTATCTAAGCTTGTCGAGGCTGCACTATTGACTGAGCATTCCTCGACTAGTACTACTATTTATGATGTACCACCAGCTGATATTTGACATTAATATTACAGTTGTATATTTTTGACATTATATATATATATATGGTCCATGTATTTTATGTTCATGTTGCAGTTGTAGTTAATTTACATGTTGGTGATCATGATGATGTGTGTATTTTTAGGTCTTGTTAGATATGTTCATTTAATGTGCAGCTTGGAGATAGATGTGTATGTGATAGAAATTATTTGACATGAGTTGTATATTTGATGTTTGTGTTGGGATGATGTTATACAATGCTAATTGTGTTTTTTAGATGATCATTATCATGATGACGTTAACGAATTTGAATGTGTTTTTTAGTCGAATATGATGTTTGTATGATGGTTATCATGATCGTGATGTTTATCAATTAATTTAATATTAAATGATCATGATGTTTATTAATTAATTTAATATTAAGTGATCATGATGTTTATTAATTAAATTAATATTAACTGTTCATGATATTTATTAAATAGTATGTCATGATTGTAATTGAAATTTTAATTTTATTTGTATGTAAAATTGTAAAATTGTATTTGTATTTGTATTTGTAATTTTAATTGTAATTGTATGTAAAATATTTTTAAAATTTTGATTGTAATTGTAATATTAAATTTATTGTGAAATGATTGTAATTGTAATTGTATATATGTAAAATTGTAAAATTGTAATTTTAATTCTAATTGTATGTAAAATTCTAAAATTGTAATTGTAATGGTATATATGTAAATTTTTAAAAATGTAATTGTAATTTTAAATTTTATGTAAAATTCTAAAATTGCAATTGTAATTGTATGTAAAATTCTAAAATTCTAATTCTAATTCTAATTCTAATTATGATGATGATGATGGTTAACGTCCACTGAGACCATTCTTTGGTCTATCAGACCTAAAGAAAAGAGTTATTTAATTTAATTTAAGATTTTATTCCTATGCTCAAAAATCTTGGAGAGAAGCCTCCCCAACTCACTATAATTTTGACATCTTAAAAGGCTAAGAAGGTCAGTATTGCAACAAAGATTATGAAATTGAGTTCTAGTTGTATAATTGTATGTAAAATATTTGTAAAATTTTAATTGTATTACTGTGAAATGATTGTAATTGTAAAATTGTAATTGTAATTGTAATTGTATGTAAAATTCTAAAATTATAATTGTAATTATATGTGAAATTGTAAAATTGTAATTGTAATTGTAATTATATGTAAAATATTTGTAAAATTTTAATTGTATTAATGTGAAATGATTTTATTAAAACTTTTAAATTTGTAAATTTGTAAAATTTTAATAATTGTAAAATAATAAATTTAGAATAATATGAATTTTAGTAACATAATAAAGTTTATAAAATAATGCAAATAAATTCATGTACTTTAGAATTATCATAATTTTACTATGATCTTACACAAAAAAAAGAACTTTATACACTACGCAATTGTTTTTGAGATCAACATAATTGCAAATTATCATGTGAAATATTGATTTTAACATTAAATCAATGCAAATTACCAATTAATTCATAATACATATTATAATGTTTCGAAAAAAAGAGTGAGCCTATAAGTTATAAGGTAGTTAAGTCCTCTTCTTTATAAAAATGCATCTTAAAAAGTATAAATATTGATGAAATAACACATGTACCATATCACTCTCGGTTCCCATGATCACCATCATTATCTTCCAGCTCGGATGGCATGATAACACTATTGTTCTCAAAAATATGTTTTGATCTAGAGTCATTTCTCAATATGAACCCCCAATCCCTATCCAACACGTATGGGTTAAAAAACACCTGGTTTTAGTGTTTGGGGAAAACATAGGGCTCCTTAGCTTCATCCCAGATATTTCTAGAGTTGATACATATCAACTTACTAGCATGATCGTCCTTTACATTATTCTGATCAAAGGTGTCCCACCACTTGCACATAAAAATAACAGATTGGAAAGAAGAGAAATCAACTTCAATGATCTCTTGTGTCTTTCCAATGTAACCTAACATCCCTCGTACTAGGTTTTTATCACGGTGGATAGATCAAATAGATTTATCGAACTCGATTTCCACTCCATGGTATTGTGTGATGTGTCCATCATCGAAATTTGATATGCGAAAATGTTATCCATATGGCCACATAGATGGCAACAAATGCACCTATAAAAATGTTCAAAAATCATAGTGTCATGTGTCTTATAATAACCAAACGGTTAAAATATGAAATATAGATGTAGTTACATTTGAAAGGTGCATTATTAAGTTTCAAATGTACATATAAATTAAATATATTATCACCGAGTTGCTGCACCCAATCCCTACATTTAGCGTATCCTCTTCAACACTTGAGTAATGACCTGATGCACTGTATTTCTCTCTGACTTGGTCAACAACACAACTATTGGGGCATATTTTTGGCATATTTTCTTTTAAATGAATGGGATAAGGCACACTTCTACCATTCAACCATCTGAATTATTTCCTCTCACTATCCCATTTCATCCTCTTTTGTTCGTACAATGGAACCCACGGTTGTGTCATTTCAGAATTGTAAAGAACGAATTTATTGATTAGTTGAATTTATGCATTCGCTGATAAAATCAAACCGACATTATATAGTACATAGAGGTCAAGATATACATTATATCAAAGTTCAACATAAATATTTACTATGTGTAAACTTGAAAAATTATAAGTCGCTTACTCTTTATTAAGCGTTTTTTTCCATTCGTTTGGAGAAAATGCCCCTTCGATTTTTTCTTCATCCCTTTCATCGTCCAAAATTACCACACCTGGTTTTTTTTCAATCTGCTTGATGTACACATTGGCATAATAGAAAGACTCATACGATATGTACCCCTCTACCATAGACCCCTCAGGTTTTTCCCTTTGTCGAAAAAAACCTTTCAATTTCTTCATGTACCTCTCTAAGAAGAACATCCAATGAAAATAAACCATGCCAACTAATTCAACCTCATCTACTAGGTGGATTACAAGATCAACCTGCAAGTCCATGAAACTTCTCGGCAGTTCCTTCTCAAACATACAAAAAATCTCAACTATCTCTTGAAGACACCATGAAATGATAGCCACATGAATCTCCTTTGACATGATCCAACGTACAAATGAAAAAAATTTAGATATGGCACGACCTACGTCTTGAGGGAATTCATTTTTCACACAGCCACACAAAAACAAAGGATAATTACACTACAAAGTTATAAACACATGCAATAATATACAAAATTAGTTATGTTTTATGATCCCTACATGGGATAAAATTTATTAATATAAAAAATAATAAAATTATGCTTTTGAAATTATACATACGCTTAGAAGATTCAAATGGTCATGCGATTTGAACCCCAAAAAATAGTCATCCATGGTGAAGCAGTGCCGTAGTGAAGACCCGTATCAAGATGGCATCCTCACACCCAGTATAACTTCCTTTGCCAAAGAAATATCATATTTTTTGAAAATCCATGGGACATCACCTTCTTTGAAATACCATGAATTAGAGGGACCAGTGCTTGCCTCTGATCATGTATTTTCTAATCGTCTTGGCCAATGCTTCTTTTTATTTTTTGAAGTAATAAGATCTTTCCTAACAGCCAATGTGTCACTTTGTTTTGATGATATGTGCCTCCATAAAGAATATGAAACATTTTTAAATATATGCATGAGATATAATAAGTGGGTAATATTAAGGTGCTCCCAATATGGAAGGTTATAAAAGATAGCTTTCCTTTTCATCCCGGTGGGAAATTTTTCAACATAGGTGTCGAAGAATTTTGGATCATTGAACATAGGCTCCCCATTTGAATCAAATATTTCTATGAAATCCTTCTCTCTCTCTCTCTCTCTCATATGCTCTAAACCATTTGGCTAGTGTCGTTATTGGAGGCCTTTGGGTTCTCTCTTGTTTACCATTGAAAGTGGATGCTACTCTTCTATAAGGGCGTTCTTGTAGGAGGAATACCCTAGAGCAATCATACACTGGCTTTCGTAGGTCCTTGGACCCTATAGATTTCAGAGAAGGTCCACAACATTTACATCCAAAATACCCTTTTGTTACAATACTTGCAAGATTATTTTATACAATTTATATGCATGGAACGTTAAATAATATCATGAAGATTGAAACTATTACAATGAATTAAATAACTAATATGCGAAAGAATATTTTTAAGTATATAAAAAAATCAATAAAGATGTAATTTACCAGAGAAAAATCCTAAGCCTGTATAATGATGTGTCGTGTAAGCACATATGCCATACAACATAAAACTCCTCTCTACTATGATGGGTCTTGATACACAGTATACATTTATCCCATCCCATAATTCCTTCAATTCATCTCCCAGTGGTTGTAAGTAGATATCCATATTATTCAATTTTATTCTACCAGGGACTATGGGAGCCAACATAAGATGTTCATTCTTCATGGAAAACCATGGGTGGATATTGTTATTGACCACTACTACAGGAAAAATAGAATAGTTGGTGTTATAGAGCGAATATGGGTTGACGCCATCCATGACTATACTGAGTTGTAGACTTCGAATGTGATCCTTGAATTTTTCGAGCCATGTATCCTCTATATGCCTCATGGTTATTGAATCAGATGGGATTCACATAAATCCCAACTCACTTCTGTGTGAGGAATGCCATCCCTGCAACATAGCTAATTCTTTGTAACAAAAGAGGCTTTGAATCCTTGGGATTATAGGCATGTTCCTCAATATCTTAAAAGGAGGACCACGTGATTTAGCCTTCTTTTTTGATTTATCATAACTTTCATGACCACATTTAGAACATATATCTTTGTTTACATATTCTCCTCTATATCTAATATAATCATTTGGACATGCATGATATGATATGTACTCAAGAGCCAATATTTTCAACAATTTCTTTGCCTCTTCACAGCTACCAGTCAAGACATTATGACTCGGAAGAACCTTATATTTGAATAACCTATAGTTGGTGATCATCATGGATAATATTAAATGTACATTAATGTCGATATAATTATTTACCTTCATAACATTGACCATTTGTAATGTTCATTCTATGATTATATTTCTCAAATTTATATAAGGGAGGAATTTATGGTAACTTACCTTAAAATTTCCAAGAAACATGTATTTGATAAGCCAAAAATTTCTTTCAAGTTGTACAGTAACATCATTGTCCCCAACTAGGTAGACTTTGACTGACTGCTAGGTCCAAAGAGAGGGGTGGTGGAAGCAAATTTAAGTCTTTCAAAAAAGGTGTCAACGATATGAGCATCATCCACTAGTTAATCATCATTTTGGAATGCATATAACAACATTGTCTTCATGGAAATCGTATCCCTTAATTAATAATCCATACCAACATCTATTTGATTTCCTCCATTCCCATCTTGTGAAGAACTAATATTGGTGTAGTCATTCCTACTTGGTGAATTTGAGCGTAGAGGGAATTAAATCGGTGGTTGATTCAAACATTCTTGGTATCGTTCCCCCCTGATTTTTTATCTTAAATTAGCCTTCTCCCAATTTGACATAGTCGTTAGGTACAACAAAATACATTAGGTAGGTCACTCATCATCAGTAGAATCCTAATAATTTCAAAAATATATATTTGAACATGATTAGTACAAAATCTATGATATCGATTAGTAAGGATGTTGAGAATACATGATTAATTTTTTTGACATTGAAATTAATAATTACATTAATATACCAAAAAATTATTATTACCATCATTGTCCCAGGATTGTGGCTAGAAGAAGCAATATTGTTACAATTGGAAGGGTGAAGCGGTTGCCCATTTTCATCTACCAAATGCGCCTTGTTGTATGTTGCTCTGATAAGAGCTTCCGATGTTTTGGAGCTATTTGATTATTTTTTGCATCTGAACTTGATTCTCAATCTGCATGAACTTGAAAATTTGTATATATTATAAATTTTATTAAGATTATTGACATTGATAAAAAACATAAATTCAGTTAGTTAATGAAAATATAGAAAAAATATGAAGTAAATATTACGTCTCGAGATGGATAGGATGAACTCCACGATGGAGTTTGAGAAATATTATGGAATGAGATGGATTTTAAAGAATTGTGCATTCGATATAATTATGATATTTTCTCCCTGCATTTGAGCAAAATCAACAATAAATTTTAGCGCACACACCTAAAAGTAATTCCAGTGCCTTAAAAATGGACTTATTGTTATCGGTGATTATGTACAGATAACCGCACCAGTGCCATTTTAGTTACTCAGCACCAATGTCATGTTATAGACTGACGCACCGGTGTGGTGATATTAATTGATGCACTGGTGGTGAAAATCCAAAAAAAAAAAAAAAAACGCAACTTTAATTTTTTAAAGTGAAAAAAAAGCGGTAAATTGAAAAATGGGGGGGAAATATTTTCAAAAATATAATTTCATAAAGAAATTATTTAAATACTAAACACTCTTTATTATTTCAATATTTTTGCAAAAATTTTCAGCTAGAGATTTGTCGGAGACATACTTGGAGCAAGAGAGCACGAGAGCACTATGGAGCAATGAAATAATTTCGAATAGAAGTATTCAGACAATTAGAACTCCAAACCCCTGGTGATTCAAACCCTATAGCATAGAATTTCAAATGATATCGCGATTAAATTTATTTTATTTTTACATTTTCTGCAGTATTTTTTACACAGTAAGTAAAAAATTCCAATTTGTTGTTCATTTTGAGAAACAAAAAAAAAATATCCATTTTTACCCTAAACCCTTAATTATTTTTATTTATGCCCTTGCTTCTTCCTGTTTTTGTGATTTTAGAATTAGGGCTTTTCATTTTAGATTTATAGGGTTTGTATTACTATATATATAGGCCTACGACATCAAACCCACAGAACAACTTTCATAATCAGATCCCAATCCATGTTGGCCCTTACGTGAATTTAAAAAAAAACGTAATTTTTTTAATTGGTACGCCCTACGTAGCCTAATGCACAGGTGCAATGGCTTATCCTAGCTCACCATGCATGGATTGTTTGATAAAAAATTTAAAAAAAAAAAATTTTAATCCCTGCACCATATGTAAAATAGGGCACCGGTGCGCTATTTCATTATAGTGCACCGCTCATGTACTGTTTGGAAAAGACAAATTTTTATTTTTTGTTAGTCAGTGCACGATGTAACATATAATGCATCGGGTCTCCTAGTTGATAGAAAGCACCATATGGTGATGCCTTGTTTGCGCGAGGCATTTATAAGAATAGGCTGCACTTCCCCCGCCACGACACCATATGCTGCAAAAACTAACACTAGACAATTTCTATTATTTTGTTTGTGTTAATCGGTGCAGTGATTAACATGTAATGCACTGGTTCTAATTTTTGACATAGAGCACCATATGGTGTTTTATATTGTTTATGAGGTGTGTTGATAAGACCACCACGCACCGACAACAGTGCATACACAATGAAAAGCGCACCGGTTACTTGATATTTTTTTTTACCTGAAAATTTGACAATTTATTTATAAAATATATTAATGAATGATATGGTATAGGTTTCATATTGATAAAGAAATGGCTGACAAGAGATCAAGTAACAAAAATACTAACAACACATCAAAAAAATAAATAAAGGCAAGTTATTTGTAAATTCTTTACAAAAAATATAATTTTTGAACTATATGTAAGTTTAACTAATATGTATTTTTTACTGTGTATCATGCAGAGCCACAAAATGACGAAGCTCAATAATATTATTTATGTTCTAGGACCAAAAGTGCGTAAAAACTTGAGGGTAAAATTGCAAAAGGATGAATCAAGTGAATTAAAAAATACTATCGATCCAATATGAGTTTATTTTTATAATATAATATAGATAACATATTTCAAAAAATCTATTAATTCACATATTTTTAATTTTCTACAACGACCAACAACTCATAAAAGGAATGTTTTTAAAAATAAAATAAAAAAATAGAACATGCAAATGAAAATGAATTGCTCCTTGGCTCATCTGGAGTTGTGTCGGAAGTTAATGAAAGGGGGAAGAACTTTTTAAAAATTTGAGGGATCTATTGGAATGAATGTATAGATGTTATTTCCACTTACAATACAAAAATCAATCCAATGATTCCAAGAACCAAATTTTATCTAAACTACAAGAAGAGTTTCTAGAGAATTGGTCAATGAGACATGTCAGAATTTTAATAGCAAAAGCATACAAAAACAAAAATGGAATGAAAAAGTAATATTCCTTTAATTTTTTTTCTAAAATTATTTATAAATATCACTTTTATTATATTTAGTTTTCATATATCAATATAGAATTAAATCATTTATTTTCATGTTACATGTTTAGTCAATTTAGTGTCCTAAATTGTTAACATAAATTATTGACCAGGGCTAGTAA